>CM002486.1:10385888-10440061 GCA_000325765.3 Leersia perrieri
AATCACCCGCGTTCATGATAATTTTTATTTTAGTGATTCCTATGCTCAATTCCTTGTTATGGCCTTAATGTTTATATAACCCTAGGTAACCAAAACCAGTTAGCTACATTATTATTTATGTGATGCTTGCTAACTTGAATATTATAGGATTATATGCTTAGCCTAGCTCATAAAAATTTAGTGTAGTGTTTTTGCAAATAATTAGACATGAGGAATGAATCACTTATAATTTTAGAAATGATATGGTACTGTTGGAACATGGTACTGTCACCCTCTTATTCAAAATTCCTAAAATACTTTTGGTGGGACTCGGGGTACATGGTTTGGATAGTCGCACCTCGGTCGCCATAAGGACCGGTCTTTGGGCCTCTGTTGCAAAGCATTACCGTACAACCACATGCAGCATGGGCAACGCATGACCCGTATTTCTGTACTAGACGTAAATGGGAGGACACGGATAAGGTAGAGACCCAGGTTTTGGGTTGATACCTTGGCAAATGAAGGCCTCTGGGTTTGAGTGTCGAGATGCCGGAGGCATGAACCAAGTCGCCCTGTCCCAGGGAACTGGCCGGCGACGGGGGTTTGTGTCTGTCCAATCATTTAGGTCTAGTATGGGGCGAAAGGTTGTGTCACTGCTCTCGCCTGGGATACCGTGGTGGTATTCGGCACGTGGATACACGTGAGGGAGTAGTGTCGTGTGGTGAAAGTGTACACCTCTGATTAGAGTAAATCTTTTCGAATAGCCGAGCCCTCAGATATGGGCAAGCCGAGCAATGTACCCAAGTTAGATATTTCTCTAATTAAAATTTGATGGCTTAATAAATGCTAAAATTCAGGTGGATTAACCTGGGGTTTAAGGCCGGTTGGCATGGGTATGTCGCTGTGATACTTTTAACATTAACTATTTATTTACGCTTCCGCTTGAATACTCTGTTATTTACCAACTTTGTAATGTGTACCTTGCCTCCTGGGACAAGGAAATAATACACCGCGCTTTATGGAAAATTGTTGTTTTTCCGGGCGTGACAGTGAGTCCCGAGTACCAATGGGTATCGGCCAGGGTGCACTACTCGGTCCGGGTGATCAGTGCATTCAAAGGTGATCGAGACTTCTGACCAACGGAGGTAGTTAGGCACACTCGGGGCTGCCATGTTGATTTCTCGATCTGTAAGTTTCTGCTTGCGTTTGGGCTCATATCCGTGAGGGCCGCCGAAGATGTGGTTGAGTTGCTGGATCGAGCGCTGGAAGCCAGGAGGCATGTCGTCGTCATCCATCTCCTTGCCCTTGTCTTTTCCAGAACCTTCTGGTGCGTCCACCGACTTTAGCCCCTTGACTTGTTGTTCGATGTACCTCTTGAGCATGTTGTAGTCTTTTGCCGAGTGGTTACCATTTGGATGGTAGGGACACTTCTCGGCTAGCACTTGCTCGTAGTCGGAGATCTTGAAACGGCGCTGATGATTGAAACGATCAGTTGCGGCAATGAGTTCTTCGGGGCGACGCTTTCGTTCTGATGAACGGTTAGCGTCCTTGTGATCCTTAGAGGATTTGTCCTCCTTCCTCTCTCTTGGTGCGAAAACTGACTGCTTATCCCCGTGTACTGCTTGGACGGCATTAGCTAATGCCGCGTATTTGTTAGCCATATCAAACAGTCGGCTAACAGTATGAGGCGGCTTGCGAGTGAATTTTTGGATGAATTCCATGTCTCTGACTCCTATTCTAAAAGATGCGATGATGATCTCGTCCTTGACGTCAAGGATCTTGTTCCAGGCCTCTGAGAACCTCTTGACGTCGTCTTTGAGGGACTCGTTGGGCCCCTGTTGGAGTTGTAAGAGATCATACTGATCTCCCGGGCGCTCGTAAGTGCCCTGGAAGTTGGCAATGAAGAGTTCTCGTAACTTGGTCCAAAATCCGACTGATCTACGAGGTAAACCAGTGAGCCAATTGCGAGCCAAGTTGGATAGCGCTACCGAGAGATAGTTAGCCATTACTCTGCTGTCTCCTTCCGCAGCTCGTATCGCCAAAGTATAAACGGTTAGCTAAGTGCTGGGGTCGGTTTTGCCGTCATACTTCTCGATTCCTGTGGGCTTGAAACCTGCAGGCCAGGCGACTTGTCGAAGATCAGAAGTGAAGGCGAGGACGCCTTCATCAAAATTATCATGCCTAGGAGGCGAGATGCCGCGTTCTCGGTGATGGTGTTTATCCCACCGTTGATCTGACTCCTGTCACTCGCGTCTCTCGTTATTGATGACGTTGCGGAGGTCGTGATGAATGAGATCCCGGGCGTTTGAGTGAGGCTGACGAAGATAGCGATCACGATCTTGTCCTAACGGTTCGTGTTCCTGATCCAGTTCTTCATCATTCCTTCGTTGTTCTTCTTCAAGTATCATGAGATTCCTTTCTCACTCTGCTTTTCGACTCAGGGTGGTGACCGAGTAACTCGGTGACGCAGATGCTCGACCGAGGGATGATTTGGAGGGCTCTCAGTGTCGTGAAGGCGGAGTTGTCCTTGAAGTTGACTCAGTAGCCGCCTGGTTGCGATACTGAACCCCTATTGCTAAAACGAGGGCTCGCGCTTTAGTCAGCTGTGGGGTTAGGGGCGCCGTAGCTGGTATATCTTCCAGAAGAGTAGTAAACAGAGTTTCGACAACAGCAATATTCTGCTGAGGGGTGGTAAAAACTTGTTTCCCCTCGTGAATTGTGTTGAGTCGTTGCTGCACCCGCCTGCCCGAGCTGGCTAGCTGCCTGGTCGCACTCTCACGAGCACGCGCTTGTTCTTGACGGAGTTGTCGAGCTTCTGCCTCTTCAAGCTCCTTTCATCGCCGTTCATCCTCGACTCTTGCCTCCTCAAGCTGCCTCTGTGCTTGCTTGATCTCACAGGCTTGGCGTTCAATCTCAGATGCTTACTGGGCGAGTTGTTCGGCAGTCAGCGGTACTTCTGTGACTTATGCCATGAAAATCTCGTATAGTGGGGAGAAGCTTCCCAAACTACTCTGCTCATCGTCGTCGAACTGAATTGATTCGTTGAGGAAAGCCACTTGGCATTCTTCCCCTTCTCCGTATGCCACCGAGTTCCCAAAATCTGAGTCATTATCACTCGGATCCCGCATGCCAGACCACTGGTAACGATAGGCGTATAAGTCAGCCCTAAAGAGCATTGCTTCGAGTGATGTCGGTGGCTTCTTGTACCAGTCCTCCTTGAATTCCAGATCCCTACATCCTTTGAAGAATGCGTCCATGGCTTGGTTGTTGGTCACAACCGGCTTGTCTTCCATGATTGTGTTGAAGCGTCAGAGGTAAACAAAAGGCTCTCCTACCCCTTGAAGTAGCTGAGCCAACTCTTGGTTGGGTGTTAGCACTGGTTGAGGGGCTTTTTGCTTCTGCTGCCAAACCTTCTTGCGGAGTGGTGACTGATGCCCTTCACTCGGCGCTGAGGGTTGTTGGGGCTTGGCTTGCTCTCTCCGCTGCTTGTATGCTTCCTTGTACTCACGGTTCTCTAGGTCTGTGCTCTCCTGCAGACTTTTCCGCATGGAGACGATAAGGCTGTCCTCCTTCCTAGGCTCCGAGTACTGAATCCCGGGTGCCCCGTGGATGTTGGCCAGCTGCATGAGATCTTTGATGCTCTTGGGCTCATAGCGATACCACATCTGAATCATATCAAGGTTTGTCAGACCGTGGTAGAAGATGGACAACGCCAGCTGATCTAAAACTGGCTGGACTTGATCTAGTGCTTGCAGGACGCGCCGAGTGAATATGCCGAAAGATTCTGTCGGCTTTTGCCTTAGCTTCCTGTAGAGGTGAAAAGCTTCAGGATTGTTGAAGGTCTTGAAGACTGGACTCCGTGGCTTCTGAGTTGGAGTAGTCTGGGGAGACTGAATCCAAGTCGATGTAGACTCGTGTTGCTGAGGCTGAGTTGGAGTCGACTCTAGATCAACAATCGGAGTCGGATTCGTCTTGGGTGTCGGATCCAGAGGTTGAGTCGGAGTCAATACTGGTTCTGTTGTCTCGATCTCCATCGGCTTGCTCCTCAATCTACGTGACGCGCGACGCCTAGCAGATCGACTCTGCTTCTTCGGCATGGGCTGGTAGCATGCCGTGATCTGGTGCCATCGTCGACTTGAGAGATCACATGAGTCAGAAGGATAGTTGTTTGCTCGGCGATGTTGGGTAGACCCATTGGAAGGGTGAAGGCATTAGGCGGGCTGATCTCCTCAGCCCGAGGCCTGAGTTCTCCATTGGAGTCGGCGATGAAGCTGAAGGAGCCGAATCGGAGCTCTGTCCCTGGTGGGACGATCGATCCGGCGAGCGTGGGTGTTGACGAAGATGCCATCTAGCTTTTCGTCGAGAAATCCGGCGATTACCCCTACCTAGTGCGCCAACTGTCGATGTTTTGGACCGGCAATAAACTATATGGGGCTACGCACGAACTCAAAAGCTAGATGGTGACGGAACACAAGGATTTATACTGGTTCAGGCCCTCCGATGGAGTAATAACCATAATCAGTCCAGAGGAAGTATTTCGCCGAGTTTGTATGATTGAATATGGTGTATGATGTGGTGTGTTTCGACGTCCTCGACCCCTCTTATATAGGGAGAGGGGGCCGAGTCATCTAGGGATCCTAGCCCTAGACGGCTTAGGGTTTCTTTATTTGTTACAATATCTATCCGGCCGATTGCCGTGGGATACAAGGCAAGGCCCAACCGGGTGATTTATCTCTTTACATATATGAACTCCGAGTTACATACGACTCGGGACATGCCTTATCTCTTGGATTGCGCCGTGGGAATCAAGGCATTGATGGGCCGGGCCTCTTTGCCTTCTTTCAATCTTCTAGAACACCCCTTTTTCATGGTCTAATGATGGTCCGAGTGAATACCCGGTACCCATATTCTCCACATGTATTGTGCCTTCAACCTAGCCTGAACTGCAACAGTCGCCTCTCTGACATTGTGTTGCAGTTTGGAGTCAAACTCCTGGGTGAGGGATTCACGCAAACAAGAGTCGTGGGTTGCTTTACTCCTGTGCCGAGACTTGTAGGAGTCAGATGATTTTGGAAAGCCTTTCTTTCAAGGTGCAAGACCAACACCCCTTGTGCAACCTGGGTGTTCTTTGTTACCCAGTGCGAGCGTGAGCTCGTCATTTTCACGATCAAGCCTGAGCATCGCTTAAATTGTCGATAATCTCCTCTTGTCTTGGTCCTCTTCCTTTCAAGGTGCGGTCTTGTTGACGTGAAATTTGACCACATATACTATGCTGACCCAAGAGATCTGCTTAACTCTAGTGTAGGTTCTTTAGAAATTGGGTTCAGGGCGTGCCAGCTGATTTGATCCTAAAATCAACAAGAATGGAGAAATTAAAGTTAGATTCAGGGTGCTATCAGCCATTGGGCCGATAGCGGTTAGCCGATGACAAGAGTTTTTTAATCGGCTTTTAACTTAGACTAAAATAGAGTTGCATCGGCTATTTGAACAAGGGATGAACCAATGTAATATATGAAATAGGAATGAAATAAAAGATAAGCTATCGGCTGAAACCCCGATAGAACCATACATGTTGTTAACCAGCAAATATGAACCAATAACTCTAATATCAATCCGAAGGATTGGACCTAACTAAGACATCTTGAACCGATAATTAATGTTAGCCGATGAATATAAGTCGGTACACAACATGTATGATGGAAGATAAATTGCGTCGTATAAATAATTGCCTTGTTATATTAAATTAACAGAAACCTAATTAGAATATCGGACCTAACCGAGAAAGTCCTAATTAGCATCTTAATTAGAATATTGGACATGACCAAGAAAGTCCTAATTAAGATGAGCTGATATAAATATATTATAGTTGATCTATAATCTAACGATATATATGATACGCGATGTACGGATCAACAATCGAGTATATCGGACCTAACTGAGAAAGTACCGATCGCCGATTGGCACCAAGTTTGATGAGACATACCTACTGCTGTAGTTCGAACCAAATCGATGCAGCACGACCCAAAAGCACAGTCTCGTCGAAAACCTAGCGGAAAGCAAGGGTGGCGATGAGACAAAAAAGGTTGTATTGATTTTGTGTTTTTACAGGTACACGGGTTACAATATTTATACCCATGAGTGGACCGACTCCTATTAGGACATGACTCGACCGACTTAACATATGTGATCGTTTACAACAAGGAAACTAGGACTCCTAGTCTTGCAAGAAAAGAAATTAATTTAAACTTTCCTAATCAAAATACAATCAGACTCCATACACGAATCCGTCACGGCCCAACATAACCCATGCTGTTGTTGACTTGGTCTTCCATCGGCTCTGTCAATCACCATGCTCCATCGGTTCGATCATCACACTCTAACACAATGTGGTTGTAGACCCTATGATCTTTTCAATCGGCTTCCCGTAAGACGATCCAAATTCTGGTGTCAACATATGCCCCCTGATTCCGGAGTAGTAGGAAAGTGCTTCAGAATTTATTCATCATAAGACTAATCTGCCTATTATCAAACCCAAGAGTGTCACCTCGATTTTCGACCTAATCATTGCCCTAGGGTAAAAACCTTTTTTCACTGTGTCTCCTTGTCCTCCCCAGTCACATCACATTGAAGTCCTCCCTCCCTCTCTCGCTCATCCCCTCCAGCGAAAACTCCGCGACCAACCACCACAAACTCTGTCGCTCTTGGTCTCTGGTGACCAAACCTACGGAAAACCTGATGGCGACCCTCAACTCCATCCGAACGGTAAAAATCTTTCCCTTCTCTTTTTTCCGCACATTCTAGATTCAGTCTTTCCCCTTTTTACCACTGTTCTGTGTTCTTTGTGTTCTTTACTCAAGCAATTTCCAATCTTTTCTCTTGATTTATCTTAGCAGCTCAAGAATCAAACACTCCTTCATCGAGCAGATGTAGCGAACAATTTCTTCCTCGGCCCGATGGAAAACGAGAACCCTACGGCTTTCAAGAATGCCGAGACCAATCGGGTCCCTTTTAAATAATCCACCATCGACTTGGCCCACTGGAAAGGCACCTTTCGATCTTTGCTATCCAAGATGAAGCCCCCACCACGCACTTGGAATGAGTGGTTCCATTGGGTCCAGAAATCCAATCGGAAGTTCTGGGTATTGTACGGGATTGACCAGTGCCTCACCCTCTCCACGGCCGACTACGCCAAAGACGACTCCATACTGGTGGCAGCAAGCTACTTCTGGTCCGATGCACTTAAAGCTTTCATGTTTCGTAACGGCCTGATATCCCTAGCACTGTTGGATGTGAAGATGCTAATGGGTCTGAAAATCCCCTCCCCTTTTAACTTGGCCGCCTTCAAGAATAGTGTCCCCCGCTTCAGGCTGCAAATAGGCAAAGGCGGATGGAGTGCCTATATTGAAGAACACTTGAAAGAAGGATCCGTTGGCGATCAGGAACATGTTGTGTTCCTTTTGATGTGGTTGGAGTGATTCGTTTTCTGCGGCTCTACCCTCGCTCCGACAGCCAACCTCCAATTGCTGGAAGAAGACTTGGCCGATGCCAAGGACATCCCTTGGGCAAAATCTTGCTAGGGAAAACCTATCGGATGATGGGCCAAGCTTATCAATGGCATCACCATCACTCTTGGAGGCCCATGGTGGTTCGTATAGATGTTCTTGCATTTGTACTTCTCCCGCTTCTGCGATCGTCCCATTCCAACAGAAATCGACTTGCCCCTCCACGAATTCCTTGTTGCTGCCATCAAAGCTGAATGAGCCAAGGAGGGGGTGGACGACAGTAGAATCTCATCGGAGTCGTTTGTCAGACGCTTAACATCACTTTGCAAGGTAGTATACTCCTAACCTGGTGCCAAAATCAGCAATTCAGGGATCCTCGAGTGGTTTCGTTGCTTTTACATTGGCCCAGATGATGACTCAACCATCTGGTAACCTTATGATCAGGCCGATGCCTTTGAAAATCCCCCGGACATAACAATGGATGCACTCCTTGATACCGATGAGAGAAATGTTGACGGCTGTTATTGCAACATTTTGACCGTCAATTTAACTAAAATAAAGGAGAGTTGGATATGCTTGCAACGCATATTTATTTCAGAATAACCTATTTTCACTTGTACTTGGAGAATATTTGCTTGTAGAGAAAATACACAAAATGAAGAAGATAAGAAGAGAAACCTCACTCCCAAGCAAGCTTGTGGATGAGAGGGACCACTGACAGGATTACTGGCCAAAGTAACCGTCTTCGCATCTATAACCGTCATAAGGGCCCACCTGTCAGTCACCTGGAGGAAGCACAAGTAGGTGGGAGGCCAGGGTGGTTCGGCCAAACCAAGGTCGGCGCCGAACCCACCGACCTTCAACGTGTCACTCTGTGGTTGGCTATTGATGGTGGTTACTAGGGGCATTAAGGTCATTTCCTGTCAGAAGTTGCCGCCATCAAGCTCTATAAAAGGAGTCCTCACTCTCTTCCCCAACACATACCAAAGCAGGGATTCAATCTTTCTCTACTTGTAGTATTAGTCTAGTGGAGTAGAATTAGAATAGTTCTAAGTTCGAGGAAAGTTTCGGAGGAATTCGGGTAAAGTTCTTACTTTGATTTCTAGTTCTTTTGTAAGACTTTCGGTATTTCAATATAATCATTCTTCTTATTATACACTTGTGGTACTCTAGTCCAATCATAGATTATGAATACCATGCTTAGGTTACACATGATTAGTATACTTTGTGTAGTTACATTATCTGGGATTTGCATTGGTGCAGGTATAATGTCTAAGAATTGGGTTAGTAATCTGTTTAAGCTAGGCCAAAGGATATTAATCTGCTACTTAGATGCTCTAATTCAATTATTTGGGCGTATGTACTCTGGGTGAATTGCGGTTCGCTGATGGTGACAGCTCAGTACGAGTGTCTGTCCCGTAGTATATATTACTACATATCAATTCCTAGGGATAGATACACCTCCGTATCTATCTTCGGTTGGATGGTTATGATAGGCTGTCGTAACGAACTTGGCAGTCCAGGGTAACTTTGCGAAGCACTGGAGGACATATCTAGGTTAAGGCTTAGCTATAGCTGCATTGTTCAGGGGATACACAACACATATTGTTAGCTAGTTAGTATATGCTAAATTATTATATAATAGTTAGTACATGCTAGATTAATTTAGGATTAATATATTGTTAGCTTAGTCCTTTGCTTGTGTCACTCTACCCAAGATTATATCTTACCCCTGTTTAGAACTATAACATATGCAAGTGTATGTAAACTATTAGAAAGGTTATGTTCTTACAAATCTTCCATTGGGATTAAATAAATAGGATACCCTCGAACACTTCCGGATGAAATGCTACAATGGTACATCCGTGCGCTTGCCGATTTATTTATGTAAAACCATAGATTACCCATTAACATTTCGAGTTGCCGTCGTTGGAACTTATGTTTCCAAGGATGACAACAAGAAATACCAACAAACATTTCTAGCGCCGTTGCCGGTGAAGATTTAAAAGAGCTAACCATTTCTAATAATTTATATACACCTCTGTATAGGTTATCATCCTTTGCAAGCTAACCTTGGTTGCTTTTTATTTATTGATGTGAAAGCAGGGTAGTGGATGTCTGGTTTCAACTTGCCGGAAAACTTCCACGACAATCCAGAAGTGTTCGTCCGGAGCATTCGAGCTAGGTCCGTTCCGCCCTAGAGAACAGCCTCCGACAAGGAACTAGCAACATCCGCGCCACCACGCTTCAACATGGCTGAGAAGATAACTCGTGAGTCCCCTGCTCCTTTTGCTAACAACATGCCCATTGGGCCGGAAGTCAACATTGGGGATGGAGATTTTGACCTGAAGACCAGCCTCATCACCATGGCGCAGGCTAGCCTGTTCTGTGGCAAGTCGAATGAAGATGCTAGTGCACATCTACAGCAGTTCCTATAGATATGCAACACGTACAAGGTGAAGGGAGTCTCAGCTAACGCCATTAGATTCTGTCTGTTTCTGCTTTCCCTCCTCGGGAAAGCGAAGCAGTGGTTCTACGCCAACCGTGCGACCGTCGATACATGGAACAAGTGCTCGACGGCATTCCTGGCGAAGTTCTTCACGATGGGCCGGACCAACGCCCTTCGTGGAAGAATCTCAAGCTTCCTGCAGATGAGGGATGAGTCCATTCCCAAGGCATGGGAACGTCTGCAGGAATATGTCACCGCCTATCCTCACCATGGGATTGACGACTGGCTAATTCTACATAGTTTCTTCAACAGACTCACCCCTCCGTCCCGTGATCACCTGGACGTGGTAGGTGGAGGAGCGTTTTTCTCCAAGACAGTTCGGGCTGCTACCAAGCTAATTGAGAAGATGGTCTCCAACATGAGCTGGAGGGATCAATGACTCCAACCCCGTCAGCGAGGAACACACACAGTCAAGGAGACGGATATACTCGCTGTGAAGCTCGACCTCCTCATAAAGAAATATGAAGATCAAGAGAAGGGGAGAGTGCTTGGCATGGTAAATGCCTTGGACTCACACATGACGTGCGAAATTTGCGACGGCATAGGTCACTCCCGAAATGATAGACCCGAGACTCGTGCCGAGGCCATGTACATGGGAAACAACTTTCATCCACAAGGAGGTCAAGGATGGAACCAACCTCAACCACAGTACCAAGGAGGCAACAACGGCAAGGTAACTATCCTACACCTGGTTTTTCTGGTCCTAGCCCCTTGAGGGATGCTATTGCTGGTCAAGCTAAAATTAATGATGCTATTAACAAAAGGCTGGCCGCAAATGATAAGCTCCTAGAGAACATTAATGTTAAGCTAGAAGGCTTTGCTTCTGTATTTCATAACCAGCTAAGCTTTAACAAAATGCTAGAAACACAGCTGGCGGAGTTAGCTACTTTAGTTCCTGTCAATGAGTCTGGGAAGATACATGGTCAACCAGCATCTTCCGTAGAAAATGTTAAGGCGGTGACCACGAGGGGGGGGGTAAGACCACTCATGATCCACCATATCCTAACAATTCAGGAACCAGTGGCATCAACAAGGAACCAACACTATCTAGCCCTATTAAGGAGGCAGCAGAGTTGCAGAAGACAGCGCCACAGGCCTACTCCGACACCACTTTGCTGCCATTCCCTCAGCGGCACAGGAAGCCATCTGTGGATGAGCAGTTCGCTTGGTTCATGGAGGTCATCCAGAAGATCCGCATCAATGTGTCGTTGCTGGACGCCATGCAGGTGCCGACTTACGCTCAGTACTTGAAGGACATCCTCAACAACAAAAGGCCACTGCCGACAGAGGTAGTGAAGCTATACTTGTCGATGTTTTGTACCGGCAATAAACTATATGGGGCTATGCACGGACTTGAAAGCTAGATGGTGACGGAACACGAGAATTTATACTGGTTCAGGCCCTCCAATGGAGTATAACCCTAATCCAGTCCGGAGGAAGTATTCCGCCGAGTTTGTATGATTGAATATGGTGTATGATGAGATGTGTTTCGACGTCCTCGACCCCCCTTATATAGGGAGAGGAGGCCAAGTCATCTAGGAATCCTAGTCCTAGGCGTCATAGGGTTTTCTTATTTGTTACAATATCTACCCGGCCGACTACCGTGGGATACAAGGCAAGGCCCAACCGGGTGATTTATCTCTTTACATATATGAACTCCGAGTCTATCTATAACTCGGGATATGCCTTATCTCTTGGATTGCGCCGTGGGAAACAAGGCATCGATGGGTCGGGCCTCTTTGTCTTCCTTCTATCGATCTTCTAGAACATCCCTTCTTCGTGGGCTAACAATGGTCCGAGTGGATACCCGGTACCCATATTCTCCACAGTAGCCCCCGAGTCATTCACAATCGAGTTGCTTCTTCTTCTTTTGTAATCTTCAAGTCTTCAATCTTCCTTCATCCTTTCCAATCATCTTGCAAAGAGGCTGTGAAGGGCTCCACCATAAAATCCAGAGAAAAAATTGGGGCGCCGAGTGGCGCACCTATGAGGTGTAGCCCCCGACTCTATGATTAGATGGGAAAACAACTAAACTTAGAGTCTATATGAGACTTTTAAGAAAAAACACCTTTATTGAGAAATTGAACGGTGCGCCGAGTGGCTCACCTAATAGGTGTAGCCCCCGACTCTAGAATTAGTTGAGAAAACAACTAAACTAGAGTCTATTTGAGGCATATAGAACCCTTGGAGCTTAGCATCGATCATTTTGAATGATAGGCCAGAGGCTATAATATGATACGCATAGCTATTGCCAAATGCGATTTTCAGTCGGATATGCATGCATCCTCACCTTGACATTTATCAAGGCTCATAGCTTAGCATCAATCACCCAATTAATTTGGATAATAGGCCAGAGGCTTTAGTATCTCACTTTTAGGCTTTTAGCCGAGTGATTAGAGTAGTAATAATTTGCACCATAATTTTAATAAGGATAAGCAAACCCTGAATCAGGCCGTTACTCTCTTCAAAGCTCACATAGTGAGTAGCTCCGAGTAAATAGCATGTGATTTTCCATCACCTAGAGGCACATAGGGCATGCTTTAAATTCACCGGGCTATATCAAGGTTTTGCTTAACATCAATCACAGGAACTGAAATTCCTGAGTGATAGGCCAGAGGCTCATCAATCTTGAAATAATCCAATTATCTAGTTTTTATAGCAGTCGGCTGCTCTCTTATCGAACAAATTTTCAAATTCTTCAAATACAATTTTCATTCTTCGACCCTAGTCATTGGGCTAGGTTTTCTGAGATAATCCGAGTGATCACCCAAAAACCTCAGCTGCTGATTAATTCTTCTGTTAAACCCTCGAGCTTCCTTGTAACGGCTCTAAACTAACGCCGTCTAACCCGGAGCTCGCTCGGTCAAATCACGAAAATTGTGGATCTGACGCGTGTCCAACGACGTCAGTCCTTCCCTTTATCTCTTCGTCTTCTCCATCGGATCCAGCACTATGCGCCATTGTCTCCAAACCCTCGATCCAACTTTCGCTCCCACGATTCACCGCGCTCCTCAGCTCCTTCTCAATCTCCTAGAAGCCTCCCACCATCAATCCACAACCAACCATCATGGCCGGCGCAGGAAGTTCCAAGGCCGCCGCTGAAGTGTCCATTACCGAGGCATCTGGATGGCTTCCGCGCTCGATCGACGAGGAAAAGCTAAACTCGTTGGTGAAGGAGGGCATTCTGCATAGTCAGGAAGCAGTCGCCTGGCGCCCAGCGCGTTTCGATGTTTTCCCTCGCCCAACGCCGGTGAGGCGGTTGTCTTCACTCCTTTCTTCTTTCGAGGTTTTTCTCTTCCTGCTCACCCCTTCTTCAGGGGGTTGCTTGCTTTTTATGGGATTAAGATTCATCATCTTAATCCCAACTCCATCCTGCATATTTCTATCTTTATCCATCTCTGTGAAACCTACTTGGGCATCTTTCCCCATTTCAATCTCTTTCGAGCCTTGTTCTTCTTGAAACCACACCCCAGCCAAGCCAATATTTCCAATGTGGGTGCAACCGGATTCCAATGCCGTTCCACTAGCAAATACTTTGATGTCTTTCAACACCTCCAATAAAGGCTGGCATGACGAGTGGTTCTACTATCCGGATGCCGAGAAATCACTCGGCGAGTACTCCTCCGAGTACCCTACTCCATGCGACTCCTGGAAGGCCAAGCATTCCAAGGAGGAGATATTAGAAGTCGCCCCTCTGATGAAGAGAATTGCCGAGTTCAAACAAGACGGGCTGACTAGTATCTGGGTGGCTCGTCGTTTCCTAAAGTTCCGGATCAACCCTGTCAAGGAACGAGTCCACCCAACCTTCGAGTACACAGGTCACCATGACTCTACCAGGGAGTCAGAAGTTGACCTGACTGAAGACGAAGTCAGCGTCAGACTCAGGGCGATTTTTGCCGACGGAGTAGAAATCCCCACCGAGAAGGACAGACCTCGGTGCAAATCCTTTCATATGTATAGGCCGCCTCCCCAGGTAGATATCTACATCAATATCGTACATGACTCCTTCACTTCGTAAAGTATTAATCTTTATATTGATCTTCAGGAATATTATCAGCTTGACTCCAGGCCGTCGAGTGTCACCGACATCGCCAGGCCCGCTCAAGCCGTGATGCCTGAAGGCCTAGCAATTGATTTCTTCAATGAGTTGGGTAACGTCGAGGAAGAGGAAGCCGTCGAGGCTGCCACTGCTGCCACCACTGTCCACGCCGACTCCCTTCAAGGGAGAAAGCGCAAGCTTATCATTGCCAACGACTCGGACAATGAGGCAACTGATCAGTCACTCCGGCTCCTTGTCTGTCTTCTCCTCCACTACCCCCAGCGCCTAAAGCCAGGACTTTCTCGAATCGCCTAGCCAAACGCGGGCGCTTGATGGTCCCCACGATGTAAGACTTGTTTTCTTCAATATGTCTTCTAATTCCTGCATTAAAATCCTTGGGTTTTCTCTAACTCCAATGACTCAAAGCAGCAAACCCAATACCAGTTTTACTGGTAAGGATGACGATGCTCCACCACAACTCTCGACTGCTTCAGCAGTCGAGAAGCCCGTGGCCGTGCCAACTGATGTTTAGTCGGAATCGATGGAGGGAGACGTCCCATCGACCACTCTGCCTCCATCTCCTCAAGTCACCGCCATGGAAGTCTGCCCTGCTGCGGCCCAAGTCACCACTTCCTCCGCCATCATTCCAACTGGTATGTCTGTGTTTGACTCCAACCGAGTAATTCTCTCTTGATTGTCGGTTTATCCCAAAATTCTCATCCCTAATCGATATCACCCCATCTGCCACTGCTTCCACCCCCCAGTTGCTGCCGCTCAAGCTGCTCCTTCCCCAGCCTTGGCGCTTATGACAATCGTCGATGTGCCGAGTGCTAATAAAGGAAAGCAAGGTCAAGGCTCCTCTACAGCCGTCGAGCCGAGTGCAGGATCTGATAGTGAGAAAACTGTCAGTGACAAGGTAAACTTAAACTCTTCTCATTTAATTCCAATTTCTCCATACATAGCTCCCATTTTATCTTCTGAAACTCAATCTTCTAGATTATCGGGTGGCGATATGGCCCCGATTTTGACCAGGTCTCAATTTTGGATCGAATTGAAGACCAAAAAAGCATGACTAGACTGATCCAGCTGATGGCCGAGTCATCCGACTTAGTCCTGGTAAGTTGCCCTTTAATAACAGTCATCCTTATCTTGGATTTCTTTTTCTGTATTCATAATCTTTGTCTTTCCAGCAAGTGATCAAGAACTCCAGCGCCAAGGACATGCTTTTGGAGTGTATTGCTCCATTAGCTGAAAAGGCTAAGCAGGCCCACGGGGAGTTGGCCATTCTCAGGAATGAGGTCGCTGGCTATAGAAACACTCGCAGTGACTTCAAAGAAAAACTCAGGGGTAATCCCTCTTCACAGAGCAATTCTATTATCTTCAATCTTTTCTTTAGTCTGACTGTTTTGCTTCCAGATTTCCTTGGCCATGATCCAGCCATTTTTGAGGCCAAGAAGCAGGCTGAAGAACAAGTGCTGAAGCTCCAAGCCGAGTTGACTCAGCTCAAAGATGAAAATAAAGGTAGTTCACTGCTCCTTCGTGTAGAGTGCTTTTTTGTATCTTCATGTTCTGTGAAACATCTTTATCTTTTTCCAGAACTTATCAAAGCAAAGGACTCGCCCGAGAAGAAGTTGACTCATGCTATCGCTCTGAATGTGAAATCACATGAGCAAGCCAACTACTACAAGGATAAATTGGAAACCCTCTCAAAAAAGCATGAAGGTAAGTCTTCTTGTCCTGAGAGCTTAGCCCGAATCTTGTTCTCCTTGCTAATCTTTTTTCAATTCTTCATGTAGACTTGAAGAAGAAGGCTGCTAATGAACTCAGCGCCATGAAGACCAAGCACAACAAGGAGTTCATGAAAATGAAGGCCGAGTTGGAGGAAGCCAGGAGAATGAATGCCGAGCTCTGCCAAGCTGCAGAGCCTATTCTCGACAATCTTCACGCAGCTAATGCTGAATCCAATACTTCAAGCCTCCAATCGGTGATTGAGCACCTCCTGTTGGCTCCCGCAAGACTCAAGAAGATCATCCTTGAGAGTGCCAGCGTCGCTTGTGGTCAAACCTTGGTAGTGATCAAATTACTGTACCCTAAGCTTGATCTCGAGCCAATCACATCAGGGTATGCAGAAGGGACAACCGACGAGAAGGCTCTTGAGTTCCTGGATCAAGTAGATGGCATGGCGCAAATTATGGCCAAAGATGCCTTGTATCCTGAGGAAGAAGACAATGCATGAACCTTAGTAGAATCTGATGCAAAAACAGTTTTTGTAATATTACTGTGTAATGTCTGAGTGATTTCTATTTATGAAATCTTTTTCTCTTTTACCAAATCGCATATTATTAAATTCACCTTTAATACATACGTTTAAACACTCATCGATAATCAAATGAGCTTCACGATCTGGCGAGTGATTTAAATAACATGAGTCGGTAAAGGTGTTTTTGTTATGCCTTATATTTAAACACTCATCCCGACTAGTTCTCGAGTATAGGAACCCGGCTAAAGCATCAAAGACACTTTGCGTACCAAACAAGAACATCAGTAAATAGAGCTTCATAATTAGGCATAAAAAATTCTGACTTTATTAAAGACAGAGTATATAAGATACATATAGCCCCCGACTGGCTACTCGAGTAACAAAGGTACTCAACGCAGGCAGTCGATAAAGAAAAAATTTAAAAAGGCTAAGTGTAGAAAGGACGTAGCTGCTCTATATTCCAAGAGTTGTCCACCAAAGATCCATCTTCGCGCTTGAGGCGATAAGCACCCGGCCTTGTCACTTCAGCAATGATAAACGGGCCCTCCCAGATTGGGGATAGCTTATGTCTGTTTTGGGTAGTTTGAATTTTTCTCAAGACTAGATCACCCACCAGAAAAGCTCGACCACGTACATTGCGATTGTGATAACGACGTAGGCCTTGTTGGTACTTAGCCGACTGAAGTACTGTGATATCGCGTGCTTCCTCCAGTCGGTCAACATCATCCAGTCTGCCTTCTTCGGAGCTGGACTCGTCATATGATTGAACTCGTAGCGACTTGTGCGTAACTTCAGTCGGCAACCCAGCTTCCGAGCCATAAATGAGAAAAAACGGTGTGCACCAGTTGCTCGACTCGGCGTGGTTCGCAGAGACCACAAAACTGACGGCAATTCCTGCACCCACTTGCCTGCATAAGGTTTAAGTCGATTAAAGATTCTAGGCTAGTGTAACATACCGGAAAGCGACCGACGTGAAATTTGAGTTTAACCATTGTATGAAAATCAGTAAAATTTTGAACCGGTATGTTAACTCAACCATTGCAGAGCTAAACTAGTAACTAGCCCAGGACGGAGATATGTAAACGATTATTTTCGCCCAACCTAGCTCGACTAGGGCCAAGTACAAAATACGTCGACTGGATAATTTGACCTCACCTAGATTAAATAGGTATAAATCCTAAGGAAGACCTACATGGGTACCATGGGGTGAGGGGGATTACTAAAACCTTAGTAAACATAGCACTATAAACAATGTTAGGTTATAATCCTAGTTAATCTTGTAATAGTCAAAGCAAATTGGACTATAGAAACCCAAGGTGTCAAATTATAGAAGCTAGGGCTTGGAATAAATGAAACCACCAAATTGCATTCAAATTTCAAACACACACACCAATGCATGTGCTTGCTTCATTTTCATTGTTTTTGGATTTCTAGCATCTCATTCTAAGCATTTTGCATATAGAGTAAATGACAACCAACAATTATTGTGTGCTAAATTAGGTATCCAAAAATTCTGGAAAATTCCCTAAAAACACTTTACACCAAGTGTAGTCAACCTGCAAATTTTGAGGATTTTATCACTTCATTTAGCCCCTTGATAATCTACCCTAAGTTGTCCAAAAATCTGGAAATTTCAGCACCCTAGAGCAAACTTTAGGCCTTTGCCAAATTTGAACCAAACTTGATAATGGGAAACCTTTTCAGACAAAATGGGCACTAATATATGTAGTACAAACCCCAGGTTTTGCTTGGGCTAGTTCCACCTCTAGCTACTCCAAGTCTTCTCTCCAAAACCGAAAGAGAAAACAGTCTAGGCCTTAGGAAATTTGGTCAAGTCTGGAAGACCTGGAAATCATTGCCTGATCACATGTTAGGGACATCATTTAGGTTACCTCCCAACCCCTCTGCGAAATGTTGTTTCAGCAAAGTAGTAGTTTGATTAACAGAGAGAGAGGAGGACCCAATCACTCACTGTGAACAGTAATGGAATTCAGCTAAAGAGAGGGGACAAAACTGATGGCTGCACAGTGCTCCTTAGCTTCTAGGCTCTTTCCTTGCAAAATATCCTGACCAGTGGGCCCCACAGGCCATGGGACCCACATGAACGCCTCACACATCGCTCTAGCAATCCAGGAACGCGAGATGACGCAGCCACGGCCTTCCCCACGCGTCTCTCCCTCGCTCTACAGCTTTGTGAACGCACCACGTCGTCGTTGACGTGTCGACCTCCACCGTTCTTCGCGAAACTACACCAAAACGTGTCCCTGCACTCCTTCGTCACGTTCCCGTAGTTTTTAGCCGCAGAAACCCCGAGACGAGTGAGGAACACCGCTTTCTTCCTCGGCTCCGGCGAGTTCACCGCCGTCGCGTTCACGCTCGGGTGAGCTTCGCCGCAGTCGATCGTCACGGTTGTGTTCGCCTCTCCATGCCTAACAAAACCCTGCCTTTCTCACTCTCTTTTCTCTAGGTCGAAAACCTGCCGCGCGTTCGATCTCATTGCCGGAGTTCTGGATGACCGTCGTCGGGGTGGGTCTGTTCCTGCGCCGTCGTCCACCGGAGGCCGCAAGACTTCGTCGACGTGTTTGTCTAGGCCTTGAAGATCTCCCAACCAGACCCTGACCCGTGGAGTTGCTCGCGCACGTAGATCCAAGCCTTCCCCTTCTGCTCCAGCCGCCGCTCGTCGTCGTCGTCTTCCCCTGTGCTCGGTGAGTCTCGAACAGATAACTCGCAGCCGAACCATCTCTAGGGTGTGACTAACTCATTCCATTGATTTATTTGAGCTTCCGTGGCCCACATCGCCGTGTCGCCGTGAGACCGATGTCGATCCGCCGCCGCAGTCGTCAATCACCACTTCTTCGGTGAGCTCGGGTAAAATTAATTGGGTTTTTAGCTTCCTAGGAACCCTAGTGACCTTCCCACGTCGATCTTTCCACAGGACAAGCCCTCCAGTGTGCTCGCGCCGTGATCCCGAGCCAAATCCGCCACCGCTAATCATCATCCGTCGTCGCCGTCGTCACCGGAGCTTCGCCGGTCCCATCCAGCTATAGGGTGAGCATCACTGGGTCCCCAGGAACGTATTTTGTGCACCATCGAGCCACATCCGAGCCCTTAGCACCGTTTCCCCCACACACCCAAACACCGCCGCCACCTGCGCTCGTCACCGGCGAGATCGCGATTATCTTACACCGTGGGATCGCCTCCATCAGCTTCGCATGAACCCTAGGAGCCTTTCACCTTTTGACCCCAGCCCCCGAAACCCGACCAATCGCCGGCGCCGCCGCGATCAAACTCGCCGGCTGCCGTGCTCATCCATGCCACGCCGCCGTGACTCGCCGCCGGCCAACCTCGACCACCTCACTTCATGAGATCACCACCACCACCTTCCCTAGGATCTTGTGAACACTTTTGGTGTTGGGATCGTCGGCCGAACCGCCGCCGTTCGCCGCCGGCGCCGGTGAGCGCCGCCTCTGCCTCTCCATGGCCGACGCGCGTACTGACGCGTGGGCCCTAGGCGATTACCACGCGGGGGCTAATTAGTAAAGGATTTAAAACCAGTAAGGATTAAACTATAAAATACCTACCTATTACACGTGGGACCGAGGACTTGTTAGTAAATATCTAAAACACGGGGTACTCTTAATGAAGATGACACCCACGTGGCTAGGGACCGCGGGTTTAACCCTAGGTTTTCCCAGGGGCCTTTTTGCAAAACTTGCGCCTCTGTTTGAAATTCAAATTTAAACGAAATCAATTCAAAAGAGAGAAATGGGCTGAAAATATTCCAAACTTGTAAAATTCATAGAGGGTTCATCTTAGCTCCAAATAATCTCAAACAAATTTTGTTTGATTCATAAAAACTTGCTCTATCAGACTGTAGGATAAAACATGCCCACTTCTGTACTGGAAACATCTCTAAAAATGGTATGGGCAAATGGTAGAATAAAACATGGTTGAACCTTGTAAAATTCATACGAAAATCATGCAGTCTTCAAAAATCATGAAACCACTTTTGTTCAACTTCTAGAGCCATTCTCTACCTACTGGAAACATAAAACTAGGTACTTTTCTGTATAGAACACCACTTATGATTTTATTTCTAAATCTGAACATACAACCTTGTAAAATGTGTAGAAAATCCAAATTAAGTCCAAAAATTGTGAAACCAATTTTATGGGTCTTATACAGTAGTACTCTATCTTCCTGTAACCTGGGAATGAGCTGTCACACTTCACCTATGTACACTAAAATTTGGTACACTAGCAACTAAGTTTGATAGACAAACCATAAAACACTTAAATACAAATAAATAGGAATAAAATCCATATGACCAGGACCTGATCACACCCACAGAACCTATTGTATCCATCATTCACATTCATATTCATATTGATTCTTAGGCTTGTTTATTTATTTATCATTCACGCGTATGAATTGCATTAGGTATCGATATCGACGGGGTAAAGCAACCGGTTTTCTTTTGGTCTTGCCGTGCTGAGTGAAGTGTTGCTGAGCCAGGCAAGTGCCCCTCCTTTGAACACTTTGGTCCTATGATTTACTGGGCAAAAGTATTTTGATTATAAATCTTGCATGCGCTAAATAGTTATATGTCTAAACTTATGTAAAATGTGGTAAATGGTAATTACACCTAAATTGTTGCATGATCCTATTCCTTGATGATCCACCTTCCATGCCAAAACTAAACCTAAAATGAACTAGGTTTGCTTACATTTACTTGATGGGTACTTATTCATATTATGTGCCGCTTTATGCTATGCTATGGATTTGAAAAGCCCTATTACTTATTTGAAATATGGAATCTGGGATTTTAAACACCGATGAACAAAGGAGTGTTCATTTGGAATTACTTGTGAACTAAACTGATGGAAAACTGAAATTTCTAGACTTGGGCGGCGAGTGGTACGCATATGGTGGTAGTTGCGTACCGATAGGGGGAGCGTTCGCCTGAGCCGATTAAGGACTGAACTCTATGTCACCAACTAGGTGTACAGTACTACCACATGTGTCATTGTGGGGTGACCTTAGCTTATTAAGTTTCTTCGTCACTAGCCATGCATTTTGGTAGGCCGGAGCAGTATGGGTAGGGTCTATTGTACCCGTAACGGAAAATAGGACTACTTAGAGGAACTTCCCATATATATATGTGACACAACAAAACTTTATTTATCATGACATCTGACTTCACGCACAAATACTTAACGGGTGACTAAGTTTGTCCAATACAATGGTGTCGTGGCTCGTGGGGAACCCGGGAAAGGTTGCGCCTACGGCGCTAGGGTACGGCGTGGGCCCGCCTCCTAGCGGTGCCGCATTCTAGATGTGGTACGGAGTAACACACATCGTCGCTGGTGCAAGGCTAGTGGTTAGAAAATATAACAGCAACGTTGTGACCTTGTTGACGCGAAATTCCGCCATCGGCCGATGGAGCGTTGTCGTTGGGTGCGCTGGCCGATAGAGTCTTCTGCGCTCGGACACACAAAGGCCTAGGAGATCTACTTGGCTCCAGTGCAGGTCCTAAACGTTGAGATTGCGGGCGTGCCAGTCGGTTTGATCCTGCAACCGACAAGATATTGTATGTTGATCGTCAGGAAGCCGATCGGCTGTCAAGCCGATGTGTTGTAGCGCGTCCGATTGATATTGACGATGACAGTCCGGTAGCCGATCGGCTATCGAGCCGATCCAATGTGCTGTAAGCCGATGTCGATAAGATATTGAAGGTCAATCGGCTGTATGTTAGACATAGATCCAAGTAACCAGATAAAAAAGTGAGCTCAATAACAATATCGGCTATAAACAGGATATAACATGAGAGGCCGATACCAAACTTAGATCTAGTCATAGGATAACTCATCGGCTAACCCTCCGATGAAACTACACACACCGAAACCGATGCACCTAAACCGATCAGCTCTAGTCTTAGCCCGAAGGATCGAGCGGGGTCGAGACAGCTTCGCCAAGACTATTGCTAACCGATCTAAGCATACCGATGAACAGAATGTATAGTGATGGATATAACAAATCTATTTAAAACAGCATTATGATTAGAGAAATATCGGCTAAGACAGAAGATCAGACCTAACCGAGACAGTTCCAACTAAACCGATGCGTCTCTAAACACGATGCAATTAGAAATAGAATTGAGATATCAGATAGGCAACGTATGCGTCAGTTGGATCGATATATCGGACCTAACCGAGAAAGTATCAATTGTCCCCGATACAAACGCCGTCGATGGAACTTACTTCTTCGCCGGAGATCGAACTGAACTGATGCAGCCTAACTTGGTAGCAAGACCCCGAACCGACTAATCTATACGCAGATTCTAAAGAGAACCTATGTAGCCCCGATAGAACAGTCGAGAACTCGTCGAGTAGGTAAACCTAGCATGAGCTAGGGTGGCGATGCACCGAAAAGTAGTATTGATGTGGAGCTCTCTTTTACAGGCACCTGGGCTACAATATTTATACCCATAGGTGTTAGACTCAATCTTAACAAACAAGGAAACTATTTAAAAATCCTAATCTAGATACAATCGGTTTCCATAATTGGTACCCAAAATAGCCTGCCTTTCCGTAATCTTGCGCTGACTCGGTCTTCATTGGCTTAACACAGAATCGGCTTAATTTGCATCGGCTTCGTACCCGACGCCATCCGATGCCATCTTACCCGATGGTCTGTGTCCAAATTCTGGTGTCAACAGACCTCTAGGACACACTCACCGTGAGTGTGGATGGTGTTTTGGCCAACATCGAACCACCTAGAGTGTAGCCTTCGGGCTTCTATCACATCGTGTGGACGTGTATGAACTCTGTAGAGTTAAAACTAGCCGGTTAGCCGTGCTCACGGTCATGAGCGACTTGGGGAAGTGTTAGGAGTATAGATTTCATTATTTTGGCAAATGACTTGTGAAATTGGGATGATGATGGGTATGAATATGGTGATGATATATGTCACATGCTTCACTATATTATACATGTTCCTAAATGCTATTATAAAACTTCCATTGCAAACTACTTACATGTATTGTGAAATAAATTTAGCTTTACACAATAAACTGATACATTGCCTTGATTCTTTGAAGTAGAGCTAGCATGTAGTTTGCTAGGTTTGTTTACCCTTGCCAGTACATTAATTCGTTAATGTACTGAGTCTTGCTTGTATATGTTTTTTTGTTTCTGACCCGCTGCTGGTATTGGATGTTGAAAGCCGAGTTTTTGCAGCTTGTGTGCTGGACTTCTAGGAAGTCGGCTCACTAGGGCTTACCCTAGTCGGTATGCTTGTGGGGAAGGGTAGCCTCGCCTACCGCTGAGCCTCTGAGTTATACTTGGCGTGAAGCCATTGTATTAGCGTAGTTGTAATAAGATCTAAACTATGCATATGCATAGGTTTCCCTTTTATTTTGATGTCATGCTTGGAGATGAATTGTGTGGGCTAGTTGCATTCCTGGGCAGCTAGCACATACGAGGATGGACTTAGGGTTTGCGAGACCATTGCGGGGTAACGCTGGAGATCGAGTCCCGTGAGACGCGTATCGTTTCTGGTCTCCGCCATCGAGTGGGTGACGGGTGCGTCTGGTAATGGACTGGCAAGTTACCCATGTCGATTGTCTCGTCGATCTTGTGTCTGGGCATTACAATTGGGTTGTTGAAAAGGTACTCAGCCATCGCCGCGCTTGCGTGAGGTCGAGCGGCTATTTTGCGTGTATGGATCCCGCTCGACAAATATCGCAAAGGTCCCCGACCGAGTCCCTCACAACTCCTCAATTGTGGTGTTCCATAGCTAGATGCCCTGAAGAACCATGCCATTAGCTCGCTCAACTTGTCCATTACTACGCGGATGTGCAACAGAGACAAGACAAATCTTGATCCCAAATTCATCGCAGAAATCCTTGAAGAGATCACTTGTAAACTGGGTGCCATTGTCAGTAATTATCCTGTTGGGAATGCCAAAACGATAGATAATATTGAGTATGAAGTCCTTAGCTCGTTGGGATGTGATTTTGGGCACTGGCTTTGCTTCAATCCACTTTGTGAACTTATCCACCGCCACAAAAAGATGTGTGAATACTCCAGGAGCTTTCTTAAAGGGACCGACTAGATCTAGCCCCCAAACTGCAAAACGCCAAGATAATGGGATTGTTTGCAGTTCTTGAGCTGGAACATGAATTTGCCGGCCAAAAAATTGACAACCTTAACAGGTTTTTACAACCTTCTCTGCGTCATTAACAACAGTTGGCCAGTAGAAACCCTGTCGGAAAGCTTTGCCCACGATGGTTTTAGAGCCAGCGTGGTTCCTGCATATGCCCGAGTGAATCTCATGTAGTATCTGGCGTCCTTCATCGATGCTAACACACCTCATAAGCACTCCATTAGCTGCCTTCTTCATCAATTCGCCCTCATGAATAATATAAACCCTGCTTTTTCGTTCGATCTTCTCAGCCTCAGCCTTATCAGTTGGCAATTCATCTTTAGATAAGAAGCGAAAAATTGGGTTCCTCCAGTCATCTTGTAAATAAGCAACGACTGGCTGGTCCGACTGCTCAACAGTTGGATTAGAAGACTCGGCAATTGATTGCTCCATGGGCTCAGTGGCCTGCTCCTTCCTTTTGATAGTTGGCTCATGGAGATATTCAATTAATATATCATCAGGTACTGTCTGTCGACGAGAACCCAAATTGGACAGGTAGTCAGCCGCTTCATTATAATCTCGGAGAATGTGACTTAGCTCGAGTCCTTCAAACTTCCCCTCTAATCGGCATACCTCCTGGCAGTAAGCCATCATATTCTCATCCTGGCAATTCCATTCCTTCATGACTTGGTTGATCACCAGTAATAAATCACCATATACAAAGAGACGCTTGATGGTCAAAGATACAGCCAATCACAGTCTATGGATCAAGGCTTCGTACTCGGCTGCGTTATGTGATGCATTAAAGAGTATTTGCTACACATATCTGAATCTTTCTTTCTTAGGGGACACAAGAACTACCCCTGCTCCTACTCCAGAGACGCGTAGAGACCCATCGAAATACATCGTCCAGTACTCAACACTCTTGGAAGAAGTTTCTGGTTGGGCTTCGGTCCACTCGTCAACAAAATCAGCTAACTCCTGTGACTTGATCGAAACCTTAGGTCTAAAAGTTAAGTCAAAAGGCATCAACTCCATGGCCCACTTAGTTATGCGGTGAGTTGCTTCACGGTTGTGCAACACATCTCCCAGAGGAAAGGACGTGATGACTGAAACTGGATGAGATTGGAAATAATGTACCAGCTTGCGCACGGTGATGAGCACACCATACAACAATTTCTGTATTTGTGGATAACGAGTCTTTGAATCTGCCAACACCTCACTGATGAAATAGATAGGTCTTTGAACTTTGTGTGCCTTTCCGTCTTCGTCCCTTTCTACCACCAACACAGAACTGACTACTAAAAGAGTCACGGAGATATACAGTAGCAAGGGTTCTTGTGGCATCGGTGAGGCGAGTGTTGGAGCAGTTGTCAGAAATCGTTTGAAATCATCAAACGCCTTCTGAGCTTCACACGTCCATTCAAACTTTTTAGCCTTCTTCATCAATTTGAAAAAATGTATGCCGCGTTCTCCCAGCCGAGAGATGAAACGACTGAGTGCTGTCATGCATCCAGTCAGCTTCTGTACCTTGGTCAAATTACTTGGAGGTTCCATATCCAAAATAGCCTTGATTTTGTCAGGATTGACATCAATCCCTCTATTTGAGATCATAAACCCAAGTAGGTTGCCTGATGGTACTCCAAACACGCATTTCTNGGTTCCATATCCAGAATAGCCTTGATTTTGTCGGGATTGACATCAATCCCTCTATTTGAGATCATAAACCCAAGTAGGTTGCCTGATGGTACTCCAAACACGCATTTCTTCGGGTTTAGCTTCATCCTGTAAGCTCGGATGTTACTAAATGTTTCTTCCAAATCGGCAATTAAGTCATCTCTCTGCTGACTTTTGATAACCACGTCGTCAACGTAAGCTTCCACATTGCGCCCAATCTGAGTTTGTAGACACTTCTGGATCATGCGCTGGTACGTAGCTCCAGCGTTCTTTAACCCAAAAGGCATGGTAATGTAGCAGTAAGCTCCGAATGGAGTTATGAAGGAGGTCTTCAAGCAATCCTCTTCCTTCAGACTGATTTGATGATAACCCGAGTAACAGTCAAGGAAGCTCAACAAGTCACAGCCCGCCGTTGAATCCACCACTTGGTCAATGCGTGGCAGTCCGAAGGGATCTTTTGGGCAGGCCTTGTTGAGGTCCGTGTTGTCGATGCACATTCTTCACTATCATGTCTTCTTCTGTACGAGCACTGGGTTGGCCAGCCACTCGGGATGAAGCACCTCTTTGATAAAACCAGCAGCCAGTAGCTTCTTGATCTTATCTTTAATAGCTTCTCGCCTGTCGGCAGCAAACCGTCGCAGATGCTGCTTGACTGCCTTAGCGTCAGCTTTCACTTGTAAAGTGTGCTCGATCACCTCCCGCGGGATTCCAGGCATATCAGATGGTTTCCATGCAAAAATATCTTTATTTCTTTGAAGGAAGGTGACAAGCTCGCTTTCCTATTTACAGTTTAAGTCGGCCCCAATGACCGCCATTTTAGGCGGGTCATTCGGGGTGAGTACAATTTTCTTAGTCCTAACTCCACTGACGTCGAGCTTCGAGGTCTTAGGACTCGGCACCTCTCCGTCTTGTGCTTCGAACGCCTGGTGTTTGATGTCGTCACGCTCCTTAGCGGTGTCGAGTGCTTGGGCGATGTCACAACTCTCCCTGTCGCAGGTGAAGGCTTGGCGTACGTCACAGCGTAAGGATATGACTCCGTGAGGTCCCGGCGTTTTCATCATCATGTATGTGTAATGCGGGATCGCCATGAACTTGGACAGCGCGGGGCGCCCGAGGATGGCATGGTAGGCCGTGTCGAGCTCTGCCACCTCAAAGCTGATGTTCTCCGTCCTGAAGTTGTCTTTTGTGCCAAACGTGACGGGCAACGAGATTTGGCCGAGTGGAGTCGCCGATAGCCCTGGGATGACTCCATGGAAGGGGTCATAACTCGGATTAAGCTCGGACCTTGGTATTTTCATGGCTTCAAAGGTCTTGACAAAGAGGATGTTGAGCGCACTACCTCCGTCGATGAGGACACGCTTGAGGCGGGTCCCGAGTACCGCTGGATCAAGAACCAATGGAAAGCGAACGAGATGAACTACTCGGTCTGGGTGATCATTGCAATCAAAAGTGATCGAGACTTCTGACCAGTGGAGGTAGTGGGGCACGCTTGGAGTTGCCATGTTGATTTCCCGATTGTCGGTGTTTTGGACCGGTTGTAAACTATAGAGGGCTACGCACGAGATTGAAAAGAGCGATGGAGAGGGGGACAAGATTTATCCTGGTTCGGGCCCCCTCAATATGAGGAGTAATACCGTACTCCAGCCTTCGACAAACTACTGGATGTAATCCGCCGGGTGTTGTAGTATCATATTGTGTTCTTCGGTTTTGTGGTTGCCCTTGGGGGCTCCCCCGACTCCCCTTATATAGGGTTGAGGAGCCGGGTTACATGGAAAGGCCCAGCTAGATACGGCTAAGGTTTCCTAAATCTATACTAGGAAGTACTCGGCCGGGGCTCTATACCCTGCCTTGGGATACAAGACAACATGACAACCGAGTCCTAGTCTATTACATATTACATAGATGTGGGCCACCTCCTATCTCTAGTCGGATAAGCAGGCCGAGTGGTACTCGGTACCCATATCCTCCACAGTAGCCCCCGAGTCCTTCACAGTCGAGTTGCAGCTATCCCTCATGGTTCTTGACTAATGTCGAGTCTTCTATGTCGTCATGTGATTTCCCGAGTGCTTCCTTGTAGGATCCTCCTTCGATTGTCTTGCAAAGAGGCTGTGGAGGGCTCTATCTTCGAGAGTAATGAAATTGGGGCGCCGAATAGGCGCACCTATTAGGTGTAGTCCCCGACTCTATGATTAGTTGAGAAACAACTAAACTTACAGTCTATTAGGACTAATAATATGTCTTGAGCTTAGCGTCGATCACCGGAATGATAGGCCAGAAGCTAAATCTGCATAGCCGGAGCCAAATGAAATAAATCATCTTGATTTTATCAAGGAAAATATCTTAGGAGCGTCGAATAGGCGCACCTAATAGGTGTAGCCCCCGAGTCTATACTTAGTCGGGAAACAACTAAGCTTAGAGTGAAGTCTTGTACTTATTCTTTCCGAATTAAGCACCCACACCATAAGTTTGGCTTAGCATCAATCATCCGAGTGGATCACTCAGACAATAGGCCAGAGGCACAAAAATTGTCGCACAGTAGGGCGAATACCTTGACTCATTTCAAGAAAAAGAGTAGCTTAGCATCGATCACCCAGATAATTCTGGATAATAGGCCAGAGGCATAATGATTCGCATTCCGAGTAAACCGCGTGTGATTTTCCATCACCATATGGCACAAAAGGGCACGCTTAAAATTTACCGGGTGATATAAAGTATAGCTTAGCATCAATTGCCCGAGTAATTATTCCCGAGTGATAGGCCAGAGGCTCTTGATTATCTTGAATTATGGTAATAACCGAATAATCTAGTTGTTTTATTAGCCGACTGCTTTTCATCTAGTTTTATAGCAGACGGTTGCTTTTCATGTAGTTGTTATAGCAGACGGTTGCTTTTGGTCTAGTTGTTGTAGCAGACGGCTGCTTTTTTGTCGAGTGTATGCAAAATATCAGTCATCTGAGTGTCTTCATCTGAGCATATCATCCCGTGTAATATCTGATAATAGCAGACCCTTATATAGATCAAGAACATGTTCTGCCGATCCTCGGGTGCGTGACGTGATCATCACGGACGGCAACGACGGCGCGTTGGTTGCGTTGATAAGTTGAGACCATTAAGCTGAATGATTAGCCCTTTAGCTGAGTGATTTGCCCTTTAGCTAAGTGATTGATTGGCCGCGTTACCAAGCACATATACTGGCTGAAATAATGCATACATATGAGAAGCTTATAATGATGATGACCCCTTTCTTCTGTTGTCGGCTGATTGGTTGGCAAATAGCACATCCTGACTGAATTTGATTGGTCGCCGAGTTATATACATGCTGACTGATTTGTAATTGGCCTAATAACTGAGTGGACGAGTGATTGGTCAACCGAGTGATGAATAACTATCAATCGGGATATACTTCAGTATGCATGTGACTAAATGATTGTCTGAATGATTAAACTGCTGCTGCCCGACTGATTAAGCTGCTGCTGCCCAAGTGAATTAAGCCGCTGCTCCCCATGTTGGTTTGCTGCTTGCTGCTTGCTTGATACCTCAACCACTCGTATTGCCGCTTCAGCTTGCTGCTTGCTGCTTGCTTGCTGGTAGTATCCAACGTACTGTCGATCTGATTGGCCAACTGGTAATACCACATATTCACATTGTGCTGTCGACTGCTTGCTGGTAGGCTCGAGGTTGAGGCCGCCGTAGCTCCGATTGGCCATTGATCTCTGGAATGTATTTGACAATGAAGTCCGAACATCCAAAGTGAAGAGACAAGATATACCGGTGACGTGTAGATATACTGAAGTCAACGAAGAAGCCCAGGCTTTTAGAGCCTGGCGTGTCAAGTAATTGAGTTGGTTGGCTGAGTGGTTGATCAGCCGAGTAATTGGTGAGCTGAGCAGTAGAGTGGTATAATGACTGGTGTCATAGTCGACGAAGAAATTGTATCCCTTAATCATCGGCGATGTTCTTGATCTTCATAGCCTCCGACTTTATGCTTAGTCGTTAAGCACATAAAGTCAAGGATGATAGTTTTTTTTTTTGTCATGTAATAATTATCGATCTCAGCAGAATGATGACCGAAATAAGTTGACAACCATGAGAGCTCGTCTGCCGGTTGTTGTTGGACCAGGCCGCGATCGTTCAAGCGTCGAGCTGCTGAAAAGATTGTTTGCCTGCAATTCTGTACACAACCGTGCCCCACAGTTACTGTTTATCATAAGCGTGCAAATGTCGAGGCAGAGACACCAAGGTTCCGAGGTATGCCGTCGCAGAATTCTGAATGAGATATCTTCATGGTTGATGTTGAAGTTAAGACGAGTCGATTCTAGGTGCAGGTGTCCAATGGTAGAGAAGACAACCGGTGTGTTTGTCGTTGTCGTCGTTGATGATGAGCAATCCAATATGACGTAACAAACCACGCAGAGATTAGGCCTCTGTATCACTAACCCGATCTGATTACTTGGTCGAGTAGCTGAATGATTGGTCGGCTGAATAGCTGAGTGATTGGTCATCCGAATAGCCGAGTAATTGGTCGGCCGAGTGGCCGAGTAGCCAGCTGACTGGTTAGCCATTCAACTAATTAATTGGATGGCCGAATGACCAGCTGAAATCAAGCATCACACGCATAAGAAACTCCTGACGATGATGTTAATTACCGCCGCCGTAGGATGTATAGATGATTTTCTGAACGATATTGGCCTTGCTGGTTTTGTCACTGTTGATCGGCAGAAGCAATTTATCCAGCGCCGAGTTGTCGAGGATATGTAACTAATTGATGAAAAATAACTGATGAGTAGAAATTGGAGGCGTCATTGGGAACATAACTCCGAGGGTGACGTCATGCTGATAGATAATGGCGGCAGAGCCTGTATGACGATCCGTTGGCTCATGTATGCGTGTGCATGTTGGCTGACACACTGTATGTCTAGGGTTCAACACTCGTGGTGTGAGGCGATGAGCATCCTTGGAACAAATCTTTGCCGCTCTATGGATCTGAGCGTGTATGTATCCAGCAAAGTCATAGCCAAGTTGTGATTGGCGTTGTAGTCTATTGTTAATGTCGGAGTAATGCGGTGGCAAGGAGAATGTGACTCATATATTGAAGTGATGAACGAGCAAGGTAGCCCTCAAGGGCATACGTTACTCGACTTGATGATGTTTGAGTCCCGACTGGCGCAAGTACTTGCTTATAGCCCTCATGTGGCATGTCTTGTGGTTCTCCCGACTGGTTTAGTAGGAGATAGGCGCATGGTCTCAAGTTAATATAAAATCACTCGGATCTAGGCCCTGCGTAAATAAACATATAGATGAGTAGTATCTGATGTAAAAAATCACTATTTCAAATAAAAGATGAGTAGTGCAGTCAAATTTGTATTTCTCCTCTCATTGATTTTGATTTCCCTGAGTAATTTATCTCATACGTTTATGCACTCGCCTAACATGGAGCTGAGTTTCACGATCTGAAACTTATGCTACTCAAGTACTTTTACAATCTTTGAGAGAAACGACATACTTTTTCTCTCATTGACTTTGATTTCTCCGAGTAGTTGACCCCATACGTTTATGCACTCGCCCAACATGGAGCTGAGTTTCACGGTCTGGAATTTATTCTACTCGAGTACTCTTGCCATCGTTACGAGAAAAAAGCAAGTAAGAAAGTTGTAGTATAATGCACATAGCCCCAGACTGGCTACTCAAGTGAAAGATCACTTGACGCAGACAGTCGAAGTAACTAATTAATATCATGTAAATGATACATAAAGGATAACTTAGCTTGTAGGTACTTGGCTGACTAAAGATATTTGTCGATGATGATGTCAGCTGCCCTAGATCCAAACTCGACAAGCTCATGGCTGTATCCGAGTGGAAAGCTATAGGGAGCCGAGGTGTCGATATAATTGTGCTGACCGCTATAGGTCCAAACTCGACGGCTCAGAGCCATTGCCGAGTGGAAAGCTAGAGGGAGCGAAGTGTTGAATTGATAACATTAACCCTCTATATCCAAGTCTCGATGGCACATGGCCATGGCCGAGTAGGAAAACAAGAGGAAATAAGCATCACTCATTGTAAAAGTGAGCATGTAAGTAATTGGCGATGCCAATGTTATCCCGACTCATGTTGGTATTGAAGAATGATTCTATTCTGCCATTGATTGGCACCAAAATTGAAGAACGTGGCATCTAGGCAGTCGATAGGGCCATAATTGAACTGTTAGGAGAACATGTTGATGAAGATGGACACTGTGTTGTCGTCACGTATAGGTACGGTAAGACCAGTGTGTCGATGGCCAGCTTGATGTAGACACCAATAATACCGGGTCATCAAAGGCATAGATGACGTATAAGCCAGACGTGGCTGTTGAAGCAGTCGGCGACGCGAAAACACTTGATGATGAAGAGCCAATTGTCACAGCAATATCGAAATACTGGGCTATTGTTGCTCAATGATTCTAGAAGAATCCACCGAAGATAAATAAATAAATACACGTGCACGCGTGCAACTGAATACGCCATTGAAGTGGGCCGTGGGTGCACGGCTGACTTCTCGCTTGCATGGAAGTGAACCATAACTAGGCTATCGTTGTCTCGGCATAACTCCTGAGTCGGCCAGCAAGCTGTGAAGAGGGTGCTATTGCAACACACGCTTGCAAAGGCGTGGCGTGGCCATTGAACAGAAGTTTTCGGCGCCGTTGACGAAGAAGTGGTCACCGGTCTTGGTCATTGATCATCCTGGTTGGACTCGATCGGTCGTCGATCCCGGATGTTTGCATAATCCGAATTGCTCTAGCTGATCGATCCTCTCCAAATGGAACATGGACGCCATTAGAGTATCGATGACTTGGGCTGCCGACTGCCACCATCTTAATCTTGTGAAAAAAATCGATATCGACAAGAAATCTCTTATGAGTGCGTTGCTGCCAGAGATGCCAATTTCATCTAGCTTCTTGTTGTAGGCGTGATGTCCATGCAACTATGTAGATACGTGAGCATATCTTGGTTGCTCGGACCTTTTTTATACTGTTACGCTCCTTGGACGAATATTCATGCAGGAAGTAATTAACATGCATGTGCATGATAGCTTGTTGGCGACTTGGTGTGCTGAACTCGTCAGCTTTGTCGTCGTTGACCGGCAGCGAAATCGGCAAATTAAGGCCACCCCGAGGGCAACGTCAGGCTCAAAGATGATATTGAATATACCCCATACGTGCGCCAGAATCAACTCAAATTTGGTTGCCGAGCGCATGGATCCAATTCGAAACCGAGATGCTTTGGAAACACGTCGCTGCTTGTAGAAGTCCGGCTAAGAAACCAATAGACTGATGGATATGCTCTTCTAGTCATCGTTGTAGTCTTATATATGTGAGCAAATCTTGAATATCACATATATGGATATATATGCAAACGTGCATGCTTCTCTCTGTTGTAGTAGTGGCTCTTGGACAATGCATGTGCGTATTGCTGTATACTCCTGGTCAGCTCCTGAGCGTACATGATGCTGTGCGGGAGTAAAGACCGGCGGCAACGCCAGAGGTGGAGTCAGATCGCTGCGCTGCACCGCCGTCGGCCTGTCGGGAGCCATCATCTTCAATTTCCTTATGATCTGAAGTTGTATCAAAGTCCAGGTGCTGATGGTTGTGGTAGAGTAGTACGGTCTGAACTTGAAATCGCCAAAGTCGGAGTGGGATTTTGATTTTTTGGATAGGTGGATGATAAGAACATAGACTTCCCTCGCAGCTTGAGATTTGATTTGAATCGGACGCGTATGTTCTGAAGATGGAAATATCTGCCATCTGCTCTGAACGGGCCTTGTTCCGACTGTAGTCCGATAGAAATCCATATATGGAGAGAAAACGCTCTCAAATCTTGTTTGATTCACCCAGGGAATGCACTCCTGTTGCTGGTCAACAACATGCATGCACGACTTCAATCTGTACGTGCATGGTTGACAGATACATAAGCATCAACAGATTGATCCTTGAACTTTTTATCGCCGATCTTGTGCGCTTGCGGCAGATTATTGCGGATAACAATAACGTCGTTGGTTGACTCGAGGAAGGAAATTTGATATCACGTGCGCCGCCGCCGGGGCTAGTAGAATCTAGCCGGGGCAGAAGTAATGTTGACGTCGTCAGAAAACGAATCCGGCAACTCTTGATTGTCTGGATGATTGGTCGGTGTTGACACCAGATTTTGGACAATAATCATCGGGTAGGATTTGATCGGGTTTGAAGCCGATGCAAACTAAGCCGATTCAGTGGATAAATCGATGAAGACCAAGTCAACACCAGATGACAAGGAAGGCAGCGCGTTTCTGGTTCCAAGCATGGAAACCGATTGTATCTAGATTAGGAAGATTTTGTTAGCTTCATTATTTGTTAAAATCGAGTCCTAGTTTGTAAAGTTAGGATTAGTTTCCTTTTGTAAAATGCCTGGACTTGGCAGTTGATGGAGCCGTGTCCCAGTCGGAGTCTAACACCTATGGGTATAAATATTGTAGCTCAGGTGCTTGTATAGACAGACAGAATCAATACAACCTTCGGCGCATCGCCACCTTAGCGTTTCCGCTAAGTTTTTTTCCGACGGATCGAGTTTTCGAGTTGTGCTGCATCGAGTGTTCGAACTACAACAGTTGGTAAGATTCGTCAAACTTCATGTCGATCAGTTATCGCTTTAAATGCTGATTTGCATGTCGCGTACCATATACATTGTTAGATTGTATATCACTCATGGCATGCGTGCGTTAGATCGTTTTTACTAGGACTTCCTTGGTTCGTTCCAATATTTTAGTAGAGATTCCGATGGGAACTTTCTTGGTTCAGTCCAATATTTTTATCGGGTTCCTTCTGATAAACACATGCTATGGCAATGCCATATACGACACAATGTATCTACCATCATACATGTCACTTATCGGTTTATCGAGATCGGTTAATGGTTGCCATCGGGTTAAGGTATCTTGGTTTGGTCCTATCCTTCAGCCCGTGGCGATTGCTAATCGGTTAAGAATAATCGGTTTGCGGCGTGTATGGTTCTATCGGGGTTTCAGCCGATAGTTTATCTTTTGCTTGTATCGGCTTCCATTTAACCTGCTAAGTAATTAAACAACAAGTACAATCCTTAAATAGCCGATCCAAGCCTATTCTTGTTTCATATCCTCTTCGAGGCCGATCCCACATTTCACGGTATGGGCTTCCAAGTTATCGGCCCAGAGGCCGATAACGATAATTATCTAACTCACGTTTATTCTTGTTGATTGCAGGATCAAATCGACTGGCACGCTCAGAACCCGATTTAAAGGACTTGCGCTCAGGAGTTAAGCAAATCTCCCAGGCCTAGCGTAGTACACGTGGAGGTCAAATTTCACGTCAACAGTCGGCCAAGTGGCCGAGTTGGTCAGCCGAGCGGCCGAGTGATTGGTTGGCCGAGTGGTCAGCTGAAATCCTTGGATTGGTTTGTATGTTACGAGCATGTATGTATGCACATGACAGTCTTGTTGGCGTTTTTATGACGAAACTGTGTCTCAGAAAATCACAGCCCCGCATGAGTGCTTGGCATGGCGCCGGCGCCACTTTGTGCACGACTTGGCCTTCGGATCATCCGTTGATAGCCAAGTTTACATACGAGTCGGGTTCCGGAATCGTCCGATTAAGCCTTGTTGATCCGGTAGATCTAGTAATTGGACTTGGATGCCACATGCCAAAATAGAAACAAACAAATATATAGATCAATCTAATAGCTCAGTAAATAATCAAAAATTAATTAATATCGGCAGATGAGCTAGTAGATTGGAACGAATGAACCTGATTGACTTGCTTGCTGCCATATGCATGTACATGCACGTCTGTGTATGGCTTGCGTACAAGATGGGCAGGAAGCAGATTGATGCATGTTCTTTGTGCAGCACGACACAGGAACCATGTTGATTTGGAAACCGATTAATACTTGTAGTAGATCGATTAGGAAATCAATCCGCTGATGTATACGCTCTTCTGTCCGTCGTTGTAGATGTGAATAAGCACCAGATATGGCACGTACACAAACATACGTGCATGCTTCAATAGAAATAGCAACGCCATTGAGATTGGACCGTCGAGTCCGAGTCTGGTGCTGAGGAAGATTCGTTCTTGATGAGAAGATCGATCTGAGCCACTGCCGTAGATTATGATCTTTGTTTGCTTGTCGGACATGTCGTGGAAATCGAGTAGATCGATGCAACGTGGCCCGGTACGGCGGCGACCACCATGCAGATGGACGCAGTCGAATTCCTTCCTTCGAGTCGATCGTGTCATGCAGGACGATATGATCGATTCATCGATCTGACACCATACAACTGATCAATCGGGGCGGATGATATGCCGGATTCGTCGACGGTGACACCGAAACTTCTGGACTGAAAAAACTTGTCGGGGAAGAAGATGAAGCCGTCGACGCCGGTAAATTCCATCGCTCTTGCTGACGAAATCCTCGGCGCAACCCCTATCTGGCATGCCAACTGTCGGTGTTTTGGACCGGCTGTAAACTATACAGGGCTACGCACGAGATCGAAAAGAGCGATGGAGAGGGGGACAAGATTTATCCTGGTTCGGGCCCCCTCAATATGAGGAGTAATACCGTACTCCAGCCTTCGACGGACTACTGGATGTAATCCGCCGGGTGTTGTAGTATCATATTGTGTTCTTCGGTTTTGTGGTGGCCCTTGGGGGCTCCCCCGACTCCCCTTATATAGGGTTGAGGAGCCGGGTTACATAGAAAGGCCCAGCTGGATACGGCTTAGGTTTCCCAAATCTATATTAGTAAGTACTCGGCCGGGGCTCTATACCCTGCCTTGGGATACAAGGCAACATGGCAACCGAGTACTAGTCTATTACATATTACATAGATGTGGGCCACTTCCTATCTCTAGTCGGATAAGCAGGCCGAGTGGTACCCGGTACCCATATCCTCCACACCGATCCGTGAGCTTCTGCTTGCGCTTGGGCTCGTAGCCGTGTGGTCCGCCGAAGATGTGATTGAGTTGCTGGTTAGATCATTAAAAGCCAGGAGATATGTCATCATCGACCTTCTCCTTGCTCTTGTCCTTCCCAGAACCCTCTGGCACATCTGCTGGCTTCAAACCCTTAACTTGTTGTTCAATGTACTTTTTGAGCATGTAGCAGTCTTTCGTCGAGTGGTTACCACTCGGGTGGTAAGGGCACTTCTCGGCTAGTACTTGCTCGTTGTCTGAGATCTTGAAGCGGCATTGATGACTGAATCGATCCGTCGCGGCAACAAGTTCTTCGGGGCGACGCTTTCGATCTAAGGATCGATTAGCATCTTTGTGGTCCTTGGAGGACTTATCTTTTCTCTCAGCGCAAAGGCTGATTGTTTGTCCCCATGTACAGCCTGGACGGCCTCGGCAGAAGCCGCATACTTGTTGGCCATCTCAAACAATCGGCTGACGGTGTGTGGCGGCTTGTGAGTGAATTTGTGGATGAATTCCACATCTCTGACTCCCTTCCTAAAAGACGTGATGATGATATCGTCCTTGATGTCTGGGATCTTGTTCCTGGCTTCTAAGAACCTCTTGATATAGTCCCTGAGAGATTCAATGGACCTTTGTTGAAGTTGTAAGAGGTCATATTGATCTCCCGGGCGCTCGAAAGTACCTTGGAAATTAGCGATGAAAGGCTCCCGGAGCTCTGTCCAGGACCCGATTGATCTACGAGGTAATCCAGTGAGCCAGTTGAGCCATGTGCTGCGATCTGTCTTGCCATCATACTTTTTGATTCCTATAGGCTTGAATCCTGTAGGCCAAATGACTTGTCACAGATCAGAGGTGAAGGCAAGGACTCTCTCATTGAAGTTATCACGCCGAGGAGGTGAAGCGTCGCATTGGTGACGATGATATTCGTCCCATCGTTAATTTGCTTCCTGTCGCTCGCGTCTCTTGTTGTTGATGACGTTACGGAGGTCATGATGGATGAGATCGCGGGCATCCGAGTGGTGTTGGCGTAGGTATCGGTCATGGTCTTGCCGCAACCTTTCGCGCTCTTGATCCGGTCGGCGCTGCTCTTCGTCGTTCCTGCGTTGTTCTTCTTCTAGTATCCTGAGGTTCCTCTCTCGATCCGTTCTGCGACTCGAGGGGTAACCGAATGACTAGACTTGGAGGCTTCTCGGTGTCGTGAAGGCGGAGTCATTTTCGAAGTCGACTCGGCCACCAAGTGATTGTGATGTTGAACCCCTATTGCTGAGACAAGGGCTCGAGCTTTTGTCAACTGCAAGGTCAAGGATGCCGCTGCTGGTACGTTCTCCATGAGGGAAGTCAATAGGGTTTGGGCAGCCGCTATGTTCTGCTGAGGAGTAGTAAAAACTTGCTCCCCTTCGTAGATCGTGCTGTGTCGTTGCTGTACCCGTCTGCCGGAACTGGCTAGACGTCGTGTTGCGGCTTCTCAAGCTTGTACCTCTTCCTCCTGAAGTCGTCGTGCTTCTGCTTCCTCAAGCTCTTTTCATCGTCGTTCGTCCTCTGTTCTTGCCGCTTCGAGTTGTAGTTGTGCTTGCTCAATCTCTCGGGCCTGCCGTTCGATATCCGCAGCTCGTTGGGCGAGTTGTTCAGCAATCAATGGCGAATTCGTGACCTCAGCCATGAAAATCCCGTGTGGCAGAGAAAAGCTATCAGAGCTACTCTGTTCGAGATCGTCAAACTAAATCGACTAATTGAGGAAGGCCACTTGGCGCTCTTCTCCCTCACCATGCTCCATGGAGTTTCCAGAATCCGAGTCATTATCACTCGGATTCCGCACGTCGGACCACTGGTAGCGGTAGGCGTATAAGTCTGCTCTGAAAAGCATCACTTCAAGTGACGCAGGTGGCTTCTTGTACCAGTCTTCCTTGAACTCTAGGTCTCTGCATCCCCTGAAGAACGCATCCTTGGCTTGGTTGTTAGTGACGACTGACTTGTCCTCCATGATTGCATTGAAGCGCTGAAGGTAGACGTGGAAGGGCTCCTCAATCCCCTGGAGTAGCTGACCTAGCTTCTGGTTTGGCGTCAATACCGGCTGAGGATCTTTCTGCTGCCAGATCTTCTTGCGAGGTGGTGAACGGGGCGCTTCACTCGGCATTGAAGGTTGCTGACGCTTGGCTTTTTCCCTTCACTGCTTGTACGCTTCTTCGCGCTCTCGCTTTTCAAGTTTCGCGTCCTCCCGCAGGCTTCTTCGCATAGAGGCGATCAGGCTATCCTCCTTTCTTGGCTCCGAGTACTGGGTTCCGGGTAGCCCTTGAATGTTAGCCAATTGCATCGAATCCTTGATGCTCTTAGGCCTATGACGATACCACATCTGGATCATATCCTGGTTTCTCAGGCCATGATAAAAGATGGATAGGGCTAGTTGGTCTGAGATCGGTTTGACTTGATCAAGCGCTTGTAGAAAGCGCCGAGTGAATCTGCCGAAAGATTCTCCCGGCTCTTGAGATAATTCACTGAAGAGGCGATACGCCCCCGAGTTGTTGGTGGTGTTGAAGACCGGACTCCGAGGTTCCTGAGTCGGAGTGATCTTGGTAGACTGAGTCCGAGTAGATGTAGGCTTGTACGGTTGTAGTTGAGTCGGAGTCGACTCTAGATCGATGATTGGTGTTGGAGTCATTTTGGGAGTCGGATCCAGAGGTGGAGTCGGAGTCGACACTGGTTCCAACGTCTCGGTCTCCATCGCCTTGCTTCTCGATCTGCGGGACGCGCTACGCCTAGCGGATCGACTCTACTTTTTTGGCATGGGCTGGTAACATGCCGTGATCTTGATGGCGTCATCGTCGACTTGAGAAATCACGCGACTCAAGAGGTGAGTCGTTTGTTCAGTGATGTTGGGAAGACCCATTGGGAAGATGAAAACATTAGCTGGTTTGATCTCCTTTGCCCGAATCTTTAGTTCTCCATTGGAGTCGGCGATGAAGCTAAAGGAGCCGAATCGAAGCTTCGTCCCAGGGGGGATGATTGATCCGGCGAACGTAGGTGTTGATGAAGATGCCATCTAGCTTCTTGTCGACAAATCCAGCGACTTCCCCTACCTGGCGCGGCAACTGTCGGTGTTTTGTACCGGCAATAAACTATATGGGGTTACGCACGAACTCGAAAGCTAGATGGTGACGGAACACGAGAATTTATACTGGTTCAGGCCCTCCAATGGAGTAATAACCCTAATCCAGTCCGGAGGAAGTATTCCGCCGAGTTTGTATGATTGAATATGATGTATGATGAGATGTGTTTCGACGTCCTCGACCCCCCCTTATATAGGGATAGGTGGCCGAGTCATCTAGGAATCCTAGCCCTAGGCGGCTTAGGGTTTCCTTATTTGTTACAATATCTACCCGACCGACTGCCGTGGGATACAAGGCAAGGCCCAACCGGGTGATTTATCTCTTTACATATATGAACTCCGAGTCTATCTATAACTCGGGATATGCCTTATCTCTTGGATTGCGCCGTGGGAAACAAGGCATCAATGGGCCGGGCCTCTTTGTCTTCCTTCTATCAATCTTCTAGAACATCCCTTCTTCGTGGGCTAGCAATGGTCCGAGTGGATACCCGGTACCCATATTCTCCACAATACTCCACCGGATTCTAGAGAAGAAGGATCCAGGGTGTCCCACCATCACCTACACAATCGGGACACAGCAGTTCAGCCAGGTTCTATGCGACCTTGGGGCCACCGTCAGCGTGATGCCCAAGGTTGTCTTCGACAAGCTCTGCATCACCGAGTTGACGCCAACTCCAATGCGTCTCTAGCCTCCCGACTCCTCAGTCTGCTACCTAGTGGTCATCGTCGAGGATGTGCCAGTAAAGATTCGCGACCTCTTCATCCCAGTGGACATCGTCATGCTGGACATGGCCGAGAGGGACACGACGCTCATCCTTGGACGTTTGTTCCTCAACACTACCGAAGCCACTATTGATGTTGGAGCCGGAGAAATCCAATTCCAGATCGATGGGAAGAAGGAGAAGTTTGAGTTCAGTCCAAAGGCCCTAGAGCAGGGCTTAATGATTAAGATCAAGTACGGGCCAGACACACAGAATTCAAGAGGTTGAACTACAGCCAAGGAAGACGGACAACCTAGTTTCATTCATGACGAACTGCCTGGAAAAGGATGTTGAACTTTAGAGCCACGAGCGTAAGGAGGCATACCGAAGGAGGAAGGAACAGGCTAATCTTCTGAACCATCCTACTCCCCGAGGTAGCCAACAGGATCCGCCTCCCCAAAAGGCACCGTCGGCAAGGCCGCCGCCAACCAAGAAGGTTTGGCGGGTGAAGAAGAACACGCCTGCTACATCACCTCAAGAGTCGGGTGCGTCAATCAAAAATTGAACGCCGGAGGAATGGCCTTGCCGTCGGACCCAAAAAGGCGCCGCCCTCGCCAACAGGTAAATTAGTATGTATCCCATAATTAATTTCAGCATTCTTAAAACAAAAATTCCAAAAAGATTTTCTTTAATTTTTGAATTTGGACAAAAATTTTGGAGTAATTTTGCGAAATAAAATAATTTTTGAAGCAACTAGGGCCATTGCACCATTTGGACCCACTATTTTTGGCCGTTGGAACCCAATGGTCGAAAGTGGGCCCGGATGGACCCGACACTGGTTTGGCCGTACCACCGAACCAGGGTAGCAACGGCTACCTGCCATTTTTAGCAGGCCAATGGCCAGTGGGACCCACATCCCGATTCTAGCCGTTGCTTGCTGTCTCATAAATGGGAGGTTGGCTGAAGGGGAGCTCCACACAAATTCCACACATTTTCACTCCTCAAGCTTCCATTTTGCTCCAAACTTTCATTCTTGCATTTTGCAAAGTTCACTGTTGATGGTCCTTAAATCATAATATCTGATCGTCAATGCCTCATAAAACATCCAACCTAGTGGTAGGGATTATTACTAATCATTTCCACTAGTGTCGGTGAAAACACACCTTTGGCCAATCAGGTGAAAGCACGCAGATTGAAGGGCCCACAAGTCAGATGAAACCGACATCAGGACCCACATGTCAGTCAACCAGCCAAAGGAGAGGCCAGGAGGTGGGGCCCACTGTTCGGCCGAACCAACCCTAGCTCCTCTGATCCTGGCCTTCCATGTGTCACTTCCTCCTCGCATGCCAGTGCACGTTCAGCTTGCTTCCACCCGAAGAAACCTTGGACACTTGGCATGAGGAGAGGAAAGATTCTCATAGGATGCTTTTACATTCTCCACCTCCCCAAGAGACCTCTTGGCTATAAATAGGCCTCATTCCACACAACAACACACCACAACACACTTGAGCCGAAATACAAGAGGCTCTCATGTAGTTTAGAATAGGTAGAGAGTGAGGGGAATCTCTAGAGGAGTGCCCGGAAATTGGGCACTTCTCCGACTTCTACCTCGGCGGATACAGCTCTCTAGGAGTAGTTCCGAAGGAGTACCAAAGCTGTCGGTACACTCTGCTCCAGGTTCGGAGATGACTTCTTCTATAAAGTAAGCATTCGAGATCCTTTCTTATGTTATTTAATTACTTAGTCTAAATGAGATATATTTCCATCTTTGCGGGTTCAGTGTTTAGTATTCGTACTAAGTGCTCTAGTACTAGGACTCTGGATAAAGAAGGAAGTTTCTCCGGGAGTACTAGAGTAGTAATTAATAACTTAGACGTGGTGTCTAGGTTAGAGATTAACTTTGTTTGTTGTGTGCCCCACGGATTTGTCAGAGGTAGACGGCAGGTGGCGAAAGCCCTGAATTCCGTCGTAGTAATCCTCCACATTCGGGTACATCATAGAGCTATAGCCGGAACCACGCTGGCAGACCAGCAAAGGTCGATGCCCGAAACAACAGATAGGAAATTACCTTTAACTTAGCTTGGGTAATTAAAACATATAGAAAGTCTTATCTAGCCTAACTATTGTACTAGTGGTTGTTGTCCTTGGGTAGTCTTAGCCTTAGATAAATTACACCTATTCCCTGAGTACAATATCCTTTTGGGGTCACCCGAAGGTGAAGTGCTATAGTGGTATTCCATGCGCTTGCAGATGTATTCTGTGATCGTAAGAAATACCAACATTCACTTCAAAGTTTTTAGTCCATTCCATGCATTTTAGCTGCTTTGGGAGGATAAACACTCGGCGAGTAGAAATCTTGTTATATCCTAACCCCTGCCCGAGTGTTGCAAAAGTGTCGAAACGAGATTTCGGCAATAGATTTGTTTGTAGGTGCTTAGGGGGAAACTAGATCGAAGAAGACGATGGTGACACAGGGTTTATATAGGTTCGGGCCCTCCTTGGAGTAATAACCCTACTTCCTTTCGAGCTCTATGCCTAGTTTGTGTATTGCATATGAATATGTGGATGTGGATCTGTTTCTAAAGGGGTCCTCTCTCCCCTTATATAGCTGGGGAGATTGGGGGTAACGATATCCGAGTAGGTTACAAACCCTAGATATCGTTACTGGTTATAACAATATTTCAAATACCAATTAAGGATAACTTTCCTATCTTCGACTCCTCTTTCTAGATCTTCAAGCATCATCCGATCGCCAAGGATCCGACTGCCCGTAACACATGAAGTGGGCTGAAGGCCCACCCCGTGGTGATAATATGGAGGCCCATTATGTAGGACCCGGGTTCCATAGTATCCATAGTAGCCCCCAAGTGCTTCGTGACTGAGGTTATCACCAGGATGACCGAGTGCCTTCACGACACCGGCATCGAGTGAATCATCTCCAATCGTATTTCAACTATCTCATGACCTGTAAATATAAACAAATGCTGCTAGCGCAATGAAGTCACAAAGGACTCAAAAAGCAATTAGTATATCAATAACCCGAGTTCTCAAAGACGTCGAAGGTTTCAAGTATATGGCCCTGAAGCTCTCTTACCAACCTTACCCTTGAGTTTAAACTCAAAGACATACCAATTTGCTACCTCCCTTAAGATCATATTGACATGATCTTCGCTAGGAGAAAATCAATGATCCAAGGGCTTAAGATGAGGAACATGATAAGCTTGACACCCGGAGGCTCGCTATATCATAGCGTCGTTGTTGACACCAGAATTTGGATCGGCTTGGAAGCCTATTGAAGAAGCATGATCGGGTCAAGGTTTGTATCGGTTCAAGCAATATGATGGTCGAGCAGATAGGGGGCAAGGAGCCGATTGAAGACCAAGTCAACTGAAGCATGGGCCACACTGGGCTGTGATGAGTTGTATCGGACCATCATATATGGAAACCGATTGTATCTAGATTAGGAAGGTTTGTTAGTTTCTTTGTTTGCAAGTCATTAGTCCTAGTTCGTAAAGTTAGGAGTCAGTTTCCCTTTTTTTTAACGATCGCATATGTTAAGCCGGTCAAGTCGTGTGCAAATAGGAGTCGAATACCAATGGGTATAAATATTATAACCTGGGTACTACAAAAAAGACACCCTTTTCAAAAATACAACTTTGGTGCATCGCCACCCTAGCTCTTGCTAGGTTTTTGACGAGACTGCTTTCGGGTCGTGCTGCATCGATTTGGTTTGAACTACGGCAGTAGGTATGTCTCATCAAACTTCGTGTAGATCAGCACGTATCGGTTGTTGATCTACACGTCGCGTATCATATGTATCGTTAGAATACAGATCGGTCATGGCATATTTGTATCGGTTCATCTTAATTAGGACTTTCTTGGCTAGGTTCAATATTCTAATTAAGATGCTAATTAAGACTTTCTCAGTTAGGTCTGACATTCTCATTAGGTTACTACTGATAAAAATATATCAAGGCAGTACTTTATACGAGACGATACATATACCGTCATATATGCTTTCAATCGGTTTATCTAGATCAATTAATGATAATCTTGGTGCAAGCTGTCTCGTCCCCGATTCGATCCTTCGGACTAAGATTAGAGTTAGTCGGTCTAGATACGTTGATTATTAGCATATATGGTTCTATCGGGGTTTCAGCCGATAGGTCCGATATATTCGATTGTTGATATGTACGTCGTGTGTCATATATGTTGCCAGATTCTAGATCGACCATGATATATTTGCATCGGTTCATCTTAATTAGGACTTTCTTGGTTAGGCCCAATATTCTAATTAAGATGCTAGTTACGACTTTGTCAGTTAAGTCCGATATTCTAACTAGGTTGCTTCTGGTAATAATATATCAAGGCGGTACTCTATACGACGCGATATATCCACCATCGTATATGCCTTTAATCAATATATCTAGACTAATTAGCGATAAGCTTAGTGCAAGCTATCTTGACCCCGCTCGATCCTTCGGACTGACGTTAAAACCAATCGGTTTAGGTGTATCGGTTTTAGGCATGTATAATATTATCGAGGTTTCAGCCGATAGGTTATCTTCAATTCAGTTTCATATCATAAGCTCCATCGGCTCCTTCCTATTTAATATAGCCGATGCCGATCTATTGAACTTGCAAGCTGATTGTAAAACTCCTGCTATCGGCTACCTGCCATCGGCCTAGTGGCCGATGGCACTTGGCATCTAACTTTATTTTTCCTATTCTTGTTGATTGCAGGATCAAATTAACTAGCACGCCCTGAACCCGATTTTTAGGACCTGCACTAGAGTTAAGCTGATCTCTCAGGCCTTCGGTGTGAAACATGTGTAACCAAATTTCACGTCAACACACTTTTTGGCACGCCTGGTGGGACAAAGAAGTTCATAATGGTTGGAGACGACCCAGTTATCCTAGTAACAATCGACAAATTATCTGATGCGCAACATGCTGAACATGATCAAATGACGGATGTGTATCAGTCATTATGCTTAGAGTCATATGGGACAACTTAGAGTGGCATGATTAAGAAGACTGATTTTCCAAGAGTGGTTGTAGGGGTGCCATCAGGTCAAGCAGCAACAGATGAGGACATACGCAAAATTGAAGAAATAATTAGCAGATAAATTAATCATGCTCTAGTAAATCATTCCAAGGTGTTTGCTAATTCTGTAGTTGATGTGTTGCAAAAGACGATGGAAGAATTCCCAAGGCCAGGAGGACCAGTATATTTTGCTAGGGATTCAATTTATGATCGGATGAATGCTAGATTTAGGGAAACAACATAGAATCATATTCCAAGAATTCCTATCGGCAATCCTCCACATCCGGGAACACCACAAGGACATCCAACATATAACTATGGTGGTATCAGATAGCAGTACCAGCCAGAGAATGATCGGTATCAACGACGCACCGATCAATATCAATCAAATCAGTTTCGAACGATCAGCAAGGAAATCTTAATTATTATCCAAATCCTACTAAAGACATGGCCGATAAAATTGCAGAAGTTATGAAGGAGCAATTTGGCTTAAAACCCAAAGAAAAGACATTTATATTGATCGCCATATCCAGATTGGTTTGATCGAGTACCTTTGCCAGCTAGATATAAGGTTCCGGATTTTTCAAAATTCTCTAGTCAAGAGAATATTTCAACTATAGAACATATCAGCCGATTTCTGGCGCAATGTGGTGAAGCATCGATTGACGAAGCTCTCAGAGTTTACTTTCCATTATCATTTTCTGGATCGGCTTTTACGTGGTTTTCCTCTTTGGCTCCAAATTCTATTCGAGGATGGGCCGATCTAGAAAAAGAATTTCACAGATACTTCTACACTGGGACGCAGCTGTGAAGCAGAAGATGGATGAGTCGGTTGCAGATTATATCCAGAGATTTCGGGATGTTCGCAGCCGATGTTACAGTTTACATTTAGATGATGCTCAGATGGCTGATTTGGTGTTTCAAGGGTTGATAAGTCCGATTAAGGAAAATTTTTCATCACAAGAATTTGAGAGCTTATCACAATTGGTGCAACGAATATACGCTGATGAAAGCCGATTCCAAGAGGCACGGAAGGATAAATTTATAGCTAGAAGAGTAGCCTATCAATATTACTCCTGTGATTCAGAGACAGATGGATAAATTGGATTGGCTGAGTGGGCAACCAAAAACAGAAAAGTCATTACTTGCCCATGGGTTAAGAGATCCAATCAGGAAGAACATTATGATTTTGGTGTAAGCAAAGCCGACAAGATTTTTGAGTTGTTACTACAAGAGAAGCAATTACAATTGCCACCTGGTCATATCCATCGGCTAAAGAATTAAAGAAGCAAAAATATTGCAAGTGGCATAATTCAGGGATTCGTCATACAAATGAATGCAAGATTTTTCGTCAGCAAACACAATCAGCTGTTGAACAAGAAAGATCAAATTTGATCTAGAAAAGAAGCCGATGAAGATTGATGTACATCCGTTTCCAGTAAATATGGTACATGGGGGGCATCGAGGAAGAAGATTTGTCTCTCAAGAACCCAGAATCAGTTCCCAGGCATTGATCAAGAAATAACAGAGGCAGTATGAGGAAGCGTCATGTTCTTGTTACGAAAATGAAGAACCTGATTACAATCCTCATTGGGACTGTGAATTTTTCAAGTATTGTTAAAATAATGGAATTAGACTACCATCGGCTGAAAACAGTCCTAAGTGTAATCAACAAAAGCCAATGAATCAAAGGTCATCAGATAGACAAACCAAGAGAATATCGGACCATCAACGATTGGGTCCAGTTAATGATGAACCGATAAAGTGTGAAGGACAATGGTACCCTAGTGGAATTTTTACTAGAAATCAAAAGCGAAGAGTTCAGAGGTTAAGGAATCATGAGAAAATCACAGAACAATACGCAAATCAACCCAGGGCAACCAGAAAAGAGTGGCACATTAAAGTAAAGCACGATGAAGAATAAAGTAAGGAAGCAGATATCCAGATGGTGTTTTTCTTTCCAGTAGAATTCAAAACATCAAAATCGGAATCGGATGAGGAAATTGAAGAGTCATCGGCACAATTGTGCTTAGAGCCAGAAGATGATGAACATCGGCATTTATGACCGTTATATATTAGGGAACTTGACAATGAAATGCCGATGGTCAAGATGTGGATTGATGATGAAGCTGTGGTTGCTCTAACTGGAGCCATGACTAAAGAAGAGGGCAAGTTGGGACAAGGTTTTATGTCAGCTGATAAATTGCAAAAAGTTGATATTGGATTGGGGGATAAACCAAGGCCAACATACATCAGTGTTGCATTGCCAGAAGACTACAAAAAGGAATTAGTGGCATTACTGAAGGAATACAAAGAATGTTTTGCCTGGGAGTATTATGAGATGCCAGGACTGAGCCGATCAATTGTGGAACATCGGTTGCCAATCAAGTCAGGGTATCGTCCTTACAAACAGCCTCCTAGGCGATTTAAGTTGGAACTACATGTGGAGAATATGGGTACCGGGTATCCACTCGGACCATCATTAGCCCATGAAGTAGAGGTGTTCTAGAAGATTGATAGAAGGACGGCAAAGAAGCCCGGCCCATTAGTGCCTTATTTTCCACGGCGTAATCCAAGAGATAAGGCATATTCCGAGTCGTATATAACTGGGAGTTCATATATGTAAAGAGATAAATCACCCGGTTGGGCCTTGCCTTGTATCCCACGGCAGTCGGCCGGGTAGATATTGTAACAAATAAGGAAACCCTAAGCCATCTAGGGTTAGGATCCCTAGATGACTCCGCCTCCTCTCCCTATATAAGGAGGGGTCGAGTACGTCGAAACATACCATATCATACACCATATTCAATTATACAAACTCGGTAGAATACTTCCTCCGGACTGGATTAGGGTTATTACTCCGTTGGAGGGCCCGAACCAGAACAAATCTTCGTGTTCCGTCACCATCTATCTTTCAAGTTCGTGAGTAGCCTCATATAGTTTATTGCCGGTCCAAAACACCGACAGTTGGCCCGCCGTCAGGTAGGGGTAGTCACCGGATTTCTCGACGAAAAGCTAGATGGCATCTTCGTCAACAACCACGCTCGCCAGATCGATCGTCCCACCAGGGACAGAGCTCCGATTCGGCTCCTTCAACTTCATCGCCGACTCTAATGGAGAACTCAGGACTTGGGAGATCAGCCCGCCTGATGCCTTCACCCTTCCGATCGGTCTATCCAACATCGCCAAGCAGACAACTCACCTCTTGACTATGGCACCATCAAGATCACCGCATGCTACCAGCTCATGCCAAAAAAGTAGAGTCGATCTGCCAGGCGTCGTGCATCATGCAGATCCAGGAGAATGCCGATGGAGATCAAGACGCCGGCTCCGACTCAGGTTCCCGCTGCAGCACTCAAGCCGACTTCAACTCTGGTTATTGACTTGGAATCGACTCCGACTTAGCCTCCACAGCTAGGGCCTGCATCTACTCGGATTAAGCCTTCCGAGACTACTCTGATTTAGAAGCCACGGAGTCTAGTCTTCAAGACCTCAAACAATCCTGAGGCTTTTCACCTGTACGGGAAGTTAACACAAGAGCCCATAGAATCGTTCGCCAGATTCACTCGACGCGTTCTACAAGCACTTGATCAAGTCAAGCTCGTCTCATATCAGCTGGCGTTGTCCATCTTTTACCATGGTCTCACAAACCGTGATATGATTCGGGTATGGCATCGCTACGAGCCCAAGAGCATCAAAGATCTGATGCAACTGGCCAAAATTCATGGGGCACCCAGGGTTCGGTACTCGGAGCCAAGAAAGGAGGACAACCTTGTTACCTTCATGCGGAAAAGTCTACAGGAGAGCATAGACCTTGAGAACCGTAGCGCAAAGAAGCGTACAAGCAAGGAAAGGAACAAGCCAAACGCCAACAACCCTCAGCGCCGAGTGAAGGGCATCTGTCACCACTCTGCAAGAATGTTTGGCAGCAGAAGCAAAAAGCTCCTGAACTAGTATTAACACCCAACCAAGAGTTGGCCCAGCTACTTCAAGGGGTGGAGGAACCTTTTCATGTTTACCTTCGACGCTTCAACGCAATCATGGAAGACAAGTAGGCCATAACCAACAACCAAGCCATGAACGCATTCTTCAAAGGATGTAGAGACCTAGAATTCAAGGAGGATTGGTATAAGAAGCCATCGGCATCACTCGAAGCAATGCTCTTCAGGGCAGACTTGTACGCCTACCGTTACCAATGGTCAGGCATGCGGGATCCGAGTGATAATGACTCGGATTCTAGGAACTCGGTGACATACGGAGAAGGGGAAGAACGCCAAGTGGCTTTCCTCAACGAATCAATTCAGTTCGACGACCACGAGCAGAGTAGTTCGGGTAGCTTCTCCCCGCTACAGGAATTTTTATGGTAGAAGTCACAGAAGTACCGTTGATTGCCGAATAACTCACCCAACGAGCAGCTGACATTGAACGGGAGGCCCGCGAGATCGAGCAAGCACAGAGGCAGCTTGAGGAGGCAAGAGCTGAGGATGAACGATGACGAAAAGAGCTCGAAGAGGCAGAAGCCCGACAACTCCGTGAAGAGCAGGCGCGTGCTCATGAAAGCGCGACCAGGCGGCTAGCCAGCTTGGGTAGGCGGGTGCAGCAATGACTCAGCACAATTCACGAGGGGGAACAAGTTTTTACCACCCCTAGCAGAATATAGCTGCTGTCCAAACTCTGTTGACCACTCTCATGGAAGACGTACCATCCATGGCACCCTTGACCCCACAGCTGATTAAAGCTCTGAGCCCTCGTTTCAGCGATAGGGGTTCAGCATCACAACCAGGCGACGACTGAGTTAACTTCGAGGATAGGTCCGCCCTCGCGACACCGAGAACCGTCCAAATCATCAGCCGGACGGATATCTGTGTCAGCGAGTTACTTAGTCACCACCCCGAGTCGAAAAGCAGAGCGAGAAAGGAATCTCTTGATACTTGAAGAAGAACAGCGAAGAAACGATGAGGAGCGGCGCCGACTGGATCAGGAACGCAAGAGGTTGCGACAAGACCGTGATCATTATCTTCGTCAGCCTCACTCAAACGCCCGGGATCTCATTCATCACGACCTCCACAACGTCATCAACAACAAGAGACGTGAGCGACAGGAGTCGGAGCAGCGGTGGGACGAACACCATTGCCGACAACTCGGCATCTCGCCTCCTAGGCGCGATAACTTTGATGAAGGAGTCCTCGCCTTCACTTCTGAACTTCGACAAGTCGCTTGGCTTGCGGGATTCAATCCCACAGGAATCGAGAAGTATGACGGCAAAACCGACCCTAGCACCTGGTTAACCGTTTATACTTTGGCGATACGAGTTGCGGGAGGAGACTGCAGAGTGATGGCCAATTATCTGCCGGTGGCGCTATTTGATTCAGCTCGCAATTGGCTCACTGGGTTACCTCATAGATCAGTCGGATCTTGGACTGAGTTATGAGAGCTCTTCATTGCTAACTTCCAGGGTACTTATGAGCATCCGGGGGATCAGTATGATCTCTTGTAACTTCAACAGGGGCCCAATGAGTCCCTTAAAGACTACATCAAGAGGTTCTTAGAAGCCAGAAACAAGAACCCTGACGTCAAGGACGAGATCATCATCGTGTCTTTCAGGAAAGGGGTCAGAGACGTAGAATTTATCCACAAATTCACTCGCAAACCACCCCACACCGTTAGCCGATTGTTTGAGATGGCTAACAAATATGCAGCGTCTGTCGAAACCGTCCAAACGGTACGCGGGGACAAGCAATCAGCATTCGCACCGAGAGAGGAGAAAGGATGACAAATCCTCTAAGGATCACAAGGACACTAATCGTTTATCAGACAAAAACGTCACCCCGAAGAACTTGTTGCTGCGACTGATCGTTTCAGTCATTAGCATCGTTTCAAGATCTCCGACTATGAGCAAGTACTGGCCGAGAAGTGTCCCTACCATCCAAATGGTAACTACTCGATAAAAGACTGTTACATGCTTAAGAAGTACATCGAACAACAAGTCAAGGGGTTGAAGCCGGTGAAAACACCAGAATGTTCTGGAAAAGACAAGGGCAAGGAAAAGGAAGATGAGGACATCCCTCCTGGTTTTCAGCACTCGATCCAGCAACTCAATCACATTTTCGGCGGCCCTCATGGCTACGAGCCCAAACGCAAGCAAAAGCTTACAGATCGAGAAATCAATATGGCGGCCCCGAGTGTGCCTAACTACCTCCAATGGTCAGAAGTCTTGATCACCTTTGATCGCACTGATCACCCGGACCGAGTAGTGCACCCCAGTCGTTACCCACTGGTTCTTGATCCAGTGGTCCTTAGGACTCGCCTCAAGCGCGTTCTCATTGATGGAGGCAGTGCGCTCAACATCATCTTCGCCAAGACTTTTGATGCCATGAAGATCCCAAGGTCATCCCTAGGCTGTCGGCAACTCCACTCGGCCATATCTCGTTACCAGTCACGTTTGGCACGAAGGACAACTTCAGAACGAAGAACATCAGCTTTGAGGTGGCAGACCTCGACACGGCCTATCATGCTATCCTTGGCCGCCCTGCGTTGTCCAAATTCGTGGCGATCCCGCACTACACATACATGATGATGAAGATGCCAGGGACTCGTGGAGTCATCTCTCTGCACAGTGATGTACGCCAGGCGTTCACCTGCGACAGGGAGAGCTACGACATTGCCCAAGCGCATGACACCGTCAGGGAACGCGACGAGATCAGACAGTGGGCGTCTGAAGCAGAAGACGGAGAAATACTGAGTCCTAACACATCGAAGATTGAAGTCAGCGAAGTTAGGACTAAGAAAATTGCTCTTAACCAGATGACCCGACTAAAACGGCCGTCATCGGGGCTGATATAGATTGTAAATAGGAAAGCGACCTCATCATCTTCCTTCAAAGAAATAAAGATATTTTTGCATGGAAACCGTCTGATATGCCTCGATTCCCGTGGGAGGTGATCGAGCACACTTTGCAAGTGAAAGCCGACGCTAAGCCAATCAAGCAGCGCTTACGCCGGTTCGCCGCCGACAGGCGAGAAGCCATCAAAGATGAGATCAAAAAGCTATTGGCTGCTGGTTTTATCAAAGAGGTGCTTCACCCCGAGTGGCTAGCCAATGCAGTGCTTGTACAAAACAAGACAGGACAGTGGAGAATGTGCATCGACTACACGGACCTCAAGAAAGCTTGCCCAAAAGATCCTTTCAGACTTCCACGTATTGATCAAGTGGTAGACTCAACTGCGGGATGCGAGCTGTTCAGTTTTCTCGACTGTTACTCAGGTTACCATCAAATCAGTTTGAAGGAGGAGGATTGCTTCAAGACATCCTTCATAACTCCGTTTGGAGCCTATTGCTATATCACAATGCCTTTCGGATTAAAAAACGCAGGAGCCACATACCAACGTATGATCTAGAAGTGTGTACAAACTCAGATTGGGCGTAATGTGGAAGCTTATGTTGATGACGTGGTCATCAAGACTCAGTAGAGAGATGACTTGATCGCTGACTTACAAGAAACATTCAGCAATATTCGAGCCTACAGGATGAAATTAAATCCCGAGAAGTGCGTATTTGGAGTACCATCAGGAAAGTTACTCGGATTCATGGTTTCACACAGACGAATTGATGCCAACCCTAACAAGATCAAGGCTATCTTAGATATGGAACCACCGAGTGATCTGACCAAAGTACAGAAGCTGACAGGATGCATGGCTGCACTCAGTCGTTTCATCTCTCGGCTGGGAGAACGCGGCATGCCCTTCTTCAAACTGCTAAAGAAAACCGACAGGTTCGAGTGGACACCAAAAGCTCAGAAGGCGTTCGTCGACTTCAAACAATTTCTGACGACCGCTCTAACGCTCGCCTCCCCGATGGCGCAAGAACCCTTGCTACTATATGTCTCTGCAACTCCTCAAGTAGTCAGCTTAGTGCTGGTGGTTGAAAGGGACGAAGAAGGCAAGGCACACAAAGTGCAACGACCGATCTACTTCGTCAGCGGAGTGTTGGCAGACTCAAAGACTCGTTACCCTCAGATACAGAAGTTATTATACGGGGTACTGTTGACGCGAAATTCCGCCACCGGCCGATGGACCGTTGCCGTCGGGTGCGCTAGCCGATAGTCTTCTGCGCTCGGACACACGAAGGCCTGGGAGATCTGCTTGGCTGCAGTGCAGGTCCTAAACGTTGAGATTGCGGGCGTGCCAGTCGGTTTGATCCTGCAACCGACAAGATGTTGTATGTTGATCGTCAGGAAGCCGATCGGCTGTCAAGCCGAT
>CM002486.1:10440161-10469672 GCA_000325765.3 Leersia perrieri
TCCTAATCGGCTAGGAAAAGGAAACTAACAAACCTTCCTAATTACATAAGGAAATATTAAAAACATGCTTAATTAATACATAGAATTAAGCTTCCATACGCGGTCTTCACGATACCTTCTTGGATTTGGTCTTCATCTTGCGTGAACAGTACCTCGATGCTACAGTATTCTCGGACTGCTACAGTACTCGGGTTGCTACAGTAACAGGCCGAAAATACTACATGGCTTTTCTTATGGGCTGATTTCCCTTTTCTTTTCTTCGATTATTTTGGGACGTCACAACTTCACCATCGGCTTATCGTTTACCAAATCCAAATTCTGGTGTCAACAGGTACTCATCATAGTGCGCAAACTGGTGCACTATTTTTCAGTCACATCCAGTTTCAGTCATCACTTCTTTTCCCCTAGGAGATGTGTTACACAACCGCGTGGCAGCTGGCCGTATTGCTAAATGGCCCATGGAATTGATGCCCTTTGACTTGACCTTTAAACCTAAGGTCTCGATCAAATCGCAAGCGTTAGCTGACTTTGTTGCCGAGCGGACTAAAGCCCAAACAACAACTTTGCCCAAGGATATTGAATACTGGACAATGTACTTCGATGGATCTCTACGCGTCTCTGGAGCTGGAGCTGGAGCTGGGGTAGTCCTCGTGTCTACCAAGAAAGAGAGGTTCAGATATGTGTTGCAAATACTCTTCAAGGCATCACATAATGCCGCCGAGTACGAGGCCTTGATCCATGGATTGCCACTAGCGGTATCCTTAAACATTAAGCGCCTTTTCGTATATGGCGATTCATTGCTGGTGATTAATCAAGTCATGAAGGAATGGAACTGCCAGGACGAAAACATGATGGCCCATTGTCAAGATGTGCGTCGATTGGAAGGGAAGTTTGAAGGACTCGAGCTGAATCCACTACTAGATTTTTGGCCTTTCGCATCGGTAAAAAAATGTGGCAATAGGGCCAAAATAGTAGCAATAACTATCAATTGCCACGATATTGTGGTCGTTGGGAGCCGTGGCAAGTACTTGCGTGGTCTAAACTTTGGACAACGACTTTGGAACCATGCGTTGCATTTTATACTAGTTGCAACGGCCGATGTCGTGGCAATAGTATGTCTTGCCATGACATAAGCGTTGCATTCGACATCACTTACAACAAATTTACCCCCAAATAAAGCACATGCGTGATGTATAAAAAATTCAAATAAAATCCAAAAAAATATTTTGAAATTTTTTAGACTGTTAGTAACGTTGCCACATTACCAGCCATTGCATCTATAATTTTTTTTTGGATAATTTTGTAATCTTATATACTATGGGGTTCGAACCCAAGACCTTCATCTCTCCAAACAACAATCTTACCGCTGGGCTATGAGCTCACGTTAATAAATTTTTCCCATACGATTATTTTAACTATACATGAGTACGAGCTCGTCCACCGTTCGCGCAATAAACTATTGCAACGAAATTCAAGATTATCACAACCAAAAAAGTTTGTGGCAGTATTGTTGACATATCGCAACCATTTCATAAAATAGCAATAACACCTACATATTGCAACTAAAAAAGAAGGATTATCGTAACAGAAAACATTCATGGCAATACAGTTCGCATACCGCAACAGTTTCTTACAATGGTGGCAATAAAACCTAACCATTGCAACAAAAATTAAGATTATCGCAACGCAAGATATTCGTTGAAATATTGTTCACCTATTGCAACCATTTTGCGTGATGGTGGCAATAGCAACTATCTATTGCAACGAAATTTAAGATTATCACAACAAAACATACTTCTGGTAATATTCTTCTCATATTGCAGCCATTTCAAAAAATAGTAGCAATAACACCTACCTATTGCAACTAAATTTGTGATGTTGCAATGATCTCTGTGGCAATAGGGTATAAATCTGTTAGTGATCATATTCTTCGCGACTATAATGAGGCGGCTAACTACTTGGCTAATCTAGGCTCTCGTCGACAAATAGTTCCCGATGACATATTCATTGAATACCTCCATGAGCCAACTGTTAAGAGAAAAGAGCAGGTTACCGAGTCTTCGGAGCAGCCGGCTACCGAGTCCTCTAAAAGTCCGACTACTGAGCAGCTGGACCAATCAGTCGTAGCCTATCTGCAGGATAACTAGAGGAACCCAATCTTTCGTTTTCTATCAGAGGATGAGTTGCCAGCTGACAAGATCGAAGCCGAAAAGATTGAATGAAAAAGCAGGGTTTATATAATTCATGAGGGCGAACTGATGAAGAAGGCAGCTAATGGAGTGCTCATGAGATGCATCAGTATTGACGATGGACGCCAGATATTACATGAGATTCACTCGGGTATATGTAGCAACCACGCCGGTTCAAAAACCATAGTCGGCAAAGCTTTTTGTCATGGATTTTATTGGCCAATTGCTATTAATGATGCGGAGAGGGTTGTCAGGACCTGAGAAGGCTGTCAGTTCTTCGGCCGACAAATTCATGTTCCAGCTCAAGAACTATAAACGATCCCATTATCTTGGCCCTTTGCAGTTTGGGGTCTAGATCTAGTCGGCGCCTTCCAAAAAGCCCCGGGTGGGCTCACTCATCTTTTTGTGGCAGTAGACAAGTTCACAAAGTGGATTGAAGCAAAACCAGTGCCCAAAATTACAGCCCAAAGAGATAAGAACTTCATCCTCAGTATTATCTACCGTTTTGGTATACCCAGCAGGATAATATCTGACAATGCTACTCAGTTTAGAAGTGATCTTTTCAAAGATTTCTGCGACGAGTTTAGGATTATGTGGAGCACCACAATTAAGGTGTTGTGAGGGACTCGGCCAGGGACGTTTGCGATATTTGTCGAGCAGGATCCATACACGCAAAATAGCCGCTCGACCTCACGCAACCGCGGCGATGGCCGAGTACCTTTTCAACAACCCAATTGCAATACTCGGACAGAGGATCGACGAGACAACCGCTATGGGTAACTTGCCAGTGCACTACCAGACGCGCCCGTCACCCGCACGATGGCGGAGACCAGAAACGATACGCGTCTCACGGGACTCGAACTCCAGCGTTACCCCGTAACGGTCTCGTAAATCCTAAGCCCATCCGCACACGCACCAACTGCCCAGGAGATACAGGAGATACAGTTAGTCCGTATGTTTCATCGCAAACATTGACATCAAAAGTAAAATGGTTCAAGGCAAAACATAATAAGACATAATAATACTACGCTATTACAACTAGATATTACATAGGCCCACCGGCCATATAAATATGATTCAGCGGAAGGTCTTACCCATACCCACAAGCAATTCCAACTAGGGGTAAACCCCTATAGAATCATCCTGAAAAGAGAGCGACGATCCCCACACACAGCACTCAACCTAAGCATCCATGACCTGTAAAGATCCTAAAATACAACATATGGCAAGAACAAGTGTCAGTACATTAACAAGGTTAATGTACCGGCAAGCAAGAGCAAACCTAATATACTACATGCTAGCTCATTATCAAAGAAAGGCTATTTGTGGGTTTAATTGCACAAAGATAAGTTATTTCACAATATTTCACAACGGGAGATTTGTAAAGCATTTATAAAACATGTACAAGGTAAAGCATGGTGATCAACATAATAATTTCAGCAACATAACCATCATCTCCTCATCATCATTCATCATCATAAATCATCATCATGCTTCAAATCACCACCCAATTTCACAAACTCATTTCAAATGGTAAAGCTATACCCATGACATTTTCACTAGGTCGCTCATTACCGTGAGCACGGCTATCCCGGGTAGATTTAGACTCTGCAGAGTTTGTACCAAACCACATGATGTGATATAAGCCACCGCTACACCCTAGGAGTTTCGGTACCCGTCGGCACCACCCACACTCTCACGTTGAGTGCGGCCTAGGGGTCAAAACTCAACCGTTACCTCGCTTAACATCCAGCCCTGCACCAGCACGATACGTGTTGCTCCGCACTACTTTGCAGGTAGCGCCGCTAGGGGGCGGGCCCTCACCGAACCTAGCGCCGTAGGCGCAACCCCTGGGTCCCCTACGAGGCACGATACCGTTGAATTGGACAAACTTAGACGCCTACCACCGTTACGGGTGCATAGGTAGCTCCTCTGAGTAGCCCTATTACCGTTACGGGTACATAGGCACTACCCCTTCAACACCGACCTACCAGGATGCAGGACTAGACATTAAACGACTTAATAAGCTGAGGTCCCCCACGAGAACACATGTGGCCGTACAGAAAATCCTAGATCAATAACATCGAGTTCAGTCCTTAGTCGACTCAGGCGAGCGCTCCCCCTATCGGCACGCAACTACCACCATATGCGTACCACTCGCCGCCCAAGTCTAAAAACAGGTTTCTCTTCATTTTAGTTCAGAAATAACCAGAGGCTTCACCTCTGTCCACTAGTTGTAAACTCCCATTTTGAATTGTATAAGGTGATCACAATGCTTAATAGCATATTTCTAGGCATGGCTAAGCATATGGCATTATATTAAGCAAGTATGTACCCATTTGAGTACAATTAAAGTACTCCAATCCATTCTATGGTTACAATCAGCAAGGATGACAATTTTCAAGGTGGGAAATGCAACAAATAGGTTATAGCTACCATCTTACCACATTCAAATAATTTTCACGAATAGAAATCTAGCTAACGCATGCAGTTTTGCAATAAAAACGTTAGCCCATAAAAACATAGGAGCAATGTGTTCAAAGGAGGAGCACTTGCCTTAGACACCAAGGGCATTGCTTCTGGACAAGAAAACCAAATACACTCCCTTCCCGTCGATGAAGTCGCAACTATCTGAATTTTACGCGTACGACGGGTAAATATGCAGAAAATCCAAAGTGCTCGAATATGAATGAATTTTTAACGGTGATTAGGTACTGGTCCATAATGAATTTTAGTGAAAGAATTACTATTTTATCACTTATCATTTATAAGTTATGAATTTTACAAAATTGGGCTAGGTTCGGGTATGTACTCCTTAGATAAGGCATGTTATTTGTTTCTAGGTCATGGTCCTGTCAAGATGTCCTGTACAGGACTAAAGATCACCATTTTACAGGGTTAATAAACTTGGTTTCATAATTTTGAAAGCTAGGATGAATCCCTTGTGAATATTCTAAGTTCTAGGTGTATTTGATATCACCTACTTATTAACAAATTTTAGAAATATTATCTGTACAGAAAATGTCAGGTTTGAGCTTACAGTAAAATAGTATACAACTTTATAAACCTAACACAACAGGTTTGACATTATTTGGGGACTAGATGAATCTATTATGAATTTTGAAATGCTTATGTGAAACTATCGGTGTTTATAATCTATAGGCCACTTAAAGAAGTTTTATGTACTGCGTGAGTGGTTTGTAACCTACTGCAACTGGGGTACATTTCCTCAAGTTCTACCAAATTGGTTTTACTATTTCTTGAAATAGCATGATGTCTCCTAAGGATTTACTATGTGCTACACGTTTATCAAGTTATCTATATACTTTATATAAAAGGTGAGATAGATATTCCTATGCTAAGTGTGCAAAGTTTGAACTTACAGTGGGTCGGAGTGCCCTCTATAAATTTTATAGATGTGGTTTCACTCGTTTTAGACTTACTGATGCATTCTTCTAAATCCTTATTAGGTTTAGGTGCAAATTAGGTTCCTACATTATACACATTGTCTAGGTGTACAAGTATGCGCATTGTGTACAAAATTTTGCTCTACCAATATTTGAATTGCAGATTCATAGATCTTCTAAAATTAGTTTAACGTTTAAATTTTGCTCTCAAGAATTTTCTATAAGCTGCAAGGTTCCAAGATCTTAAAAGATGCATGCCAGTTGATTAGAAATCTACATATATATTGGAATTTGCTTGCAAATAATTTTCTTTAGGCTTTAAACTGAAAGTATGAACTTGTAGATGTTTCCCATAAATTTGATCCAATTCAAACATGTTCTAATGCATTTTCTACAGGCATCTTATAGTGGCTACCTTCTCTGTTTGTGTTTCAGCTTGCTCTAACTCTCTCTTGCAGGTGTGACCGGCCGGCAGTGGCTGAAGAAGCTGGGCAGGAGATCGGCGGCGTCGACGGCGATCGGCGGAAAGCGGCGGACGGCGGTGGCCTGCGAGGGAATCCGATCGGAGAGCAAAATTAGGACGGGTTAGCATTCGATCTTGGGCCTAGGGGTTTCCTGGAATCTCACCAGACCATCACTGGACACCGGCGTGGTCGAGAAGAGCTCCGGCAGCGGTGATGTCTCCCGGCGGCGAGGCAAAAATGACGGTGGCACGTGGGTAGCTCGATCCGGCCATCAATGTTCAACAAAAACCAAGGCAAGGAGTTAGATGTGTCTTGGGGATGGTCTAAGTGAGAGGAAAATGACAGCGGCTCACCGGAGAAAAACAAACGACGGCGACGGCGTCGATGTACCGGGTTGAGGAAAGGCTAAGGAAGACGTTGGCTGTTCTCTCTCCACGAGGCTCTTACTGATGTGATTCTTGAAACGTTGTTCTCCTGACGAAGAGACGGTTGTGCTGAAGCAGCACCACAGCACGGGGTTGTCCATAGCGGCGCGCCCACGGCTGCTCTCCGGTGATCTGGAAACATGGGCGCGTTCCCGAAGATTGGATACATGGATTTGCCTGAAATTTTTACAGGGAGTACGGTATGAGGAGTAGATCAGGGAACGGAAAAAGGATAGGAGGAACCAAAACCTGGCGTGCGGCCGCATCGTCGTCTTCTGCGGCGGCCGGCGACGGCGACGAACTGCGTTTTGGGCGAGGAGAGAGCTCTCTCTCTCTCGTTCCTTGGACTGGAAGGAAGCCAGAGAAATGGGAGAAGTTGCTGGAAAATTGGAGAGGTGGCAGAGAATGAAGTGTAGAGGCAGGAATCGAAGGAAGACGAGGAGGAGAAGAGCGGTGCGGCGACAGCGCGACGGATTCGTGTCTTCCTCTCGTTCTGCATGCAGCTGCGGGTCCTACTCGAATTTTTGACCCACCAGGGGTGGAACTAGCCTAGGGTCACTGAACTGTGGGTCCAAGTCGTGATTTGCCATGGGTGAGAGAGGGGTAGGGGCAGAAAGCAGAGTGCAGATTCGTTCTCAATTCTCCAGGTTTTTTCCTGATTTATTTCTTCACCCACTCTTCTTGAAAATTCGTTTTGACCAAGAAATACTTGTTGGAAAAATTCTAAATTCAGTGGGGTGATAGATTTAAACCTATATGTTCCATTTTTGAAAGTTTCACCCAAAAAATTGAAAGTGGTCTACGTACAGTAATTTCTACCAGAATGTCCCAGCTGAGAGTGAAATGAATTTTTAGGTCATCAAAACTTTTGGGAAAAATTGTACAAAAATTATATCTGGTTAAGATAAATAATCTAGAATTTAAATAAATTATTACATAGATATGCTACTGTTAAGTTTAACACATCTTTGATGAGTGATTCTATTTTGCCGATTAGGGTTAATTGGTACACCCCTAAATTGAGTTATTAAAGTCTTCGTATGGTCGTTCCCAGGAGTAAACCACTGTGTGACTTCATGAGATAATTAATTTGGAATGTTTCACAGTACTAGGATTTTCATTATGATTTTAGGGTGGTACCTAATCATTATTTGATCACTGTAGTTAGATTTCCTCGAAGGCGAATAATAGGTGGGCGTCAACGGGCAATTATGTGGCTAGCCAAATATAAGTTGAATTATTTTATCGAGGCTATGCGTGTGCTAAAACTGGATCACCAGGGTACCTAAACTTTTACGAGGAGTCGGGTGGACCACCCGATACACAAAGGTCTCTTTAATGGTCGAAGGACAACCTATATCGGTATTAGCCTTTCTATGATAATCGTGTCCGATGTCACCTACATTAGCGAGGATATGCAGATGAGTAGTTCTTTTATAATTAGGTTATGAACTTTGTATTCTTAGGTTCTTTATTTATTTAATATGATGCACATGCAGCCTAGCATGAAGTGCATGGAAGATCCAAAAACATATAAAATCAAAACAATGCATTCAAGTCAATATGGTATTCACCTCCCCATATTTTGCTTTGTGATTTATCAATTTACCATTTTAGGGTTTGTACTAAAATATCTCTCAGAAGAATGTGCAAGAAGTTTTGAAGGCTATGAGGAACTTGTATAATGATCCACTCCGGTTCTCGTACAGGTCATCTAGGATGTAATAGTCGCATACATGCTCGCTAGTGCAAAGTCGGCATAGGTCAAAAACGAAAATTTTTCCCCCGTAAAAAAGTATCTAGGAACCTGGACTCAGCTCTCGACAGTTAGCTAGGTCATTTGGTCGGAGCGTAATTCTGGGTATGTTATAGATTAAGATTTGTTTTGCTTCTGCTGGACATCCACGTATCAATGGGCAAGTCGAGCGAGCTAATGGCATGGTTCTTCAGGGCATTAAGCCTAGAATCTTTAATCGACTCAAGCCTTACGCGGTCAAGTGGGTGCAGGAGTTGCCGTCTATTTTATGGTCCTTGCGAACCACGCCAAGTCGAGCAATAGGATGCACGCCATTTTTTCTCGTCTATGGCTCGGAAGCTGTGTTGCTGACTGAAGTTAATCACAAGTCTCTCCGAGTAGCATATGATGAGTCCAGCACCGAAGAAGGCAGACTGGTGACCGACTGGAGGAAGCACGCGATATCGCAGCACTTCAGTCGGCTAAGTATCAACAAGGCCTACGTCGTTACCATAATCACAATGTAAGTGGTCGAGCTTTTTTGGTGGGTGATCTAGTCTTGAGAAAAATTCAAACTACCCAGAACAGACTTAAGCTATCTCCAATCTGGGAGGGCCTGTTCATCATTGTTGAAGTAACAAGGCCGGGTGCTTATCGTCTCCAACGTGAAGACAGTTCTTTGGTGGACAACTCTTGGAACATAGAGCAGCTACGTCCCTTTTACACTTAGCCCTTTTTAATTCTTTTCTCTAACGACTGCCTGCGTCGAGTGCTTCTGTTACTCGAGTAGTCAGTCGGGGGCTATATGTATCTTATATACTCTGTCTTCAATAAAGTCAGAATTTTTTCATGCCTAATTATGAAGTTCTATTTACTGATGTTCTTGTTTGGTACGCAAAGGGGCTTTGATTGCTTTAGCCGGGTCGCTGTACTCAAGATGCAGTCAGGATGAGTGTTTAAATATAAGGTATAACAAAAATGTCTTTGCCGACTCATGTTATTTAAAATCACTCTCCAGATCATGAAGCTCATTTGATTATCAATGAGTGTTTAAACGTATGGATTTAGTGTAAATTAAATAATGTGCGACTTGGTAAAACATAAAAGGATTTCATAAACAGAAGAAGTATTCGAGTATTACATACAAATGACTGTTTTTGAATAGATCCTACTCAGTTCTACTCGTCATTGTTTTCCTCTTCAGGATACAAGGCATCTTTCGCCATAACTTGTGCCATATCATCTACTTCATCAAGGAGTTCTAAAGCTTTCTCGGCAGTTGTCCCATCTGCATATCCTGAGGTGATCGGCGTGAGATCAACCTTGGGGTACAGCGATTTGATCACCGCCAAAGTCTGACTGCAAGCAACACTGGCACTCTCAAGGATGATATTCATGAGTCTGGATGGGGCAGACTGGAGAAGTTCGATTACTGTCTGGAAGCTTGAAATATTTGTCCCAGCAGTGGCCACATGGAGATTATCAAGAATAGGTTCTGCGGCTTGGCAGAACTCGGCGTTTATTCTCCTAGCCTCTTCCAATTCAGTCTTCATCTTCAAGAACTCTTCATTATGTTTGGCCTTCATGGCACTGAGTTCTTTGGCAGCTGATCTCTTCAATTCTACACGATAAATTGGCAGTGAGATTAGTTTGGTGAGCAAGATTTGAATCAAGTTATTAAGGGAAAAAGAATCACCCTCATGCTTCTTTACGAAGGTCTCAAGTTTGTCCTTGTAGTGCTTGGCCTTCTCATGTGATTTCACGTTTAGGACCACAGCATGGGCTAATTTCCTCTCGGCCGAGTCTTTCTCCTTGATGAGTTCTGATGAAGATAGAGATATTCACAAAGCTTGAAGATTAATGAAGCATTCTAAGTAGAGGGATTATTACCTTCGTTTTTGTTTTGAAGCCGAGTCAATTCAGCCTGGAATTTTAGCACTTGCTCCTCAGCTTGCTTCTTGGCCTCAAGTACAGCAGGATCATGGCCGAGGAAATCAAGATACAAAACAGTCAGATTCAAGGAAAGATTGAAGATAATGAAATTACTCTGTGATGAGAGATTACCTCTGAGTTTTTCCTTCAAATCACTGCGAATGTTCCTATAGCCAGCGACCTCATTCCTGAGAATAGACAACTCCCCTTGAGCCTGTTCAGCTTTTTCAACCAATGGGGCAATGCGCTCCAAAAGCGTGTCTTTAGCGCTGGAGTTCTTGATTACTTTCTGGAAGGACAATGGTTGTGAATACAGAAAAAGAGATCCAAGAAAGGATGATTGTTACTAAAGGTTAACTTACCAGGACTAGGTCAAATGACTCATCCACCAGCTAGATCAGTCTGGTCATATTCTTTTGGTCTTCAACCCGATCCAAGACTAAAACCTGCTCAGGATCGGGGCCATATCGCCACCCGATGATCTAAAAGATTAAGTTTGAGAAGATAAAGCTAAAGCCATTTAAAGGGAAGTTAAAGACTGAAGAAAAAAGAGATTAAATTTACCTCTTCGCTGACAGTCTTCTCACTGTCAGAACCAGCACTCGGCTCGATAGCTGTGGGAGAGCCTTGTGCTTGCTTCTCCTTATCAGCACTCGGCGTGTCGACAATAGTTGTGAGCACCAAGGGTGGGGAAGAAGTGGCTTGAGCAGCAGCCACTGGAGCCGTGGTAGCGGTGGTGGATGGAGCAGTTTCAACTAAAGAGAAGATTTTTGAGATATAAGCAAGAATCGAGGAAGAATATTACTCGGCTAGAATTGAATAAGTTCATGAGAAACATACCGGTGGGAACGATGTCAAAAGATGTCGTGACTTGGGCCATGGCAGGACAAATGTCCATGGCGGTGGCTTGAGGCGACGAAGATAGAGTGGTCGATGGCATTTCTTCCTCCACCGACTCCGACTGAGAACCAGTCGGCATAGACACGGGCTTCTCGACTACTGAAGTAGTCGGGGGCTGTGGTGGAGTGTCGTCATCCTTACCAGTGAAACTGGTATTGGGCTTGCTGCATCGAGTAATCAAGGTTAGAGAAGATCTAAAGATTCGAATGCAGAAACCAAAGATATGGTGGAGAAAAGAAGACTTACATGTTGGACACCTTCAAATGCCCACGCTTAACTGGGCGAGGTTAAAAGGGCATCGTCTTGGATGCTGAGGGTGGTGGGGGAGAAGATAGGCGAGGGGCTGACTGATTGGTCGCCTCGTCGTCCGATTCGCTGGCGATGACCAACCTACGTTTTCTCCCTTGAAGGGAGTCGGCGTGGACCGTAGTAACAGGGGCAGCGGCCTCAGTTGCCTCCTCCTCGTTATCTCCGAGCTCATTGAAGAAATCAACGGTTGGGCCATCAGGCACTGGGGCCTATTCAGGTCTGGCGATGTTGGCAACACTCGGCAGCCTGGAGTCAAGCTGATAATACTCCTGAAGATCAGTATAGACAATTAATACTCTACAGGTGAAGAAGTCATACACAATATTGATAAGGATACATACCCGAGGAGGTGGCCTGTAGATATGGAAAGATCTGTACTGAGGTTTATCATTCTCGGTGGGGATGTCGACGCCGTCGGCAAAGAGAGCCCTAAGCTTGTTGCTGACTTCTTCTTCCGCTAGGTCAACCTCCGACTCCCTAGTAGGGTCGTGGTGACCTGTATATTCAAAGGCTGGGTGAACCTGCTCCTTGAGGGGATTCAGTCGGTACTTCAGAAAGTGCCCGGCCACCCAGATTCCAGTCAGCCCGTTCTGCTTCAACTCAGCGATCCTTTTCATCAGAGGAGCGACTTCTTCCAACTCCTGCTTGGAGAGCTTGGCGTTCCAGGAGTCGCAAGGGACGGGGTACTCGGAAGAGTACTCGCCGAGTGACTTCTCGGCGTCAGGATAATAGAACCACTCGTCATGCCATCCCTTGTTGGAAGTGTTGAAGGACATATTGAAATACTTGTTGGTGGAACGGCATTGGAATTCGGTTCCACCATCATTCAAGATGTTGGCATGGCTAGGGTGGGGTTTCAGAAAGAACAGGGCGCGGAATAGGTTGAAGTGGGGGAAGATGCCCATGAAGGTCTCACACAAATGAATGAAGATAGAAATGTGGAGAATGGAGATGGGATTAAGATGATGAATCTTAATCCCGTAGAATTCAAGCAGCCCCCTATGGAAGGGGCGAGCTGGGAGAGAGAAACCCCGGAACAAAAAAGGGGTAAAAACAACAGCCTCGCGGGTGTTGGGCGAGGCAGAACATCGAATCGAGTAGGGTGCCAAGAAGCTACCTCTTGACAGACAAGAATGCCCTCTTTCACCATCTGGTTCAGCTTCCCCTCATCGATCGAGCTTGGAAGCCACCTAGATTCCTCACTGACGGGTGCGTCGGCAGTGGCCTTGGAGCTATCGGTGCTGGCCATAATGGAGATTGAAGCTAGGTGGCTGAGGGCTTGTGGTGGCACGAGGAGGAGCTCGGAGGCGCAATGTGAATCGCACGAATGAAAATGGATCGGGAGCTTGGAGGCAATGGCGCAATAGTGTTGAATCTCGACGAAGAGATAAAGGGGAAAACTGACGCCGTTGGACACGCGTCAGATCCATAATTTTCACAGTTTGACTAAACGGACCCCGGGTTTAACGGCGTCAGTTTAGAGCCATTATAAGGAAGCTCAAGGGTTTATCAAGAGAACTAGTTGGCGGCAAAGGTTTTTGGATGATTACTCGGATTATCACTAGGAACCTAGCCCTATGGTTGGAATCATGAATTGAAGACCATATTTGCAGGATTTGAAGATTCATTTAATAAGAGAGCAGCCGACTGCTGTAAAAACTAGATATTTGGATTATTTTGGATTGATAAGCCTCTGGCCTATCACTCGGGAATACTAATTCCTGTGATTGATGCTAAGCTGAACTTTGATATAGCCCGGTGAATTTCAAGCATGCCCTTGGTGCCTTTAGGTGATGGCAAATCACATACAGTTTACCTGGAGCTACTCGCATTATGCGGTCTAAGAGAGTAATGATCTGATTCAGGATTTGCTTACCCTTATTCAAATTAAGGTGCAAATTATTACTACTCAAATCACTCGGCTAAAAGCCTAATAGTAAGATATTAAACCTCTGGCCTATTATCTAGATTAACTGGGTGATTGATGCTAAGCTGTATGCCTTGATAAATATCGAGATGAGGATGCGTGTGTATCCGACTGGAAAATCGCATTTGGCTATAGCCATGTGTATCATATTAAAGCCTCTGGCCTATCATTCAAAATGATCGATGCTAAGCTCCAGGTGTGCTGATTGTCTCTATTAGACTCTAATTTAGTTGTTCTTAAACTAATTCTAGAGTCGGGGCTACACCAATTAGTTGCGCCACTCGGCGCACCACTCAATTCCTTTATAAGAATGTTTTTTCTTAAAGGTCTCATATAGACTCTAAGTTTAGTTGTTTTCCCAACTAATCATAGAGTCGGGGGCTACACCTAATAGGTGCGTCACTCGGCGCCCCAATTTTTTCTCTGGATTTTATGATGGAGCCCTTCACAGCCTCTTTGCGAGATGATTGGGAATAATAATGGAAGATAGGAGATTGAAGATTTGGAGATTATTAAAGAAGAAGACGCAACTCGACTATGAATGACTCGTGGGCTACTGTGAAGAATATGGGTACCGGGTATCCACTTGGACCATCATTAGCCCATGAAGTAGGGGTGTTCTAGAAGATTGATAGAAGGAAGGCAAAGAAGCCCGGCCCAATATCGCCTTGTTTTCCACGGCGTAATCCAAGAGATAAGGCATATCCTGAGTCGTATATAACTCAGAGTTCATATATGTAAAGAGATAAATCACCCGGTTGGGCCTTGCCTTGTATCCCACGGCAGTCGGCCGGGTAGATATTGTAACAAATAAGGAAACCCTAAGCCGTCTAGGGCTAGGATTCCTAGATGACTCGGCCTCCTCTCCTTATATAAGGAGGGGTCGAGGATGTCGAAACATACCACATCATACACCATATTCAATCATACAAACTTGGCGGAATACTTCCTTCGGACTGGATTAGGGTTATTACTCCATTGGATGGCCCAAACCAGTATAAATCTTCGTGTTCCGTCACCATCTAGCTTTCGAGTTCGTGCGTAGCTCCATATAGTTTATTACCAGTCCAAAACACCGACACTACATGAACCGATTAAGGAAGAAATCACAAGATTATATGAAGCTGGTTTTATTAGGCCTTGTCGGTATGCTGAGTGGGTTTCAAATGTGGTGCCTGTCTTCATGAAGAATGGAAAGATGAGGGTTTGCATTGATTTCAGAGATTTAAATAAGGCAACACCAAAAGATGAATATCCGATGTCAGTAGCCGATGTCGTTGTTAATGCAACATCAGGGCATAAGATTATAAGTTTTATGGATGGGAACGTGGGGAATAATCAAATTTTTATGGCCGAAGAAGATATTCACAAAACTGCTTTCAGATGTCCTGGTGCTATCGGCTTATATGAGTGGGTTGTTATGACGTTTGGATTAAAGAGTGCTGGTGCTTCATATCAAAGGGCTATGAATTATATATATCACGATTTAATCGGTTCATTGATGGAGATTTATATTGATGATGTCATAGGAGAAGACTAGGAAGTATGGACTTAAGATGAATCCTAATAAATGTGCCTACGGTGTATCGGCTGGACTATTTCTGGGTTTCTTGGTGCATGAGAGAGGGATTGAGATTAGTCAGAGAAGTATCAAGGCATTAAAGATACTGTTCCACCAACAAATAAGGAAGAGTTACAATCATTGTTAGGAAAGATCAATTTTATCAGGAAATTTATTTCAAATCTATCAGGTAGGATTGAACCTTAGACTCCATTGTTGAAATTGAAGAATGATGAGCAATTCCTTTGGGAGGACAAGCATCAGAAAGTTTTTGATGAGATCAAAGATTATCTTATTTCTTTGCCAGTATTGGTGCCACCAAGAGAAAATGTTCCGTTCAAGTTGTATTTATCAGCTACAGAAACTTCAATCGGCACAATATTGATTGAGAAATTTGAAGGGAAGGAAAGAGTGATATTTTATTTGAGCCAACGATTGATTGATGCAGAGACTCGATACTCATTGGTGGAGAAGTGGTGTTTATGTCTATACTTTTCATGCACCAAATTGAGGCACTATCTTTTGAATAATGAGTGTTTCGTGGTATGCATAGCCGATGTGATTAAATATATGTTATCGGCTCCCATATTGAATGGACGGATTGGAAAATGGATTTTTGCACTATCAGAGTTTGATTTAAAATACAAGTCACCTCGAGCGGTCAAAGGTCAAGCTATAGCTGATTTTATAGTACAACATAGAGGTAAATCGGTTGAGTATGTTGAACCGATTCCTTGGACTTTGTTTTTCGATGGATCGGTTTGCAGACATGGATGCAGGATCGGTTGTTTATTATTTCGTCTCGGGGGGCAAGTTTTGAGTTTGCCTTTTCTATTAAGCCGTATCATAAAAATAATCTGGTTGAGTATGAAGCTGTTTTAAAGGGGTTAAAGTTGTCAAAGGAAGTAGAAGCCGATGCTATTGAAATCATGGGAGATTTATTATTGGTTATCAAACAATTGTCTAGGGATTTTGAATATAGAGACGATGAATTGAGAATATATCATGAGAAATGTAAAGAGTTGATAAGCAAGTTTAAGATCATCGCATTGATACATATTCCTAGAGAACAAAATATGGAAGCTAATGGTTTGGCGCAAGATGTATCGGGTTTCAAGTTCATCGGTAATGAGGATGTTGAGGTTGAAAAGCCGATTATGGAGGAGGTTATGGCAACAATAGATGAGGGTGATTGGAGATATGGGATTTACAATTATTTGAGGAATCCATCACAATCGGCTTCCAGGAAGTTGAGATATCATGCCTTAAAATACATTTTGCTGGGTGATGATTTATATTATCGAACGATTGAATGGTGTTCTATTGAGGTATATCAGTTTGGAAGAGGCAAAGGTTGTAATGAGAAAAGTGCATGAAGGAATTTGTGGGAGACATCAATTAGCTTTCAAGATGAAGTGGTTATTGAGGAGAGTAGGGTATTTTTGGCCTACAATATTGGAAGATTGTTTCAGGTATTACAACGGATGCCAAGATTGTCAAAGGTTCGGAGCAATCCAATGAGCACCTGCATCGGCTATGAATCCGATTATCAAGCCATGGCCATTTTGACGATGGGGAATAGAGATGATCAGTCAAAATTATCCGGCATCAAGTAAAGAGCATAAGTTTATTCTGGTTGCAACCGATTATTTCACCAAGTGGGTGGAAGCAGTTCCTTTAAAGAAAGTTACATCAACTGATGCAATTAATTTTATCAAAGAGCATATTATTTATTGATTTGGGATTCCTCAAACTATTACTACTGATCAATGATCCATTTTTATAGCCGATGAATTTATTCAGTTTGCCGATAGTATGGGGATTAAGTTGTTAAAATCTTCGCCATATTATGCTCAAGCAAATGGACAGGCAGAGGTATCGAATAAAAGTTTGATAAAATTAGTCGAAAGGAAGATTAGTGAGCAGCCAAAGAAGTGGCATGTTACATTATCAGACTCGTTATGGGCATATCGGGTGTCTTGTCATGGGGCTATCAAAGTACCACCTTATCAATTGGTGTATGGGCATGATACTATATTGCCCTGGGAAACTAACATCGGCTCAAGAAGGATTGAGCTACTGGATGATTAAAAGCTAATGAATATTACAGTTTGATAACTGATGAGTTGGAAGATTTAACCCAAATACGTTTTAAGGCTTTGGAGAAAAATAAGGAAAATAAAGCAAGGGTTGCTAGGCATTATAATAAAAAAGTGGTGCCTAAATCGTTTGAAGTTGAAGATTTAGTTTGGAAGATGATTCTACAGATTGGTTCTAGGGATAATCGGTTCAACAAGTGGTCTCCTACATGGGAATGACCATTTCTCATACATCAGAGTGTGCTTGGTAATGCTTATTTGCTCGAAGGTTTGGATGGTGAAGTGTTTGGGAGAGAACTCAATGGAAAGTATTTAAAGAAGTATTATCCAAGTGTATGGGTTAATGCCTGATTTGTTGGTCTGCTGATGGAACTATAGCCGATGTACTTGGTTGTACATCACTGCCAGATGGCCGGTAGAGCCCTTAGAACAGAAATATGAAGAATGCAAAGCTTACGGATTTAATGGAATAAATGATAGCTACACTATTACAAATCGGTTGTATGACCGATTGAAATTGTTCAAGGATAATAAACTAGTCGATAGTAGAAAAAGTCCAGGAGAATGCATATTATGAAAAGACGCTGAAAATTTAAGATCAACTACTGATTCCAGAAGTTCTTGATGGCTTGAAGACACTGAATACGAATTTGGTCAATTCCATCAATAATGCGCTGATCTTCTTCGTCGGTAGCGGGAGGTGGCACGTGGAGATTGTTAAGTTGACGATGAAAGTCTCGGAGATTCTTGACAGATCGGCTTCCTAGTTGGCTTGCATGCTTGGAAGGAGCTCCAATTGATGATACTTTTCGGACCGATTCTGGCGAACTTCCTCAAGAGAAGCCAGAAGTTTAGCCTCTTGGTTATCTAGTGAAGCGATTTGTTCCTGAATTCTATAAGGAGCTTTCTTCAGCACATCGAGTTTGTGTTTGTCTGGCATGAGGGTTTTCCTTTGAATCCAGCTGGGCCTGTCGACCATCAGAGGAACGATGATTAGATATATGTCGTCGTGCCCTTGCAATTGCGATGGAATGGGAGTCGATATAAGTGGTTTTATTGAGCTCATCTATGAAGTGGTCGGGGATGATCGTATCCGATTGGTCAATGACCGTGTCTATAGGTGACTCCAAGAGCCATTCTATTTTGAGGAGTTGCTGTTGAACTGATACTGGTAGAAGAAGGGGCTAGCTTGAAGCTTCGTCATCCCCATGGTATTGAGTGATGTCAAAGGAGAAGAAATTGGCGGGTCCTTGGAAAGTTTGAACATTAAAAGGGTGGCCGGAATACTCAGGAGCAGTATTGAATAGGAACAGACCTCTACTGACATACGGTCAGTGTCTCCTGAAATTGAAGCTGCGACTATTGTTCCTTCGGAGCCCGCTATCATTAAGGTTTCACCTGAAGACGAGTCAGGCTGAAAGAGAGAAAGGGAGATTAAAATAATTGATGATAATGAGGCAGAGCACAAGGAAGAATTTACGAGCGGGGTGTCCGTGGCAAACGAGCGATGTTGAGGTGAGCAATGAAAGGACACGAGAAGCAAGGGTGATAGCACGAGGGAAAGGAGAAGATTAGAAATGGGGTGGTCGTGTACATATAGAAGTGAGTCCTCTAGGGCAAGGAACTTTGTCTTCCACTGGAAGAATCAAAGGAATTGAGGTGCCACTCTCATGTCTACTAATGGACCGGAGTTCAAGTGGGCTTGAAAGAATACGAATTAAACTTGTTGAAATGAATTCCGAGCACTTTCCAACTACTTCGGAATTAGGGGGCATGTGTTGACACTAGAATTTAGATCGGATCGGAAGCCGATTGAGGAAGCATGATCAGATCAAGGTTTGTATCAGTTCGACAATATGATGGTCAAGAAGTGTCGGTATTTTGGACCGGCAATAATACTTCTAGGGTTACGCACGAGATCAAAAAGTACGATGGAGACAGGAGACAAGATTTATACAAGTTCAGGCCCTCTCGATGAGAGGTAATACCCTACTTCGTGTTTGTGGTGTATGTATTCCCTGTCGGGTGGTGATCATATGTTGTGTCTTGTGGTCGGGTGCCCTTGGGGTGCTCTCCCAACTCCCCTTATACAGGATGAGGAGCCGAGTTACATGGGAGAAACCTAGCCCTACATGGCTTAGGTTTACTAGCTAGGTTTCTATGACTAAGCCGTGGGAAACAAGGCAATACTAGCCGGGCCTTACCCTATTACATATTACATGGATGAGGGTCACCTCCTATCTCTAGTCAGATAAGCAGGCCGAGTGGGTACCCGGTGCCCATATCCTCCACAGTAGCCCCCGAGTCCTTCACAGTCGAGTTGCAGTTATCCCTCGCGGTTCTTGACAAATGCCGAGTGCTTTTATTTCGTCATGTGATTTCCCGAGTGCTTCCTTGTAGGATCCACCTTCGATTGTCTTGCAAAGAGGCTGTGGAGGGCTCCATCTTTGAGAGTAAAGAAATTGGGGCGCCTGGCACCGAATAGGCACACCTATTAGGTGTAGCCGCCCAACTCTATGATTAGTTGGGAAACAACTAAACTTAGAGCCTATTAGGACTAATAACATGTCTGGAGCTTAGCATCGATCACCGAAGTGATAGGCCAGAGGCTGAATCTGCATAGCTGGAGCCAAATGCAATAAATCATCTTGATTTTATCAAGGAAAATATCTTAGGAGCGCTGAATAGGCGCACCTAATCGGTGTAACCCTCGACTCTATACTTAGTTGGGAAACAACTAAGCTTAGAGTCAAGTACTTATTCTTTCCGAATTAAGCACCCACACCATCAGTGTAGCTTAGCATTGATCATCCGAGTAGATCACTCGGATAATAGGCCAGAGGCATAATATTATACGCATACCTAGAGCCAAAAGCGTTTTGATTCGTACATACATGCATCCTCATCTTGACTAAGTCAAGAAAAATAACTTAGCTTAGCAGCGATCATCCAGATGATTTGGACAATAGGCCAAAGGCATAATATCTCATTGATAGGCTTGCAGCTGAGTGAATTAGAGAAGTAACAATTTGCACCTTAATTTTAGTAAGGATAAGCAAACCCAATAGGTAGTTACTATCTTGTGTCGCATTATCATCGTTCGGTAGATACCGAAGAGCTTGTTGCGATTTGCACCGAGTAAATCGCACGTGATTTTCCATCACCTTATTGCACAAAGGGCATGTTAAAATTTATTGGGCTGTATAAAGTTTTAGTTTATCATCGATCACCCGAGTGATAGGCCAGAGGCTTTTGATCATGGCAATAGTCAGATTATCTAATTTTTATAGCAGTCGACTGCTTTTCATCTAGTTGTTTTAGCAGTCGGCTGCATTTCATCTAGTTGTTGTAGCAGTCGGCTGCTTTTTATTGAGTGCATATAGAATACCAGTCATCCGAGTGTCGTTTTCCGAGTGTAGGATGCCGAGTAATGTCTTCAGAGTAATATAATGAACAATGAAACGATGGCCAAGTAATGCAACCCTCCAGGACGCACATCACTCAATGATCTAGTTGGCGTGTCCCGACTGGTGTCATAGTTGGCGAAGAAATTATATGCCTTGATAATCAGCGATTTTCTTGATCTTCGTAACCCCCGACTTTATGCTTAGTTGTTAAGCATATAAAGTCAAGGATGGTAACCTTTTGTTGTCATGTAGTCATCATTGCTCTTGGCAGAATAGTGGCTGAATAAGTCGGCGCCCATAGGGCTCGTCTCATCCAGTAAAGTTATGGCTAAGTTGTGGCCGGAATTGTAGTCTTCCGTCGATGTCCGAGTAATGCGGTACCTAGGGGAGTGTGGCTCATGTAGCGAAGCGACGAACGAGCAAGGTAGCCCTCAGAGGCATATGTTACTCAGCTTGTTGTTTGAGTTCTGACTGGCGCAAATACCTGACTGACATCCCTCATGTGGCATGTCTCGTGGTTCTCCCGACTAGTCCAGCTTTTCCTTCATATGGTGATATGACTATTGAACAGAATCAGCATAATCGACTGATTAATTATTGAGGCCTTAATCCATTGTTGGTATTGCAGAACATTGAGTTGGTGATCTGCAATATCTCAGATTTTGTAGATCATACACGTGTATGACCGTCAATAGCCGAGTACCTATACAACTCGGCCTCCTTCGTAATCTGATTTTGTAAAAAGAGAATCATCTTGCTTGATCGTCATGGCTTATCAGGTTGCTTCGATTGATACATATACAGCACATGCCATCAGCTAGTGCATTGCACTATTGAATTCTGCTGATATGCCTGGATGCAGCTTCGTAGCTTGGTGCAGATCAAAACCTCATGGTGCCACGCAGCGACACGATCTACTCCATGGATCGACACGATGTAATCAGCAGTGAGTATTGAAGTAGGTTTCATTGGAAACATGGCGTCAACCGACAACATGAGTGGGCGACGATGCCTCCATCTTGATTTCATCCACCGGTAAAAATCTGGTCGGAAGCGAAGGTGGTGTTGATAATATCTCTGTGACCAGTATACAAGATAGGCGCACAATCCTGAGTTACCACAAAATCATCCGGATCTAGGTCCTGCATGAATAAACATATAGATGAGTAGTATCTGATGTAAAAAATCACTACTCAAAATAAATGATGAGTAGTACACTCAAATGTATATTTCTCCTCTCATTGATCTTGATTTCCTCGAGTAGTTTGTCTCACACATTTATACACTTGTCCAACATGGAGCTGAGTTTCACAGTCTGAAACTTTTGCTACTCAAGTACTTTTGCAATCATAAAGAGAAAACTACCTATAACCATAGTTGTTTCTCTTACTGATATAGATTTTTCTAAGTAGTTTGTCTCATACATTTATACACTCGCCCAACATGGAGCTGAGTTTCACAATCTGAAACTTTTACTACTCAGTTACTTTGGTCATCTTTAAGAGAAAAAAGAAAATTTCCCTCTTATTGATTTTAATTTCCCTGAGTAGTTGACTCTATACGTTTATACACTCGCCCAACATGGAGCTGAGTTTCATGATCTGGAATTTGTGCTACTCAAGTACTCTCACTACAACAAGAATAGGCCTCTGGCAATACATAGTTTGCATGCAACGGTTGACGCAAGTTTTGGTGACTTCTTACTTGGCAACGCATAACCAGACACAACCAGATCCCCCACGTCTGGTGGTTTAGAAGTTGAGAATTTCAGATTGTGGATAATATGGGTACCGGGTATCCACTCGGACCTTTGTTAGCCCATGAAGAAGGGATGTTCTAGAAGATTGATAGAACGAAGACAAAGAGGCCCGGCCCATCAATGCCTTGGTTCCCACGGCGCAATCCGAGAGATAAGGCATATCCCGAGTCGTATGTTACTCGGAGTTCATATATGTAAAGAGATAAATCACCCGGCTAGGCCTTGCCTTGTATTCCACGGCAATCAGCTGGGTAGATATTGTAACAGAATAGGAAACCCTAAGCCGTTTAGGGTTAGGGCTCCTAGACGACTCGGCCACCTCTCCCTATATAAAGAGGGGTCGAGGGAGCCCCTAAGGGCATAGAGAGCAGACTCACAGATCTCATCATACACCATACAAACTCGGCGGAATACTTCCACCTGAATGGATTAGGGTTATTACTATGCTGGAGGGCCTGAACCAGTATAAATTCTCGTGTTCCGTCACCATCTAGCTTTCGAGTTCGTGCGTAGCCCCATATAGTTTATTGCCGGTACAAAACACCGACAGTTGGCGCGCCACGTAGGGGAAGTCGCCGGATTTCTCGACAAGAAGCTAGATGGCATCTTCATCAACACCTACGTTCGCCGGATCAATCGTTCCCCCTGGGACGAAGCTTCGATTCGGCTCCTTTAGCTTGATCGCCGATTCCAATGGAGAACTCAAGACTCGGGCAGAGGAGATCAACCCAGCCGATGTTTTCACCCTCCCAATGGGTCTTCCTAAAGTAGATCCGCTAAGCGTCGCGCGTCCCGCAGATCGAGAAGCAAGGTGATGGAGACTGCGATGTTGGAACCAGAGTCAACTCTGACTCCACCTCTGGATCCGACTCCCAAAATAACAACGACACCAATCATCGATCTGGAGTCGACTCCGACTCAACTACGACTGCACGAGCCTACATCGACTCAGATTCAGTCTACAAAGATCACTCCGACTCAGGAACCACGGAGTCCGGTCTTTAACACTACCAATAACACGGGGGCGTATCGCCTCTTCAGTGAGCTATCTCAAGAGCCAGGAGAATCTTTCGGCAGATTCACTTGGTGTTTTCTACAAGCGATTGATCAAGTGAAACCGATCTCAGACCAGCTGGCCCTGTCCATCTTTTATCATGGCCTCTTAAGAAACCAGGATATAATCCGGATGTGGTATCGTCATAGGCCCAAGAGTATCAAGGATCTGATGTAGTTGGCTAACATTCATGGGCCACCCGGAACCCAATACTCGGAGCCAAGGAAGGAGGACAGCCTGATCGCCTCTATGCGAGGAAGCATGCGGGAAGATGCAGAACTTGAAAAGCGAGAGCGTGAAGAAGCGTACAAGCAGCGAAGGGAGAAAGCCAAGCATCAGCAACCCTCAACGCCGAGTGAAGCGCCCCGTTCACCACCTTGCAAGAAGATCTGGCAACGGAAGGATCCTCAACCGGTATTGACCCAAACCAGAAGCTAGCTCGGCTACTCCAGGGGATTGAGGAGCCCTTCCACGTCTACCTTCGGCGCTTCAATGCAATCATGGAGGAAAAGCCAGCCGTCACTAACAACCAAGCCAAGGATGCGTTCTTCAGGGGATGCAGAGACCTGGAGTTCAAGGAAGACTGGTACAAGAAGCCACCCGCGTCACTCGAATTAATGCTTTTTAGAGCAGACTTATACGCCTACCGCTACCGGTGGTCCAACATGTAGGATCCGAGTGATAATGACTCGTATTCCGGAAACTCCATGGAGCATGGTGAGGGAGAAGAGCGCCAAGTGGCTTTCCTCAACGAGTCAATTCAGTTTGACGATCTCGAACAGAGTAGCTCCGATAGCTTTTCTCCGCCACACAGGATTTTCATGGCTGAGATCACGAACTCGCCATTGACTGCTGAACAACTCGCCCAACAAGCTGCGGATATCGAGCGGTAGGCCCGAGAGATTGAGCAAGCGCAATTGCAACTTGAAGCGGCCAGAACAGAGGATGAACGACGACGAAAAGAGCTCAAGGAAGCAGAAGCCCGACGACTTCAGGAGGAGGAAGTGCGTGCAAGCGAAGCCGCAACTCGATGTCTAGCCAGTTCCGGCAGACGGGCACACCAACGACTTAGCACGATTTACGAAGGGGAGCAAGTTTTCACTACTCAGCAGAACATAGCGGCTGCCCAAACCCTGTTGACTTCCCTCATGGAGAACGTACCAGCAGCGGCATCCTTGACCCCGCAATTGACAAAAGCTCGAGCCCTTGTCTCAGCAATAGGGGTTCAACATCACAATCAATTGTTGGCTGAGTCGACTTCGAAAACGACTCTGCCTTCACGACACCAAGAAGTCTCCAGATCTAGTCACTCGGTTACTCCCCCGAGTCGCAGAACGGATCGAGAGAGGAACCTCAAAATACTAGAAGAAGAACAACGCAGGAACGACGAAGAGCGGCGCCGACTGGATCAAGAGCGTGAAAGGTTGCGGCAAGATCATGACCGATACTTACGCCAACCCCACTCGGATGCCCGGGATCTCATCCACCATGACCTCCATAATGTCATCAACAACAAGAGATGCGAGCGATAGAAGTCAGATCAACAGTGGGACGAATATCATCGTCGGCAATGCGATGCTTCACCTCCTCGGCGTGATAACTACGACGAGGGAGTCCTTGCCTTCTTCTGATCTGCGACAGGTCATTTGGCCTATGGGATTCAAGCCCACAGGAATCGAGAAGTATGACGGCAAGATAGATCCCAGCACGTGGCTAAACCATCTATACCTTGGCAATAAGGGCTGCGGGAGGTGACAGCCGAGTCCTGGCTAACTACCTCCCGGTGGCGTTATCCGACTCAGCACGCAATTGGCTCACTGGATTATCTCGCGGCTCAATCGGGTCCTGGACAAAACTTCGGGAGCTTTCCATCGCTAATTTCCAGGGTACTTACGAGCGCCCGGGAGATCAATATGACCTTTTACAACTTCAACAAAGGTCCAATGAATCTCTCAGGGACTATATCAAAGAGGTTCTCAGAAGCCAGAAACAAGATCCCAGACGTCAAGGACGATATCATCATCATGTCTTTTAGGAAGGGAGTCAGAGATGTGGAATTCATCCACAAATTCACTCGCAAGCCGCCGCACACCGTCAGCCGACTGTTCGAGATGGCCAACAAGTATGCGGCATCTGCCGAGGCCGTCCAGGCTGTGCGTGGGGATAAATAGTCAGCCTTTGTGCCAAGAGAAAAGAAGAAGGAAGATAAGTCCTCCAAGGACCACAAAGACGCTAATCGATCCTCAGATCGAAAGCGTCGCCTCGAAGAACTTGTTGCCGCGACGGATCGATTCAGTCATCAACGCCGCTCTAAGATCTCAGACTACGAGCAAGTGCTAGCCGAGAAGTGCCCTTACCACCCGAGTGGTAACCACTCGGCGAAAGACTGCTACGTGCTCAAGAAGTACATCGAACAACAAGTTAAGGGTTTGAAGCCAGCAGATGCGCCAGAGGATTCTGGGAAGGACAAGAGCAAGGAGAAGGTCGATGATGACATACCTCCTAGTTTTCGACGATCTCACCAGCAACTCAATCACATCTTCGGTGGACCACATGGCTACGAACCCAAGCGCAAGCAGAAGCTCACGGATCGGGAAATCAACATGGTGACTCCAAGCGTGCCCCACTACCTCTGCTGGTCACAAGTCTCGATCACTTTTGATCGCAATGATCACCCGGACCGAGTAGTGCATCCCGGTCGCTATCCATTGGTCTTAGATCTAGTGGTACTTGGGACCCGCCTCAAGCGTGTCCTCATCGACAGAGGCAATGCGCTCAACATCCTCTTTACAAAGACCTTTGAAGCCATGAAAATACCAAGATCCGAGCTTAATCCGAGTTATGCCCCCTTCCATGGAGTCATCCCAGGGCTATCGGCAACTCCACTCGGCCAAATTTCATTGCCCGTCACGTTTGGCACAAAGGATAACTTCAGGACGGAGAACATCATCTTTGAAGTGGCGGACCTCAACACGGCCTATCATGCCATCCTTGGGCGCCCCGTGTTGTCCAAGTTCATGGTGATCCCGCATTACACATACATGATGATGAAAATGCCGGGACCTCATGGAGTCATATCTCTACGCAGTGACGTACGCCAAGCCTTCACCTGCGACAGGGAGAGTTGTGACATCGCCCAAGCACTCGACACCACCAAGGAGCGCAACAACATCAAATAGCAAGCGTCCGAAGCACAAGACGGAGAGGTGCCGAGTTCTAAGACCTCGAAGCTTGATGTTAGTGGAGTTAGCACTAAGAAAATTGTAGTCACCCTAGACGACCCGCCTAAAACGGCAGTCATTGGAGCCGACTTAGATTGTAAATAGGAAAGCAAGCTCGTCACCTTCCTTCAAAGAAATAAAGATATTTTTGCGTGGAAACCATCCGATATGCCTGGAATCCCGCGGGAGGTGATTGAGCACACTTTACAAGTGAAAACTGATGCTAAGCCAGTCAAGCAGCATCTGCGACGGTTCGTTGCCGACAGGCGAGAAGCTATTAAAGAAGAGGTCAAGAAGCTACTAGCTGCTGGATTTATCAAAGAGGTGCTTCATCCCGAGTGGTTGGCCAACCCAGTGCTCGTGCAGAAGAAGACAGGATAGTGGAGAAAGTGCGTCGACTACACGTTCCTCAACAAGGCCTGCCCAAAAGATCCCTTCGGATTGCCACGCATTGACCAAGTGGTGGATTCGACGGTGGGCTGTGACTTGTTGAGCTTTCTTGACTGTTACTCGGGTTATCATCAAATCAGTCGGAAGGAAGAGGATTGCTTGGAGACCTCCTTCATAACTCTGTTCGGAGCTTACTGCTACATTACTATGCCCTTTGGATTAAAGAACGCTGGAGCTACGTATCAACGCATGATCCAGAAGTGTCTACAAACTCAGATCGGGCGCAATGTGGAAGCTTATGTCGATGACGTGGTTATCAAAACTCAGCAGAGAAATGACCTAATTGCCAACAAAGAAGAAACATTTAGTAACATCCGAGCTTATAGGATGAAGCTAAACCCAGAGAAGTGTGTGTTTGCAGTACCATCAGGCAAGCTACTTGGGTTTATGATCTCAAATAGAGGGATTGATGCCAATCCTGATAAAATCAAGGCTATTCTGGATATGGAACCACTGAATAGTTTGACCAAGGTACAGAAGCTGACTGGATGCATGGCAGCACTCAGTCGTTTCATCTCTCGGCTGGGAGAACGCGGCATGCCTTTTTTCAAACTAATGAAGAAGGCTGACAAGTTCGAATGGACGCCGGAAGCTCAGAAGGCGTTCGATGACTTCAAACGATTCCTGACAACTGCTCCAACACTCGCCTCACCAATGCCACAAGAACCCTTGCTACTGTATATCTCCGCGACTCCTCAAGTAGTCAGTTGTGTGTTGGTGGTAGAAAGGGACGAAGACGGAAAGGCACACAAAGTTCAAAGACCTATCTATTTTGTCAGTGAGGTGTTGGCAGATTTAAAGACTCGTTATCCACAAATCCAGAAATTGTTGTATGGTGTACTCATCACCGTGCGCAAGTTGGTACATATTTCCAATCTCATCCGGTTTCAATCATCACGTCCTTTCCACTAGGAGATATGTTGCACAACCGTGAAGCAACTGGCCGTATAGCTAAGTGGGCCATGGAGTTGATGCCTTTTGATTTAATTTTCAGACCTAAGGTCTCGATCAAGTCACAGGCGTTAGCTGATTTTGTTGCCGAGTGGACCGAAGCCCAAACAGAAACTTCTTCCAAGAGTGTTGAGTACTGGACGATGTATTTCGATGGGTCTCTACGCGTCTCTGGAGCAGGAGCAGGGGTAGTTCTTGTGTCCCTTAAGAAATAAAGCTTCAAGAACGTGTTGCAAAAACTCTTTAATGCATCACACAACGCAGCCGGGTATGAAGCCTTGATCCATGGACTGCGATTGGCTGTACCTTTGAACATCAAGTGTCTCTTTGTATATGGTGACTCATTACTGGTGATCAACCGAGTCACGAAGGAATGGAATTGCCAGGACGAGAATATGATGGCTTACTGCTAAGAGGTACGCTGATTAGAGGGGAAGTTTAAAGGACTAGAGCTAAGTCACATTCTCTGAGACTATAATGAAGCGGCTGACTAGCTGGCCAATTTGGGATCTCGTCGAGAGACAGTATTTGATGATATATTTATTAAATATCTCCATGAGCCAACCATCAAAAGGAAGGAGCAGGCCACTGAGCCCATGAAGCAATCAATTGCCGAGTCTTCTAATCCAACTGTTAAGCAGTTGGACCAGCCAGTTGTTGCGTACTTACAAGATGACTAGAGGAACCCAATTTTTCACTTCTTGTCTGAAGATGAATTGCCAACTGATAAGGCTAAGGCTGAGAAGATCGAACGAAAAAGCAGGGTTTATATTATTCATGAGGGCGAATTGATGAAGAAGGCAGCTAACGGAGTGCTTATGTGGTGTATTAGCATCGATGAAGGACACCAGATACTGCATGAGATTCACTCAGGTATATGCGGAAACCACGCTGGCTCTAAAACTATCGTGGGCAAAGCTTTCCGACAAGGTTTCTACTGGCCAACTGTTGTTAACAACGTAGAGAAGGTTGTAAAAACCTGTGAGGGTTGTCAATTTTTTGGCGAACAAATTCATGTTCTAGCTCAAGAACTGCAAACAATCCCATTATCTTGGCCTTTTGCAGTTTGGGGGCTAGATCTGGTCGGTCCCTTTTAGAAAGCTCCCGAAGGATTTACACATCTTTTCGTGGTAGTGGATAAGTTCACAAAGTGGATTGAAGCAAAGCCAGTGCCCAAAATCACAGCCCAACGTGCTAAGGACTTCATACTCAGTATTTTCTATCGTTTTGGCATTCCCAACAGGATAATTACTGACAATAGCACCCAGTTTACAAGTAATCTCTTCAAGGATTTCTGCGATGAATTTGGGATCAAGATTTGTTTTGCCTCTGTTGCACATCCGCGTACTAATGGAAAAGTTGAGCGAGCTAATGGCATGGTTCATCAGGGCATCAAGCCTAGAATCTTTAATCGACTTAAACCTTACGCGGGCAAGTGGGTGCAGAAATTACCGTTGGTCTTGTGGTCTCTGCGAACCACGCCGAGTCGAGCAACTGGATGTACACCGTTTTTTCTGGTCTACGGCTCGAAAGCTGTGTTGCCGACTGAAGTTACGCACAAGTCGCTACGAGTTCAATCATATGACGAGTCCAGCTCCGAAGAAGGCAAACTGGATGATGTTGACCGACTGGAGGAAGCACGCGATATCGCAGTACTTCAGTCGGCTAAGTACCTACAAGGTCTACATCGTTATCACAATCGCAATGTACGCGGTCGAGCT
>CM002486.1:10469772-10523976 GCA_000325765.3 Leersia perrieri
CTGGGCGAGGCGAAAAGGCCCTGGTTTTGGGTGCCGGGGGTGGTGGAGGAGAAGAAAGACGAGGAACCGGAGCTGACTGATCAGCTGCCTCGTTGTCCGAGTCGTCGGCGATGATAAGCTTGTGCTTCCTCCCTTGAAGGGAGTCGGCCTCGATGGCTTCCTCCTCTTCGTCGTTACTCAACTCATTGAAGAAGTCAATGGCTGGACCTTCAGGCATTGGGGCTTGATCCGGCCGAGCGATGTTGGCAACACTTGGCGGCCTGGAGTCAAGCTGATAATTTTCCTGAGGATCAGTACAGTGATTAATACTCGGCAATTGGAGAAATCGTATATAACGTTGATGAGGGTACATACCTGAGGAGGCGGCCTATAGATGTGGAAGGACCTGCATTGAGGTTTGTTCTTCTAGGTGGGGATCTCGACGCCCTCGGCAAACAAAGCTCTAAGCTTGTTGCCGACTTCTTTCTCCTCTAGGTCGACCTCTTACTCCCTGGTGGGGTCGTGGTGGCCCGTGTACTCAAAGGCTAGGTGCACTCGTTCTTTGAGGGGATTCAGTCGGTATTTCAAGAAATGGCGAGCCACCCAGATACCAGTCAACCCACTCTGCTTCAATTCAGCAATTTTCTTCATCAGAGGGGCGACTTCTAGCATTTCCTCCTTGGTAAGTTTGGCCTTCCAGGAGTCGCACGGAGTGGGGTACTCGGAGGAGTACTCGCCGAGTGATTTCTCGGCATCAGGATAATAAAACCACTCGTCATGCCAGCCTTTGTTAGAGGTGTTCCAAAACATATCAAAGTATTTGCTCGTGGAACGGCATTGGAATCCGGTTCCACCAACATTGGAGATATTAGCATGGCTGGGATGAGGCTTTAAGAAGAACAGAGCGCAGAAGAGGTTGAAATGGGGAAAGATGCCCACGAAGGTTTCGCATCGATGAATGAAGATCGAGATATGCAGAATGGAGTTGGGATTAAGATGGTAGATCTTAATCCCATAAAAAGAAAGCAACCCCCTAAGGAAGGGGTGAGCGGGAAGAGAGAAACCCCGAAAGAAAAAGTTGGTGAAAACAACCGCCTCGCCAGCACTAGGCGAGGGAAAAACGTCGAAGCGAGCAGGGCGCCAAGCGATTACCTCTCGACAATGAAGAACGCCCTCTGACACCAACAAGTTCAGTTTCTTCTCGTCGATCGAGCTTGGAAGCCACCCTAAGGCGTCACTGATGGATACTTCAGCGGCGGCCTTGGAGCTCCCTGCGCCGGCCATGATGGTTGGTTGTTGATTGATGGTGGGAGGCTTCTAGGAGGCTGGAAGAGAGTAGAGGAGTAGCGTGGATCGTGGGAGCGAAAGCGGATCGAGGATTTGGAGGCAATGGCGCACAATGTTGAATCTCGGCAGAGAAGACGAAGAGATAAAGGAGAAAACTGACGCCGTAGGACACGCATCAGATCCACAATTTTCGTGATTTGACCAAGCGAGCTCTAGGTTTAACGGCGTCAGTTTAGAGCCGTTATAAGGAAGCTCAAGGGTTTAATAGAAGAACCAGTCGGCAGCTGAGGTTTTTGGGTGATCACTCGGATTATCTCAGAAAATCTAGCCCAATGACTAGGGTCAGAGGGTGAAGATTGAATTTGAAGAATTTGAAGATTTGTTCGATAAGAGAGCAGCCGACTGCTATAAAAACTACATAATTGGATTATTTCAAGATTGATGAGCCTCTGGCCTATCACTCGGGAATACTAATTCCTGTGATTGATGCTAAGCTAAACCATGATACAGCCCGGTAAATCTGAAGCATGCCCTATGTGCCTCTAGGTGATGGGAAATCACATGCTATTTACTCGGAGCTACTCACTATATGAGTTTGAAGAGAGTAATGGCCTGATTCAGGGTTTGCTTGTCCTTATTAAAATTAAGGTGTGAACTATTACTACTCTAATCACTCGGCTAAAAGCCTAAAAGTGAGATACTAAAGCCTCTGGCCTATTATCCAAATTAATTGGATGATTGATGCTAAGCTATGAGCCTTGATAAACGTCAAAACGAGGATACATGTGTATCCAACTGGAAAAATCGCATTTGGCAATAGCTGTGCGTATCACATTACAGCCTCTGGCCTATCATTTAAAATGATTGATGCTAAGCTCCAAGGGTTCTATCTGCCTCAAATAGACTCTAGTTTAGTTGTTTTCTCAACTAATTCTAGAGTCGGGGGCTACACCTATTAGGTGCGCCACTCGGCGCACCGTTCAATTCTTCTATAAAGGTGTTTTTTCTTAAAAGTCTCATATAGACTCTAAGTTTAGTTGTTTTTCCAACTAATCATAGAGTCGGGGGCTACACCTAATAGGTGCGCCACTTGGCGCCCCAATTTTTTTCTCTGGATTTTATGGTGGAGCCCTTCACAGCCTCTTTGCAAAGCGATGGGAAGGATGGAGGAAGATTGAAGACTTGATGATTACCAAAAAAGAAGAAGCAACTCGACTGTGAATGACTCGGGGGCTACTGTGGATAATATGGGTACCGGGTATCCACTCGGACCTTTGTTAGCCCATGAAGAAGGGATGTTCTAGAAGATTGATAGAACAAAGACAAAGAGGCCCGGCCCATCAATGTCTTGGTTCCCACGGCGCAATCCGAGAGATAAGGCATATCCCGAGTCGTATGTTACTCGGAGTTCATATATGTAAAGAGATAAATCACCCGGCTGGGCCTTGCCTTGTATTCCACGGCAATCAGCTGGGTTGATATTGTAACAGAATAGGAAACCCTAAGCCGTTTAGGGTTAGGGCTCCTAGACGACTCGGCCACCTCTCCCTATATAAAGAGGGGTCGAGGGAGCCCCTAAGGGCATAGAGACCAGACTCACAGATCTCATCATACACCATATTCAATCATACAAACTCGGCGGAATATTTCCTCCGGACTGGATTAAGGTTATTACTCCGCTGGAGGGCCTGAACCAGTATAAATTCTCGTGTTCCGTCACCATCTAGCTTTCGAGTTCGTGCGTAGCCCCATATAGTTTATTGCCGGTACAAAACACCGACACAGATCAATGCCAGCCGCACCGAGTCCCTATTCCCCCAGATCCAGAAATTCTAACCGAAATATCGCGAAGTTCCTGACCGTCACCCCCGCCTCATTTCTGCCGCCGCGCCGCGGCCCCTCCGTCCGCTCGTCCTCGCCTGTCTCGTCCTCTGCCCCTGCACCACAGCCTCTCTAAGTTTCTTGCCTTAGCGACACCGGTTCCTGTGCCCCGCTATTTGGTGATCTGAGCCCCCATGTGCACTCACCACCGCCTGCATTGGCCATGGTGCACGACCTCACTAGGCCCAGCCTTCCAGACAACGAAGAAGGGAGTGCCCCATCTACTCTACTCAGTCGGCGGTCTTACCTGCTAATCTTGTTGACACGCTGTTGCTGGCCACAGGAGGTAAGGAGTTCTAAAATAAATCCCCTTTCTAAGATCCTCGGTACATTCTCCTTTTCTTTATTTCAATCTGAACTTGTGTATCAGTTGTGGGAAAGAATTGTGTTTTGAGACTGAATGTGGCATCAAAGCTCAAGGTGCTCCATTGTGGGAAGATTATGTTTTCAGGAATGCTGTACTGATAGAGAGATTGCAATCTTTTTTTCAGGAAGGAAGAGACATTGCAATCTGACTTATAGAGAAATCCCAATCTGACTGATATAGTGGTAATCTATCTGCTTTACATGAATCTAATTATAATTAACAATGTTCTCATATTTTGTTTAGTTTCCTAAATAGTATATCTGTTTTGATGACAGTTTTCAAGCTTCTACTTTCTTATCCATTTTGCTTGTTATCAATACCTCGTATACCCATAAAGAAGGGGAAAATTAGAGCCATGCCATTACTATTTCTTAAAATTGGAGATATGCCATCCTGGCCCACATGTCATTGACTCACTTAGGCTCCACATGTCATTGACTAACGGATGGCATATCTCCAATTTTAAAAAATTGGAATGGCATGGATCTAATTAGCCTAAGAAGAATACCTCATCATTTTTTTAGTTCATTCTATCTGCAGGTGCAGTGGTTCTAACTTGCAGACTCATGCATCTTGTTAGATAAAAAGCTCAAATATGATCCTTAGTGTCCTATTAGTTTTTGACTTGTACTTAAAAAACGAGCACCATACATACAAGACATCAAGATTCTGTTCAATGTCCAGTGCTGTGAGGTTTGTTTATCTTTTCGATTGAAAATAATTGAACTTAGACATTACTCTTGTTGTCCTTATCCCCTGTATGAACTCGTATAGTTTGTTCTTTAATTTTCTCTTCCTAATATGCAGTTTTTAGTCTTACATACACTGTTTTATACGTTCCATATTTGTTTACTTTGTAATTGTTCTCATGAATAGAACAATGCAACCTGGAGTTCATCAACAAATTGTTCTGGTTTCGACTTCTTTCTCATGTATCTCTCATCTAGAAATAAAGGTGAACAACATTACCTCATTTTACTTATTTTGTGCTACAGATAACTCTATAGTTCCAATTCTCACTTAGTTTCTCTCTCTGTGCTGTAACAAAAAGGCATAAGTTAGTAGCCATCTTTCAGTACGAATAAGAAAATAAATATGCTTATGATGAAAATATTCACTGGCTAAGGTAGTAGTGCAGCTGAACCTTTAATCTGAATTTTCCAGTTGTTACATACAATGCAGATTGCATATGCAGTTTCTTATCCACAATATCTTTGCCTTTACCATCTATATGAAGATCCATCTATGAAATACCCATGACTTTGGTTTGTTTTGATTAACATATATGTTACTAAACATTGTACTTTACTGATCAAAATACTAATGATGTTGTTTATGGAGTCAGCTATCGTCATTACCTAAAAGATGTTTGCTGCAGAGATTAGTATAAGCAGTAAGATATTTTTTTATATATAAAAAAACTTTCCGAACCAAATGTTTATAGTGATGAATTGTTTTAGAATTATTCTCTGCTAACATTTTCCTTTTAATACTTACAAGTGAATGTTCCTCTTCCAGGTCAAAGAATCAACTTGATGAGCTATATTGAGATGTTAGCCTTGGAGGCAAGATAATCTGGACAATATATCGAGCCGCATTTGTAGAGAGTTTCTAGACTTTTACATTGTAGGAATCGTGTAATGCTTCCTGTGAAAAATGTGTCATGAAATCCTGTACTTGACTGTTGGATATAATAAAGTATTGGGAATTTTCTCCAGTTACATATGTCAGTTTTGTCTGAATGGAAGTTTTGTGAAGATCTTGTTACTGTCATCCTAGCAGATATGTGTACCCTCGGCCAATCCTATTATGTGTTGCTAACTTGCAATGCTTATTTCCAACGCTTACTTTTGTATTGCAGAATGCTAGCAACGCATTGATCCTAGCAACGGCAGCACAGGCAACGGATAGATAATGCGTTGGTATAGACCATTGCAATACCTATTTGGACCTATAGCAATGGATGTATGTGTTGCTAAAGGGGTGTTCTCCTTGTAGTGTCTCCTTGTAGTATAATGCCATAGCCCCCGGCTGGCTACTCAAGTGAGAAATCACTTGACACAGATAGTCGAAGTAAGTAAATAATAGAAATATCATGTAAAAAATAAGTAAAGGATAACTTATCTTGTAAGTGCTTGGCCGACTGAAGATATTCATCGATGATAATGTTAGTTGCCCCAGATCCAGATGTGACAGGATCATGGCCACGCCCATGTGAAGAGCTAGGGAACCATCTTGCTGGCATAATAACGCCGACAGCTCTAGATCCAAACTCGACAGCTCGGAGCAATGTCTGAGTGGAAAACTAGAGGGAGCAAGATGTTGAATAGATAATTTGATTCCCTAGATCCAAATCTCGACGGCTCTTGGCCATGGCCGAGTAGGAAATGAGAGATAAGAAGCATCACTCGTTGTAGAAAAGGAGCATGTAAATAATTGGCAATGCCAATATTATTTCGACTAATGTCGATATTGAAGAAGATGATGCTAGTTCAGTCGGAAGAGCCGTATTTGAACTGCATGTGCACATGTTGATGCTGATGAGTACTGTTTTGTCGTCGCGTACGGGTACGGCAGGACCATTGTGTCGATCGTCAGCTTGATGTAGACGCCGACAATATCGGGACGTCAAAAGACATATAAGCCGGACGTGGAAGTTGGAGCAGTCAGCAACTTCAAATAATTAATGATGATGAGCCAATATGCCGCCGGACAGTGTTGCCGGACATGATCTTCTCGCCGACAGAACATGTCAACCAACAAGCTTGCCTGTCTTGTCCTTTATCTCGCAGGATGGAGATCGGAGTGAGCATAAATCGACGAATGTAGCAATTTGCACATATTTGTGCATGCATGCTACTGAATTTGCCATTCAAGTAAGCTATTGGATGTACGGCTGGCTTCATGTTTTCTCATGGAGGCGATTCAGAGCTGTACAGCAGCTGCTGATTGTGCATCATACTAGGTTGTCGTTGTCTCGGCAGAACTCCTGAGATGGCCAGCAAGCTGTGAAGAGGGTACCGTTGCAGCACACGCTTGCAAATGCATGGTCGGCACAATTGACGGAGAAGTGGTGCTGCAAGGAACTTGGTGTTGTGGTGTACCGACTGTGTCTGCATGTCTCCATATGAGCCGATCAGTCGGAGCAACAATTGCCATCCAGAACTCTTATTGATCTCCAGGCAATTCCATGCTTCAGTACAATCAACCTGGTGATCGATCACTGGACTCAGTTGATAGCGGCGTAGATTCTGATGATTGTCGTTGCGCCACCCCGCAAGCCATGAGTCGCTTCAAAAATTATATGGGTGGTAGTTCTGTACAACTGCGGGCACACGACTATTTGTTGATGATTGGCACAGCCCCCAGTATAGATGGTGGAGGCGAAGACCCGAGGTTCCAAAGAATGCCGTTGCAGAAATCTGAACGAAATATCATCATGGTTGATGTTAGAGTCAAAGCGAGCCGACTCTAGATGCAGGTGCCTGATTGTGGTTGTGGTTGTGGTTGTTGTTATCGTCATCGTGGACTCCCATATCCACAACTTATGGTTCATGCGATGATGATGAGTTATCCAATATGACAGGCCTCACGTAGAAATTGGCCCTCCGATCTGATTATTTGGCCAAGTGGCTGAGTAATTGGTCGACTGAGTAACTAGCCGACTGGACGGTTGGACGGTCAAGTAGTTGATCGGCTGAGTGGTTGAACGGCTGAGTGACTGTATGCATACACATGTATGCATACACAGTCGGGTGATTATCGGTAGCTTCAGCTGGTAGTAATCTATCGCGCATATACTTGCTCCTGATTGGTTGGCCTTTGTGCCTAACACATGCTCCGATTCATTGAATACTAAACCATGCACGTGTTGATTTGCTGTTTGCATGGTATCATTTACCGGGTCATCACTCTGACTCGGCGTAGGCTTCTGCTCCTTGTGCATGTAGACATCGACTCGGATGCCATCTTGATCATTGATGGATGTGCTCTTGTATTCGTCGTAGTAGTTCTGAATGAATCTTGGATATCGCACGTATAAATGCATACATGTATGCTTCCATGGTTGAGTGATTATCTCCGAACAAATCCACAGCCTCGTTCTCGTATGACAGGCCCATGGCTCTTGAACGTGTGCATGTACTCCTAGCCAGCTCCCGAGCATACGTGACAATGCACGGAATTTGAAGCATCAAGTCGAGGTCGGGTTCACCGACTGGGAGGCCGGCCTGCTTGCGGGGCTCCATTAACGGGCCACGTCGAGGGAGACGTGGAGGAGCAGGATGTGCTGTGCCACGCCACCGTGGGGTAGGAGTAGCCGTCGTCTTCAATTTCCTTGATTATGATCCGAAGCTGTATCAAAATCCACGTGCTGATGGTTGTGGTAGAACAGTAGAGTCCGAACTTGAAATCGCCGAAGTCGGAGTGGGATTTGTATTCTATCGATCGGTGATTGACAAGAACATAGACTTCTGTCAGATTCGATTTCAGATGCGTTTGTTCTGAAGATGGAAATATCCGGCTTCTACTCTGAACGGGTCTTGTTCCAACTGAAGCCGCGGCGATCTTGTCTAATACAAATCCATATATGGAGAAAATCCCTGTCAGATCTTGTTTGATTCACCCAGGGATTGCACGCATGCTCCTGTTGCTGGCCATCCTCATGCATGCATGTATGACTTAAATCAATCCATACGTGCATGTTGATGGATGCATATGTGTCAACAGATCGATCCATCAACTTTTTACTGCCGATCATCTTCTGTGCTTGCGGCAGATCATCGCAGATAGCAGTGACAGCGTTGGTCGACTCTGTGAAAGATTAGAAGAACCATACGCTGAACAGACTCTAGGCAGGAGAAAAGTGGTGTTGGCGAGACGGCGACGCTGGAAAATAAATCCGGTAACTCTCTATTTTTATCGCGCTTGCTAACAAAACACTCGGCGCAACCCCTACCTGGCGCGCCAACTGTCGGTGTTTTGGACCGGCAATAATACTTCTAGGGTTACGCACGAGATCGAAAAGTACGACGGAGACGAGAGACAAGATTTATACAGGTTAAGGCCCTCTCGATGAGAGGTAATACCCTACTTCCTGTTTGGGGTGTATGTAATCCCCGTCGGGTGGGGATCATACGTTGTGTCTTGTGATCGGTTGCCCTTAGGGGGCTCGCCCGACTCCCCTTATATAGGATGAGGAGCCCAGTTACATGGGAGAAACCTAGCCCTACATGGCTTAGGTTTCCTTATCTCATACATGGTATTACCCGGCTAGGTTTCTATGATTAAGCCATGGGAAGCAAGGCAATACTAGCCGGGCCTTACCCTATTACATATTACATGGATGTGGGTCACCTCCTATCTCTAGTTAGATAAGCAGGTGTTGACACCAGAATTTGGATTTGGCCCAAAATAAGCCGATACTGAAGTAAAAGATTATTGAATCAAAATCAAGACAAACGGATCGGTATGATAGAGCTAATTTTGGTATATTTCTTCATCAAGCCGATATGCATATACATCGGGAAGGATTTCGGCAAGCCAGTATCAAGCAACAAGGAAATTCGGAACATTGTAGCAGTCCGATCACTGTAGCAATCGGATACTGTTGATGGCGGTTACTGTAGCAGCGCGGTACTATTCACGGAAGATGAAGATCAATTCAAAAAAGGGAATCGTGAAGGCCGCACATAGAAGTTTAATTTTATCTATTAATTAGGCATGTTTTAAATATTTCCTTATGTAATTAGGAAGGTTTGTTAGTTTCCTTTTCCTAGCCGATTAGGACTTATATGTTTCCTTTCTTATAACGACTGCATATAGCAAGCCGATTGAGTCGTGTCCTATTAGGACTCAGTCGACCCAAGGGTATAAATTTTATGCCAGGGGTCCCTGTAAAAGAGAGCTCCACATCAATACTACTTTTCGGCGCACCGCCACCCTACCTCATGCTAGGTTTAACCTACTCGACGGGTTCTTGACTGTTCTATCGGGGCTACAAAGGTTCGCTTTAGGATCTTTGTATAGATTAGTCGAGATCGGGGTCTTGCTACCAAGTTGGGCTGCATCGGTTTAGTTCGATCTCTGGCGAAGAAGTAAGTTCCGTCGACGGCGTTTGTATCGGAGACGGTTGATACTTTCTCGGTTAGGTCCGATATATCGATCCAACTGACGCAGACGTTGCCTATCTGATATCTCAATTCTATTTCTAATTGCATTGTGTTTAGAGACGCATCGGTTTAGTTGGAACTGTCTCGGTTAGGTCTGATCTTCTGCCTTAGCCGATATTTCTCTAATCATAATGCTGTTTTAAATAGATTTGTTATATCCATCACTGTACATTCTGTTCATCGGTATGCTTAGATCGGTTAGCAATAGTCTTGGCGCAAGCTGTCTCGACCCCGCTCGATTCTTCGGGCTAAGACTAGAGCTGATCGGTTTAGGTGCATCGGTTTCGGTGTGTGTAGTTTCATCGGAGGGTTAGCCGATGAGTTATCCTATGACTAGATCTAAGTTTTGTATCGGCTTCTCATGTTATATCCTATTTATAGCCGATACTATTATTGAGCTCACTTGTTTATCTGATTACTTGGATCTATGTCTAACATACAGCCGATTGCCATCAGCGTTCTATCTACAATCGGCTTGCAGCGCATCGGATCGGCTTGACAGCAGATCGGCTACCGGACTATCATCGTCAACATCAATCGGAGGCGCTACAACACATCGGCCTGACAGCCGATCGGCTTCCTGACGATCAACATACGACATCTTGTCGGTTGCAGGATCAAACCGACTGGCACGCCCGCAATCTCAACGTTTAGGACCTACACTGGAGCCAAGCAGATCTCCCAGGCCTTCGTGTGTCCGAGCGCAGAAGACTCTATCGGCTAGCGCACCCGACGGCAACGCTCCATCGGCCGATGGCGGAATTTCGCGTCAACAGCAGGCCAGTGGATACCTGGTACCCATATCCTCCACAAGAAGCGTGGGAATCAAGCCGATGGAGGTAGCAAGCCGATGAAGATCAAGTCAACATAATTTGATAGAAGCAGGGACCACGCTGAGCCATGATAAGCAGTATCAGATGAGGAAACTAGCCTCATATGCGCTAGCTGCCCAGGAATGCAACTAGCCCACACAATTCATCTCCAAGCATGACTTCAAAGTAAAAGGGAAACTAAAGCATATGCATAATTTATATCTTATTACAACTACGTTAATACAATGGCTTCACGACAAATATAATTTAGAGGCTCAGCGGTAGGCGAGGCTACCCTCCCACAGGCATACCGACTAGGGTCAGCCCTAGTGAGCCGACTCTGCAATCAGCATCCAATACATGTAATCAGCATCCAATACCTGCAGCGGGTCAGAAAACAAAACATATACAAGCAAGACTTAGTACATTAACGAATTAATGTACTGGCAAGGTAAAACGAGCCTACCAAACTACATGCTAGCTCTAGTTCAATGAATCATGGTAGTGTATCAGTTTATTGCGTAAAGCTGAATTTATTTCACAATACATGTAAGTAGTTTGCAACGGAAATTTATAAAAGCATTTGGAAACATGTATAGTATAGTAAAGCATGTGACATATATCATCACCATATTTTTTTTTGACAGGAAACAGCAGGAGAGGCTCCTACTGTGTATATATATTATATAATGGAATATTTACAAATGGGATGGTACAGGTTTACAAACTATCAAGGCACATTTTACAATCATCACGCAAATCCCCCTTCACCCTATGCAGCAGAAGGGTAAAATCTGCTATAAAACAAGCTTTCCAACGATAGCAATTGGGACATAGATTTCTAAAAATAACGTCATTTCTGCATCCCCAAATATTCTAAAAGACAGTAGCTATAACTTCAACAAAGATCTTCTTTTTGAACTGCTTTTTAGCCTCAGTTATCATATCCAGGAAATGAAAACTAAAATCCCAATGAATCCCTGCAAACGACCAGCATTTTTGCGCAAAGGGGCATGCAAAAAAGAGATGCAAAGTGTCTTCATCCTGTGAGGTTACACATAAACCACATTGAGACCCCGAGGTTATGTTGTAATGCTTTCTCTGCAACATTTCTTTAGTATTTAATCTGTCCAAGAGTAAAATCCACAGGAAAGCCTTGAGTTTCATAGTGCATTTGGACTTCCAGATTGATATCAAAGGTTTTGTTACTATTATGTGTTCAAAGAACATATCATAGACCTTCTTTGCTTTATACTGATCTCCCCATATGTACATCCAGTGATCATTTTCATTTTCCCCTTGTTGACTGATGTGATCTATTATATCTCCCAAAGCATGAAATTGTTGAAAAGCCTGTGAGGAGAGGGGGCTGTGAAAGAAATCTTCTAAAGACATGGCTTCCTTTACTGTAAAAACAGAGACATCCTCATCTTTTGCATAAGTATATAAAGCTGGGAAAGTTTCACTCAAATTACCTTGGTGCCAGTCATCCTTCCAAAGCAAACAAGTATCTCCACAACCCAATTTTACCTTTGTCACTGCCCTATACGGAGGTACCTGTTTGAATATTGATTTCCACCAAAAGGAGCCTTTCATATTATGTGCACGAGGGGGTGTGTGAACATCTGAGTAATGTTGATTCCACATTAATCTTACCCATGGGAAATCTTTCTTATTGTAAAACTTATCCAAATGCTTCTTTTTTGGCTGACAGAAGGGCAATGTTTTGCAATTCCAAGTTGATAATCCCCATTCCACCCCCCCCCTTCATTTTTGGCTGACAGACAATATCCCAAGCCACCAGAGATTGTGGCCGAACTTGTAAATCACCAGATTTCCTCCGGAGACAATTTCTCCTAGCTTTATCAATATGTTGAATGATTGTCTTTGGGAGCTATAAAGTGCACATATAGTAAGTAGGCAGAGAAGACAGAACTGAATTAACCATTATGAGCCACTGACCACGATTCAAAAAGAGAGTTGTTGCAGGTAATCTTCTTTCTACCCTGTCCACCAATGGTGCATAATCAACAAGACTCAAATGTGTTGTACTTACTGGCATACCAAGATATGTGAAAGGTAAAGAACCCACTTTACATCCAAAGGTTTTTGCCAGAACTTGTATTTCATCGGTTTCCACATTTATGGGTATCATACAGGATTTATGAAAATTGATTTGAAGTCCAGTTTGCTCTTGCATATGTCTGCAGAAGTACTTTTAGAAGATAAATTTCCTTCTGGTTTGCCTTCATTACTATCAAAGTGTCATCAGCGTATTGTATAATTGGAAAAAGTCCCGGATCCTGAATTGGCAAAGAAATGGCTCCATTCTGCCATGCTTTATTAACTATTGTCTGCAATATAGATCAGCAGCTAGAACAAATAATAAAGGAGATAAAGGATCTCCTTGTCTTACTCCCCTTTTGCATTTAAACTCCCTGCCAAATATCCCATTAACCATAACTGAAGTACTTGCTGTTGTAAGCACATCTTTGACCCATTGGATCCATGCATCATCAAAGCCTTTGCATCTGAACATTTCCAAAATTAAATTGTGATGAATTGAATCAAAGTCTTTCTCAAAATCTATTTTTAACAGAACAATCTGCTGCTTGCTCTGGTGACATTGATGGAGATATTCAAAAGACCATGTCAAGCAGTCCTGTATGGTTCTATTTTTGATAAAACCATATTGGTTCTCATGTATGATTTGCAGGATCTTAGACTGCAGTCTGTCAGCAATTATTTTAGTAACAAATTTCAGGGAGCCCTTGGAGAGCAATTGACCTATAGTCATTTGTTGTTTCTGGGTTTGGCTTCTTAGGTATCAGGGTAATATAGGAATTGTTGAGATTGGCCATTGAAATTTTATGATCAAAGAAATCCTCAGCCATCCTATAAAAGTCCTCTGAAATAATATACCAACATTTTTTAAGAAAAAGACCATTAAAACCATCTGGACCCGGTGCTCCATCAGTTGGCATTTTCCTTATGACTGTGTTCATTTCCTCTCTATCTGGCATGATGGATAAATCTGCCAGACACTCCACCTTGTCTATCAAATTATCGAAGTCCAGGAAATTATTAAACTCCACAGGGGTTCCCATTCTCTCTTTGAATGTTTTATAAAAGGCTAGTACTTTTGCTTCATGATCCATAGCAATTGTGCCATCCTCCAATTTAATATGTGATATTTTATTTCTCCTATACCTGTCAGTTGCAGAGGCTTGAAAAAATTTTACATTTTTGTCACGAAACTTGACAAATCTGACGGTGTATCTTTTTTTCCAAAATTCATTTTTGTAATGCAGTAGCTTGATAATATGCCCCGTTAAAATCAGACGAAAATTCCATTCCTGAATAAACAAAGGTCTTATTTCCTCAAAATCATCCAACTTGGCCACATAGTCATTTGAATTTCTGATTAAACTGTTCAGATTTGAGAATCTTCTACTCCACTGTTTCAGACATCTTCTCAGATTTTTCAATTTGCCATTTAGGACCACTGCAGGGTTATTGGAATTAACAGGAAAAGACCAGGCATATTGTACGAGTTCCATAAAACCTGGCACCTCAGTCTAGAAGTTCTCAAACCTGAAAATATATGATTTTGAAACTGAAGTTTCAACTGAAATCACACAAGGACCATGGTCTGAAATATATCGCCCAAGAGCAGTGAAGGATGTATGGGGGAAAGTGCTGAACCAACTTGCATAGACAAAGACCCAATCTAATTGTTGCAGGAGTGGAGTTTCTTGCATATTAGTCCAAGCATAAGATTTTCCTTTTAAGGGAAGTTCAATCAGACCTGTATTACTAATGAATTCATTAAAAATCAGCATATCATTGATATTTCCACCAGGGTGGTTTCTATTCTCAATTGATCTGATAAAATTGAAGTCCCCCATTATTATGTAATTCTGATCAATTCCAGTATCCAAATCATTCAGCCATTCCACAAAGATGTCCCTTTCCACCCCTTCACAAGGGCCATAAACATTTGTCAAGGTCCATTGCTCCAACAGACAACTAGTGGAAACAAAGTCAATAGTTATTGAGTGAGGAAGGCAGGAAGTACATGTGCCATTTAGAATTGATCCATTCCAAACCACCAGTAAACCACCAGAAGCACCCACAGAAGGATGAAAAACAAATTGATCAAAGCGTCGAGGGCAGAATTTCCTAATGAAAGTGTGATCAAATTTTCTCTCTTAGTTTCCTGCAAACATAGTACAACACACTTACATTCCTCAATTTTTTCTCTAAAGGCTATCCATTTCTCCTGTGAATTTATCCCTCGAATATTCCAGCATAAGATCTGACAAGTTTTGTTTCTATAGGTGTTACTCATTTGAAACAAACCAGAAAAAAGATATCAAGCTGGGCCATTACAAATAACCCAAAAACAAGATCAATTTACCCATCACCATCCATTTCACAAGATCAATTTGAAATCACAAAGCTATACTCCTGACACTTCCTCAAGTCGCTAATGACCGTGAGCACGGCTAACCGGCTAGTTTTAACTCTGCAGAGTCCGTACACGATGTGATAGAAGCTCGAAGGCTACACCCTAGGTGGTTTGATGTTGGCCAAAACATCATGCACACTCTCACGGTGAGTGTAGCCTAGAGGTCACAACGTAGCTGTTACATTTCTTAACCACTAGCCTTGCACCAGCGACGATATGTGTTACTCCGTACCACATCTAGAATGCAGCACCGCTAGGAGGCGGGCTCACGCCGTACCCTAGCGCCGTAGGCGCAACCTTTCCCGGGTTCCCCATGAGGCACGACACCGTTGTATTGGACAAACTTAGTCACCCGTTAAGTATTCGTGCGGGAAGTCAGCCGCCACAATAAATAGAGATTTGTTGTGTCACATATATATATGGGAAGTTCCTCTCAGTAGTCCTATTTACTGTTACGGGTACAATAGACCCTACCCATACTGCTCCGGCCTACCAAAATGCAAGGCTAGTGACCAAGAAATTTAATAAGCTAAGGTCATCCCACGATGAAACATGTGGCAGTACTGTATACCTAGTTGGTGACATAGAGTTCAGTCGTTAATCGACTCTGGCGAACGCTCCTTTGTTCATCGGTGTTTAAAATCCCAGATTCCAGTCTACAAATTCCAGTTTTCCGTCAATTTAGTTCACAAGTATTTCCAATTTAACACTCCTTTGTTCATCGGTGTTTAAAATCCCAGATTCCACATTTCAAATAAGTAATAGTGCTTTTCAAATCCATAGCATCGCATAAAGCGGCACACAATGTAATCAATATCCATCAAGTATAGGAAATCCGACCTAATTAGGTTCAGGTTTAGCTTTAGCATTGAAGTGGATCATCAAGGTGGGATTCATGCAACAATTTAGGTGTAATTACCATTTACCACATTTGTCGCATCACGATAAATCCATCCTAGTTAAAAATCCCCTTTCAATTGGAATAACAGAAATTAAATAAAAATCAAAGGGAAATCATCAAACCATAAAATACATGCAAAGAAAATTCGAGCGAGCGTCGGAGTAATTTTCTTAAATTCTCCATGCTCTAAATTGTCTCCCCAATTTTTACTTGAATTTACAGAGCACCGGAAAATATATAATATGCAACAACAACATAAAGTCAGAGCTTTATAATGAAAAATCTAAAAATAATCCTCCTCCTTTGGGCCAAAAGTCAGTCCAAAAATCCTCTCTCCGTTGATCCGAAGTCCGCTTCTCCTTTTCGTTTGGGCGAATCCGGACCAAAGTCCTCTCCTCCTCCTTCCCGGGCTCTCTCTCCTTCTCCGGGCCTTGGCTCATCTCCTCCCACCTGTCCTCCCCTTGGCTTGGGCCCAGCCCATGCCGCCCCTGCCTCTCCACCACCCTCCCTCTCTTGGGATTGGCCCAAGCAAGCTCCACCACTCCACCTTCCCGTCCCTCACGGCAAGACAGGAGAGGTTGTCTCCTCTCCTCTGCCGACCCCCTCCACTGCCAACTCCTGTCCTTCCTCTCTCTCCATTGAAACCCTCCTGTGTTTGATCTTCATCCTTGCTTGATTCTTCTCTCGTTTGTTACCAAAAATTGGTTTGTCTCGTCCTCCTCAACAAGTCCCCCACAAATTCCACTCCAATTGGTGCTTCAATCGTCGGGAACGAACACGTCTTCCTCTCCGGTGACCTTGCTGCCATGGATGGCCGGCCATGGAGCTCCTCGGCACCGTTCCTCCTCCTCCGGTGCTTCTGTGAAGTCCTGCACCAAGTGTTCGTCGCCACCGATGATCCGATCCTCTCCGGCTGCCCCTTGGGACTTGTTAGATCCCCACCAAAAATCATCATTGCCACTATCCTTGCTGCTGCATTGATCTCCTCTCCGGGACCGTCTCGGCATCATCCTCCTCGCCGGAGCGCCAAGTCAGACGGGCCACCAACAGCCCCGCCGCCGCTGTTACCGTTTTGTTCACCTGCGCATCAATTCTGTGGCCACCGTGGACATCATGTGGCAGCCGCTGCTGTGTCACCGTCATTGTGCAATACGTCACCTCGCCACTGTTGCGTCACCACTGTTGCAGCCACCACCATCGCTCTGTGCCGCTGCCGCAGCTGCATCGTCGTTGCCGATGCGTTGCCTCGCCGCTGGTCACCACCAACACAGCCATGTCGTCATACTGCACGTCACCGCTGCACCACCACCATCCATGTCGCGCCAACATCATCATGTCCACCGTCGCTACTGTTTAACTTATGCATAGCAGCAGCCACGCCGCTGTGTCGTTGTTCATCTTGGCGCCTTTATCCTTGTGGGAACGCTGTCCCACGGTGCCACCCCACTGCACTGCTGCCGTTGTCATTGACACCGCTGCTGCCATCTAAACCTAGCCTCCGCTTCCTCCATATCGGATCAGCATCAATCATCGTTCCCTTTCTCAACTTTGTCTCGTCGAGCCCGTTCTTGGTGTCACCCTTCCACGAAGTGAAAGGCAGTAAGAACGCCGTCCTCGTCGTCAACTACACAAGACTCCGCAGATCGCACCCGGCTGCACCGCCTCTCCCTGTGGCAACCTGAAGGCTCCGCGCCAAGATCAAGCTCAGCCTCGTCACCCCGTCATCCTCAAGCTCAGGTTCGTCGTTGAAGCCATGCCAGAACCGTGTCAAGCTGAAGGCCATCGCTGCAGCTCAAGGTCGTCATCAACCTCGTCTCGTCGCCTCTGCCTCCGTCGTTCTCGTGGTGAGAATCCCCTCCTCAACCCCGTTGTTTCCTCGTGTGCCAGTGAGCTTTGTCTCCCATGCCACCTTGCTGCCCTCTCTCCTCGGTGGCATGTTCATCATGTTTTTACTATAGAAAAATTAATACAACAATTTGGAAATGTCCACGTGAACTGCATATAAAATTCAGATGGTCATATCTTGGGCATCGGAACTCCTAAATGACCTGTTTAACTCTCTTTCTTTTTGTTATAACCTAATGAATACATGTATGTTCTTTTTATGTATTGTTCTTGCTGTTTCTTTACAGCTTTAGTTTAGTTTTATTTCTCTCGTGTAGTTCTTCTCGTTCAGAGGTTCCGTGGAGCGAAGTGAAGCCGTCGAAAGTCCGTTTTGTGCAAGGCAAGTGACACCCCCATTGAACATGTTGCCATCCCAATTGCAAAATTTATTTTGATTCAAACTATGCATGATGCTTCACTCCAAATTTATCCGCGTTCATGGTAATTTTATTTTAGTGATTCCTATGCTCAATTCCTTGTTATGGCCTTATTGTTTACATAACCCTAGGTAACCAAAACCACTTAGCTACTTTATTATTTATGTGATGCTTGCTAACTTGAATATTATAGGATTATGCTTAGCCTAGCTTATAAAATTCTAGTGTAGTGTTTTGCAATTTATTTAGATATGGGGAATTGTTCACATTAATATTTGAGTTGACACTCACATGATGGAACATATAGTTACTGTCACTCTCCTCATTCAACATTCCTCAAAATATTTTCGGTGGGACTCGGGGTGCATGGTTTCGCTAGTCGCACCTCGGTCGCCATAAGGGCCAGTCTTCAGGCCTCTGTTGCAAAGCACTACCGTACAACCACATGCAGAATGGGCAACGCATGATCCGTAGTTCTGTACTAGACGTAAATGGGTGGACACGGATGAGGTAGAGACCCTGGTTTTGGGTTGATATCTCGACAAATAAAGGCCTCTGGGTTTGAGTGTCGAGATGCCGGGGGCATGAACCATGTCGCCCTGTCCTAGGGAACTGGCCAGCGACGGCGGTTTGTGTCTGTCCAACCATTTAGGTTTAGTATGGGGTGAAATGTTGTGTCACTGCTCTCGCCCGAGATACCGTTGTGGTATTCGGCACATGGGGTACACATTAGGGAATAGTGTCGTGTGGTGAAAGTGTACACCTCTGATCAGAGTAATTCTATTCGAATAGCCGAGCCCTCGGACATGGGCAAGCCGAGCAATGTACCCAAGTTAGATGTTTCTCTAATTAAAATTTGATGGAAACAATGGTGATAAAATTCAGGTGGTTTAACCTGGGATTTAAGGCCGGTCGGCATGGGTATGTCGCCGTGGATTTAATCTTGATTAGATATAGGATCGTGGATTTATTAAAACCTGCCTTGAAAATAAAATGGTTATAAAATGCTCTTTTCCGGCAAAAGAACCATATCCTTTGTGACTTGTTGGATCTATTCATGCATTTGCCGGTGTGGCTTGTTGAGTACGGTTGGAGTACTTAGTCTTTCTCTCTTTTAACCCCCCTCCAGCAAGGAAGCTAAGAAGAAGAAGAAGTACTAGGTGGAGTTTGGCTTATACCCCAGTTGAGCGCCTGTGAAGATGGAGCCGTAGGCCCGCTAGTTCACTGCAGTTTTATTTGTTTATCTTTTGTTGTCAGGCCTAAAGTGCCTTTGTAATATTATAAATATTATCGATGTAATAAAGATGTGTTTTTGTATTCAATTTGTTGTGGTGTACCCTGGCTTTTCCTGGGACGGGGATTAATACACTAGCGTTCGGAAAGGTGATTTTCCGGGCGTGACAAGTTGGTATCAGAGCCATCTCGACTGTAGGTTAAGCCAAATGGTTAAACCTTGAGGACTTATTATGCAACAAAATTTTTTGCAAAGATTTCTCTTTTCTCCTTATCTCTCTTTGTTGTTTGCAAAAATGTTTATTTTATCTCATCCTTTCTCCGGTCTCAACTTGTTTAAATGCCAAGCCTGAAGGTGGAAGTTTGGTTGAACCCTGTAAACCTAAGCCAACCCAAAGTGTAGTGTTGCCTAGGTTTAGATCGTGTGTTGTTTGTGAGTGTAGTGTGTGGTTTACATCGGTTTGTTGAGATGTAACCATACTAGGTTGTTTGGTTAAGCAACTTGCAGTTAAAGAAAAACAAACATCATAACAATGAAAAGAGTTAGTTCTTTAGGTCCTTTCTCTAGTTCCTTTCTTTTCTTTTCTTTCCCTTGGTTCCTCTCCTAACTCCTACCTTGCAACAGATGGTGAATACAATGAGAAATAACAATGAGAGTGATGGACGCAATATGTCAGGAACCCGAGCTAGTAGACTTGTGGAAATCAACAACCATACATCACCTCAACTTCAAGATAAATGGATTGTACAACTTTTCCTCAACCAAAGTCAGCAGATGGATACCATGCTTCAACACATTAAGAATCCTACCAATCAAGCATCGGCAGTCTCAGTTCAAGCATTAGCAGCTGAGGAATAGACCAAGTTGGTAGAATTCCTCCATGGTTTCAAGCGCTGCCAATCCAATGGAAGCCCATAATTGGTTGTGCATGATTGAGAAGAAATTGAGACTGATCCAATGCACTAACCGAGAGTGAGTTCCCTTTGTAGCTCATCAGTTTCCTAGACCAGCTATAGAATGGTGGTACAAATATCAAGCAGCCCAACCAAAAGGATATGTTGTTAGATGGATAGAATTTTCAGAGGATTTCAAGGGATCATATATTCTAGTAGGAATAATTGCTTTGAGAAAAGGAGACTTTTGTTTCCTAAAGCAAGAGGACTTGACTATCGTTGAGTATGTGCATGAGTTCAATTGCCTAGCTCACTATGAGTCGAAAGATATTGAGAGTGTTGAAAACAAGTCCGAAAAGTTTCTTCAAGTATTAAAGGATGAGATTGTCGTCCAGTTGTTGTCAAGTGACTACGGAGAGTTTCATAAGCTTGTTGATAAAGCCATATGTCTAGAACATTGCTTCAATAAATGATTCACAAATCAGTTATGACAGACAGTACACCGAGTCAATTTTGCCAACCAAATATTCTGTTAAACTTGAAGTGCCTCAACCATTTGAAGATGACAACATTGCAGGTGACAACCGCAACAATTACAACATAGAAAGGACACAAGATGGTGAACACAACCTCAATGATGATGACAACAATGGTAGCAGTAATGAATTCTACCGCAACGATGCTACAGCAGCAAAAATTCTACTCCAGGACAATCAAGCTCAGATGGACAACCAAGCAAAGAAAACGATGATTTGTCACAACTACAAAGAGCATGGCCGTTTCTCTAGGGGATGTTTAACACCGAAGTGTAATCCGCATCTACATTATAGTTGGTTCGCAAGAATGGGACGTGTGAATCACATCATGGTCACTAGAGCAAATGTTAAACCTGTCAAGCCTCGTGCTAATTAGAAGTGCTAATCAGAAGCCACAATAGCAGTTATGTGCAATCAATCCTTGCCAGCTATGTAATAAGAAAGAGAAAGGAAATAAAGGATGACTTTTCCAGTATACAACGAATGATGAAAATGTTGAATGATCTATACATCTGATAAAGGATGAATGAGACCAAGAGTTTCTATTCCCTATCAACTCCATTCATTTTGGATTTATTTGACCTAATGGTCAGTGGAAGAGAAAAAGTCAAACATCTATATATGAAGAGACACATCAGGTTTTTTATGTCAGAAGTTCAATGTCCTGCCAAAAGAAAATGGATACCCGTCTCAAGGACATTATAAATGATGATCTCACATCATGTCAAGCATAATGAAATGTTTGGGAAATCAAATTAAGGAGGTACCAACAAGACTTTCTCATTGCAGAGGTTTCACCAAAGTAAGTAAATGACAATAGGAACCTGTTGGTATAAGCACAGATAAGAATTGTACCAGTTTCTCTAAGACAGCGACACAACTCTCAACAAACCACTTTGAATGTTTCTTGACAGTCAACAAACGAGTGACTCAACAGTTACCATGCTAATACAAAATGTGCAAATGAAGTAGGACATGTATGGCCAAGAAAGTGATTGATAAAGGATGCATATGGAGTGGACAATCCTCATCAAATGATTCATATTCAACTTGCTAAGTCTTGGATGATAAAAATCAAGAATGATCCTGTCAGGAAATGAAGTCAACTATAAAGGTACGCCATGTCTGTTCCGAAAAACTAAGTGGATAATATTGGGAAGACCAAATGTATTCCTAACTACAAGAAAAAAATTCTGCTACAATGGAAGTACTAACGAAGGAAGAAATATTGTGACCAATGTTGTACATTGACTCCACTAGTGCAGATAGATTGTCAAGGAGAATTAACAATGCAACGAAACAAGCCCTAGTGCTGTGCACACAAACCACGAAAACTGCTCACCTAGTTAAATATGGATCTTTGGCATTGTATCAGTGTGAGGGAGAATAATACCATGACAAGTATGCTGGAATAGAAATGCTTTGGAAGACAACCAGTTCAAAGGCAGATGCTTTTTTTGGGAATTAATTTGACAAGACACAACCTAGTGATAGTCATATGGCGTGGAAACCAAAAGAGTCATGTCTAGTGTGGAGAGATACAAGGATCGCATGAAATCAGACGAACGAGGCTTGAGAAAAAAAAAGATCATATCCAAGGTGTCAATCTCGAGTTGCCCAAATGTCATTCAAAGTTAGAACAAGTTAATAACCTCTCTGGAAGTATGAAGCGGTTGATAGAGTTTGATCTTTGCAAGAGTTGCTCCACATAACAGTATGCAATTTCGCCAAACCAGAAAACAGCAGCACCGGAATATGACAATACAAGTCTACAAGGGAATCAAACCAATGGACAGATAAGAACAGATGTCACTTCCGAGAAGAAAATGTGGTCACAGATGTTAAAAGTTTTGTCAGCAGTCAGAACTGAAGCAGTGTCTCCGAGTCCATGTCACACAGTTATATGCAAGAGGGAACCAACCAAAGAACTGTGAGAATTTCGCCAACGTCAGAAAATGAACTTGGGAGCTAGAGAAATCCAAAAGCCTGAAAAGAATCGCAGGTGGTCAGATCAGAGCTGGGGATGTTTACTCAGACTTGGTAGATGTCAGATCAAAGGAGAAACATCACATGAAGCGAGAAGATGGATCAAGGATAACCCAAACCAACCTTCTTGCTAGCCCTTTTGAATCTCGAGGGCGAGATTCTTGTAAGGAGGGTGGATTTGTCGCGTCCCGATAAAACCATCCCTGTTAAAAATACCCTTTCAATTGGAATAACAGAAATTAAGTAAAACTCAAAGCGAAATCATCAAACCATAAAATACGTGCAAAGAAAATTCGAGCGAGCGTCGGAGTAATTTTCTTAAATTCTCCATGCTCTAAATTGTCTCCTGTAACATACCCAAAATTCCACTCCGACAAAATGACCTACCTTGGAATCGAGGGTCGTATCCAAGTTCATAGTTATCTTTTTGCAGGGAATTTTTTTTTCGTTTTTAACAAATCATGTCTATGAACTAGCTAACAGGTTTAGGTTTATCCACCACGTCCTAATGATCCAACGAGAACTGGAACTTTTGTACATTCTTTTAAGAGATTTGTCTTAACAAAAATCCTAAAAAGGATAAATCGACAAATCACGAAACAAAACATGGGAGGGGAGATTCATATTGAGGTGTATGCATTGCTTTGAATTTATATTGTTTTTGGATCTCTCATGCACTTCATAATAGGTTGCATGTACATCATATAAAACAGATAGAACAGATACATGACCTACAAGCATATTTTAATTAAATGAACTCATCACGTGCATACCCTCAATTGGTTAGCTTCGGACGCGATTATAATAGGAAGGCTAGAACCGACGTGGGTCGTACCTCGACCGTTAAACCAATTGTGCGTCGAGCGGTCCACCCGATTTCTCCGCTACCCAATAATGTCACACACATAGCTTTGTTAGTACAATTCAACCCACTTGAGATAGTCCCAATATTTGTTAACCTATCCCATATAAAAATTCTAATAATTCAACTAAAGAGGTAGACATATTAACTTTAATTGGTAAGATAAATCACTTTTTTAAATGTGCACTAAACTTAACAGTTATGAACCTGCAAAATATTTTATTCAAATACTAGATTATATATCATGAACAAATATAATTTTTCTAGAATTTATATCGACAGTTTTAGTGCCCTAAAAATTCATTTGACTCTCAGCTGGGACCTTGTTGTAGGAATTTCTGTACATAAACCACTTCGAATTTTTGAGTGAAACTTTCAAAAATGGAACCTATAGATTTAAGTATGTCACCACATAAAATTAGAGATTCTTCCAACAAATATTTCTTGGTCAAAACGAATTTGTAAAGAGAGGGATGGAGAATAAACCTGAAAAATCCTGAGAATTCACCAAATCAGTTTCAACTCAAATTTGCCCTGGACCCACCTGGAAGCCACCTAGGGCCGGCCTAACCCCTGTGCAACCCAAATATCGCTGGCCACCGCTTCCAAACCGAGAGAGATCAACGAGAGAGATCGACATCAACGCGTGTCCTCCGCTCCTTCTCCCTCTTTCTTCTCTTCTGCCAGCTCTCCACTCTTCCAGCAACTTCTCTCCTTTCTCTGGCTCAGTTCCCAGGCCAAGGAACGAGAGAGAGAGAACCCTCCTGCTCATCCAAAAATCGCCGTTCGTCGCCGTGCTGGCCGCCGGAGAGGACGACGACGTCGCCGCTCTCCAGGTCGTGGTTCCTCCCATCCTTTATGTGTTCGCTGATCTTCTCCTCCTACCCTAAATCCTGTGAAAATTTCAGGCCAATCCATGTAGCCAATCGTCGGGAACGCGCATGTCCTTCCAGATCACCGGAGAGCAGCTGCGGACGCGCTGCCGCTTGGATCTCCTCCGCCGACGCCGCTGTGGACCACCCCGTGCTGTGGTGCTACCTCAGCACAGCCGTCCTTTCGTCAGGAGAATTACCATTCAAGAATAACTTCAGTCGGAGCCTCGTGGAGAGAGAACGTCTGACGTCTTCCTCGGTCTTTCTTCAGCCACGTACAGCGACGCTGTCGCCGCCGTTTCCTTTTCTCCGGTGAGCCACCGTCCTTTTTCCTCTCAGTTAGACCATCTCCAGGACCCCCTCTAACACCTGCCTTGGTTGTTGTTGGACGTCAATGGCCGGATCGAGCTACCCACGTGCCGCCATCGCTTTTACTTCGCCGCCGGAAGACGTCACCACCGCTGGAGCTCTTCGCGACCTCGCTGATGTCCGGTGATGGTCTGGTGAGTTTGCACAAACCACCTAGGCCTTAGATCAAGTACCATCCCGTCCTAATTTCGTTCCTAAGCCGACTCCCATCGCAGGCCGAAGAACGCCGCCACTTCCGGCCGTCGCCGCGTCGCTCTGACCACCGCTGGTCGGCGCGCTTGCACCAGCATGACCACCGCCCCGGGGTTGTTGTTTTGTCTGTGGAAGTCGATCGCCCGCGAGAGAGAGGGAAACAAGCAGAAATATAAACAGAGAAGGTATGAAACTTTAGGAAAATTTTATATAATGCATGAATGCATATTTTAGAGTAAATTCAAATCTCTGTAAATCTATAAAAGAGTACACCTTCAGGTTGTAAAATAGAAATTGCTAACTTTTGAACACATATCATTTAAGGATTTTATTTAACCCTCACGTGCCTTTTCTAGGGTTGAAACTTTACAAATTTATAGGAAATTCCTAGAAGCAAATTTAAATGTCAAACTAATTTTAGAAGTCCCCTAAATATGCCACCTTAAAATGAATAGAGTAAAACCTTGCACACCTAGCATATAAAGCATTTTTACTTCCTATAGAGTATAAAGCAATTCAATAAATATAGATATATATATATGCCTAGGACATATATAGTAAAACTAAAATACCTGTTAGCCCTAAAATCTCCATAGCTGAATCAAAATGTCTTAGATGATCAACTACTAGTACTGTAACTTAGTAAATTGCACACTCACCATGGACACATGAATCCTACCTCCTATATGATGTATGGTATATATATATATATATATACCGATAAACTTAATAGTGTAGCACCTAATTAATTTAATAGGAAGAATATGGTATTAATAGGACTAAACGGAAGAACTTGGTAATACACACCCTCAGCAACAGTAGGTTAAAAATTTATACACTTAGTACATTTAAGCTCCGTAGATTTATTTTGGCACCGACTACCGATAGGCGCATATAGACATTGTAAAATTCATTATAAATGTCTCCAAAACCCTAGAGGATGTTAGGACCAGACCTAATGTACTTATTATATAGAAACAATAATTATGGTGGACTAAAACTTGACACATTTTGTACAAATTGTTTACTCCAAAAGAAAGTAGGAACAAAAGTACTGACTAGTACACATAGAACATACAAAATTCAATATGAATTCATTCTAACTCCAAAAATTATGAAACCAAGTTTGTTAATCTTTAAAAACAGTACTCTTTGGCTCTGTGTAGAGAATTTTGGCAGAACCATTACCTGAAAACAATAATCAAGTCTCACCTTTGTAATAAATACGTCCAAACTTATAAAATTCATATCTCCCGAATGAAAAGTGATAAAATTGAAATTCCTTCACCATCATCCACCTTCAACCAGTACCTACACAATCTCCAAAACTCATGCATATTAGAGCATTTTGGATTTTTCGCATTATTTGGATATTTACCCGTCGTATACGTTAAATTCGTATAGTTTGCGACTTCGTCGACGGTGAAGGAGTGCATTTGGTTTTCTTATCCAGGGAGTGTGGGAAGTGGTGTCTAAGGCAAGTGCCCCTCCTTTGAACACATTGCTCCTATGTTCTATGGGCTAACGTTTCTATTGCAAAATTGCATGCGTTAGCTAGTTACATACTTGTGAAAATTATGTGAATGTGGTTAAATGGTAGCTATGACCTATTTGCTGCATTTCCTACCTTGAATATTGTCATCCCTGCTGATTGTAACCATAGAATGGGTTAGAGTGCTTTATTTGTACTTGCTTAATGCAATAACATATGCTTAGCCATGCCTAGAATTAAGCTAATAAACATTGTGATCACTCTATACATTTGAAAATGGGAATTTTACAACTGCTGGACAGAGGTGAAGCCTCTGCTTACTTGTGAACTAAAATGAAGAGAAACCCGTTTCTAGACTTGGGCGACGAGTGGTACGCATTTGGTGGTAGTTGCGTACGGATAGGGGGAGCGTTCGCTGAGTCGATTAAGGACTGAACTCTATGTCACCAACTAAGTATACTGTACTGCCACACGTGTTAGAATGGGATCACCTTAGCTTATTAAGTCGCTTAATGTCTAGCCTTGCACTTTGGTAGGCCGGTGTAGTATGGGTGGTGCCTATGTACCCGTAACGGTAATAGGGCTATCCAGAGGAGCTACCTATTGACCCGTAACGGTGGTAGGCGTCTTAAGTTTGTCCAATACAATGGTGTCGTGCCTCATAGGGGATCCAGGAGGGTTGCGCCTACGGCGCTAGGGTATGGCGTGGGCCCGCCTCCTAGCGGTGCTACCTTGCTAGTAGTACGGAGTAACACGCATCGTGCTGGTGCAAGGTTAGATGTTAAACGATGTAACAGCTACGTTGCGACCTCTAGGCCGCACTCAATGTGAGTGTGGGTGGTGCTTGGCCGGCATCGAAATCTCTAGGGCGTAGCCTTCGGGCTTCTATCGCATCGTGTGGACTTGTACGAACTCTGCAGAGTTGAAACTGACCGGTTAGCCGTGCTCACGGTTATGAGCGACTTGGGGAAGTGTCATGAGTATAGCTTTACTATTTCTAAATGTGTTTATGAAATTGGGTGGGCTGGTACTTGATGATGATCTTGATTTTTGATGATGACTTGCCACCGTGGTGGGTGCAAGTTTGATATTTATAATATATGATGATGATGAGGAGATGATGGTTATGTTGCTGAAATTATTATGTTGATCACCATGCTTAACCTTACTTTTATGTTCTCTAAATGCTTTACAACTCCCGTTGTGAAATATTGTGAAATAACTTGGCTTTATGCAATTAAACCCACAAAAAGCCTATCTTTGATAATGAAAGATAATGAGCTAGCATGTAGTATATTAGGTTTGCTCTTGCTTGCTAGTACATTAACCTTGTTAATGTACTGACACTTGTTCCTTTTATATGTTATATTTTAGGTACTCTTGCAGGTTACTAATTGCCTAGGTTGAGTGCTATGCGGGAAACGTCGCTCTTTCTAGGATGATTCCATAGGGGTCTACCCCTAGTCGGAATTGCTTGTGGGTATGGGTATAAAGCTTCCGCTGAATCACATTAATTTGGCCGGTCGGCCTATGTAATATCTAGTTGTAATAGCTTAGTATTATTATGTCTTATGATGCTTGTGCCTTGAACTATTTTTACTTTTGATGTCAATGCTTGCGATGAAACATGCGGACTAACTGCATCTCCTAGGCAGTTGGTGCGTGTGCAGATGGGCTTAGGATTTGCAAGACCGTTGCGAGGTAACGCTGGAGATCGAGTCCCGTGAGACGCGTATCGTTTCTGGTCTCCGCCATCAAGCGGGTGACGGGCGCGTCTGGTAGTGGACTGGCAAGTTACCCATACCGATTGTTTCGTCGATCCTCTGTCCGAGCTTTACAATTGAGTTGTTGAAAAGGTACTCGGCCATCGCCGCGGTTGCGTGAGGTCGAGCGGCTATTTTGCGTGTATTGATCCCGCTCGACAAAGGTCCCTGACCGAGTCCCTCATAACACCTCAATTGTGGTGCTCCACATCTTCCCAATTTTTACTTGAATTTACAGAGCACTAGAAAATATATAATAAGCAACAACAACCTAAAGTCAGAGCTTTATAATGAAAAATCTAAAAATAATCCTCCTCCTTTGGGCCAAAAGTCGGTCCAAAAATTCTTTCTCCGCTGATCCGAAGTCCGCTTCTCCTCCTTTTCGTTCCGGCGAATCCAGACCAAAGTCCTCCCCTCCTCCTTCCCGGGCTCTCTCTCCTTCTCCAGGCCTTGGCCCATCTCCTCCCACCACTCCTCCCCTTGGCTTGGACCCAGCCCATGCTGCCCCTGCCTCTCCACCTCCCTCCCTCTCTTGGGATTGGCCCAAGCTAGCTCCACCACTCCACCTTCAGCTCGCTCACGGCAAGACAGGAGAGGTCGTCTCCTCTCCTCTGCCGACCCCCTCCATTGCCGACTCCTCTCCTTCCTCTCTCTCCAGTGAAACCCTCCTGTGTTTGATCTTCATCCTTGCTTGATTCTTCTCTCGTTTGATACCAAAAATCGGTGTTTCTCGTCCCCCTCAACAAATCCCACACAAATTCCACACCAATTAGTGCATCAATCGTCGGGAACGAACACGTATTCCTCTCCGGTGACCTTGCTGCCATGGATGGCTGGCCATGGAGCTCCTCGGCACTGTTCCTCCTCTTCCAGTGCTTCTGTGATGTCCTGCACCAAGTGTTCGTCGCCGCTGATGATCCGATCCTCTCCGGCCGCCCCTTGGGACTTGTTGGATCGCCACCAAAAATCGTCGCCACTATCCTTGCTGCTGCATTGATCTCCTCTCCGGCACCGCCTCGGCATCATGCTCCTCGCCGGAGCACCAAGTCAGAGGCGCCACCACTGCTGCAGCCACCACCATCGCGCTCTGTGCCGCTGCCGCAGCTGCATCGTCGTTGCCGATGCGTTGCCTCGCCGCCGGTCAACACCAACACAGCGATGTCGTCATACTGCGCGTCGCCGCTGCACCACCACCACCGCTGTCCACGTCGCGCCACCAGCGCAGCCACCACCACCATCCATGTCTCGCCAACATCATCTTGTCCACCGCCGCCACTGTATAACTTTTGCATTGCAGCAGCCACGCCGCTGTGTCGTTGTTCATCTTGGGGCCTTTATCCTCGTGGGAACCCCACGGTGCCACCCCACTGCACTGCTGTCGTTGTCATTGACACCGCTGCTGCCATCTAAACCTAGCCTCCGCTTCCTCCGTATCGGATCAGCATCAATCATCGTTCCGTTTCTCGACTTTGTCTCGTCAAGCCCATTCTTGGTGTCACCCTTCCCCGAAGTGCAAGGCTGTAAGAACGCCGTCCTCATCATCAAGTACACAAGACTCCGCAGATCGCACCCGGCTGCACCGCCTCTCCCTGTGGCAACCTGATGTCAAGACCAAGACCAGCTCCACACCAAGATCAAGCTCAGCTTCGTCACCCCGTCATCGTCAAGCTCGGGTTCATCTTAGCCGGAACCGTGTCAAGCCGAAGGCCATCGCTGCAGCTCAAGGTCGTCATCAACCTCGTCTCGTCGCCTCTACCTCCGTCGTTCTCGTGATGAGAATCCCCTCCTCAACCCCGTTGTTTCCTCGTGTGCCAGCGAGCCGCCGTGCTGCCCTCTCTCCTCGGTGGCATGTTCATCATGTTTTTACTAAAGGAAAATTAATACAACTATTCGGAAATGTCCACGTGAACTGCATATAAAATTCGGATGGTCATATCTTGGGCATCTGAACTCCTAAATGACCCGTTTAACTCTCATTCTTTTTGTTATAACCTAATAAATACATGCATGTTCTTTTTATGTATTGTTCTTGCTGTTTCTTTACAGCTTTCGTTTAGTTTTGTTTCTCTCGTGTAGTTCTTCTCGTTCGGAGGTTCGGTGGAGCGAAGTGAAGCCGTCGAAAGTCCGTTTTGAGCAAGGCAATTCACACCCCCATTGAACATGTTGCTATCTCAATTGCAAAATTTATTTTGATTCAAACTATGCATGATGCTTCACTCCAAATTTATTCGGGTTCATGGTAATTTTAATGTTGTGATTCCCATGCTTAATTCCTTGTTATGGTCTTATTGTTTATATAACCCTAGGTAACCAAAACCAGTTAGCTACATTATTATTTATGTGATGCTTGCTAACTTGAATATTATAGGATTATGCTTAACCTAGCTTATAAAATTCTATTGTAGTGTTTTGCAATTAATTTAGATATGGGGAATTGTTCACATTAATATTTGAGTTGATACCCACATGATGGAACTTATGGTTACTGTCACTCTCCTCATTCAACATTCCTCAAAATATTTTCGGTGGGACTCGGGGTGCATGGTTTCGCTAGTCGCACCTCGGTCGCCATAAGGACTAGTCTTCGGGCCTCTGTTGCAAAGCACTACCATACAACCACATGCAGAATGGGCAACGCATGATCTGTAGTTCTGTAGTAGACGTAAATGGGAGGACATGGATGAGGTAGAGACCCTGGTTTTGGGTTGATATCTCGGCAAATGAAGGCCTCTGGGTTTGAGTGTCGAGATGCCGAGGGCATGAACCATGTCACCCTGTCCCAGGGAACTGGCCAGCGATGGGGGTTTGTGTTTGTCCAACCATTTAGGTTTAGTATGGGGTGAAAGGTTGTCTCACTGCTCTCGCCCGGGATACCGTGGTGGTATTCGGCACGTGGGGTACACGTGAGGGAGTAGTGTCGTGTGGTGAAAGTGTACACCTTTGATCAGAGTAAATCTATTCGAATAGCCAAGCCCTCGGACATGGGCAAGCCACGCAATGTACCCAGTTAGATGTTTCTCTAATTAAAATTTGATGGAAACAATAGTGATAAAATTCAGGTGGTTTAACCTGGGATTTAAGGCTAGTCGGCATCGGTATGTCGCCGTGGATTTAATCTTTATTAGATATAGGATCATGGATTTATTAAAACCTGCCTTGAAAATAAAATGGTTATAAAATGCTCTTTTCAGGCAAAAGAACCATATCCTTTGTGACTTGTTGAGTACGGTTGGAAGCTAAGAAGAAGAAGTACTAGGTGGAGTTTGGCTTATACCCCTGTTGAGCGCCTGTGAAGATGGAGCCGTAGGCCCGCTAGTCCGCTGTAGTTTTATTTGTTTATCTTTTGTTGTCAGTCCCGCTAGCGTTCGGAAAGGTGATTTTCCGGGCGTGACAACATTTGACATAAGTTTAAGCACATAACTATTTAACGCATGCAGGATTTGCAATCAAAATACTTTGCCCGGTAAATCATAGGACCAATGTGTTCAAAGGAGGGGCACTTGCCTGGCTCAGCAACACTTTACTCAGCACGGCAAGACCAAAGGAAAACTGGTTGCTTTACCCTTCGATATCGATACCTAATGCAATTCGTACGCGTGCACGATAAATAAATAAACAGGCATAAGAATCAATATGAATGAAAGTGCACATGATGGATGCAGTAGGTTCTATGGGTTTGATCACATCCTGGTCAAATGGATTTTAGTCCTATTTACATGTATTTAAAGGTCTCAAATTTTGCATATCAAACCTAGTTGCTAGGGTATTAAATTTTAGTGTACATAAGTTAAGTGTTCTAGCCAAGTCCCAGGTTACAGGAAGATAGAGTACTACTGTACAAGGCTCACAAAATTGGTTTCACAATTTTTGGACTCAATTTGGACTTTATACAATTTTTATAAGGTTATATGTTCAGATTAAGCATTTCAATCATAAGCAATGTTTAATACAGAAAAGTACTAAGTTTTATGTTTCCAGAATGTAGAGAATGGTCCTTGGAGCTGAACAAAAGCGGTTTCATGATTTTTGGAGACTGGATGAAATTCCTATGGATTTTACAAGCCTCTATGGGCAGCGGCCTTACGGGCGACGGCGAAGTATGGTCCAGGAACTCGTTGTAATTCGATTGATGCACTTGTGAGGTTCCTGGGTGTCCGTAGGTGCTCATCGAGCGGTCTATGATCTCTGGCGGGGTTCGTGGAGCAACGGCGATGACGGAAGACGGCTGGCGGTGGCGGAAATCCTCCGGTGCACGGCAGCAGCGCGATTGGGACGAGGTCCTGCTAAAAGATTGATCGCAGATTGTTACTAGGGTCCATAGGATGCTAAAAACCCAATCAATTCCACCCGAGCTCACCGGAGAGAGGGAGATCGATGTTGACGGCGGCGGATCGGTGTCGGTGTCACGGCGACACGGCGATGTGGGCCACAGGATCTCAAATTGAAGCGTGCACGAAGTTAGTTACTCCCCAAGGAAGGTTCGGCTGCAAGGGATCGAATGGATTCTCACCGGACACAAAGGAAGACAACGACAACAAGCGGTCGCCGGAGCAGAAGGGGGCAACGTGGATCTACATGCGCGAGCAACTCCATGGGTCAGGGTTTGCTTGGGAGGTCTTCACGGCCTACACGAACATGTCGAGGAAGTTTCTGCGCCCGCGGTGGACTGTGGATGACGAACAGGACAACCCCGACGGCGGTCGTCCAGAACTCCAGCGACGACGGCTAGTGCATGGAAGGTATTCGACTTAGGGAAAAGAGAGTGAAAAGAGTACGGTTCGGTCAGGCATGGGGAGGCGAACACGACCGTGGTGATCGACTGTGGCGAACCTTACCTGAGAGTGAACTCGACGGCGGTGAGTTCGCCGGAGCCGAGGAAGAAGATGCCGGTGAACTCGACGGCGGTGAGTTCGACTGTGGCCATTACTCTCTCAAATCTCACATTGTGAGTAACTCCATGTAAATCGCATGTGATTTTCCATCACCTAGTGGCTCAAAGGCATCCTTTAAATTTTACTGGGCTTTATAGAGTTGCAGCTTAGCATCGATCACCCAAGTGAATATTTTCGAGTGATAGGCCAGAGGCTTATCAGTCCAAGATAATCCAATTATCTAGTTTATATAGCAGTCGGCTGCTCTCTTCTCGAGTAAATCTTCAAATCTTCTGAACGCAGTGTTTAATCCACAACTCAAATTACAAAGTCAAACTTTCAGTGATAATCCGAATGATCAATCAAAATCCTTTACCACCGACTGATTCCTCTAATAAACCCTTGAGCTTTTTTATAACAGCTCTAAACTGACGTCGTTAAACCCGGGGTCCATTTAGTCAAATCGCGATAATTGTGGATCTGATGTGTGTCTAACGGTGTCAGTTTTCCCCTTTATCTCTTCATCTTCCCCGTTAGATTCAGCACTGTTGCTTCATTGTTTCACTGCGCTCAATCCATCCTTGCTCTCACGATTCACACCGCGCTCCTAACCTCCTCCTCGCATCCCCAGAAATCTTCCACCACCTAGCTCCAACTCTCACCATGGCTAGCGCTGGGAGCTCCAAGGCCGCCACCGACGCATCCGTTGGCGAGGATTCCGGGTGGCTTCCATGCTTGATTGACGAGGGGAAGTTGAACCTAATGGTGAAGGAGGGCGTCCTTCTCCGTCAATAGGTAGTTTCTTGGCGCCCTGCTCGATTTGGCGTCCTGCCCTCGCCTAACACCGGCGAGGCAGTTGTTTTTACCCCTTTTTTCTTTCGGGGTTTCTCTCTACCTGCTTACCCCTTCCTTAGGGGGCTTCTTGAGTTCTACGGGATTAAGATTCACCATCTTAATCCCAACTCCATTCTCCACATTTGTATCTTCATCCATCTGTGTGAAACTTTCATAGGCATTTTTTCCCACTTCAACCTCTTCCGCGTCCTGTTTTTTCTGAAACCACACCCCAGTCATGCCAACATCTCCAATGTTGGTGCAACCGGATTCCAATGCCACTCCACTAACAAGTACTTCAACATGACCTTCAACACCTCCAATAAGGGATGGCATGTCGAGTGGTTTTATTACCCTAACGCCGAGAAGTCACTTGGCGAGTATTCTTTCGAGTACCCCATTCCTTGCAATTCCTGGAACGCTAAGCTCACCAAGCAAGAAATGGAAGAAGTCGCTCCCCTGATGAAAAAGATTGCTAAGTTGAAGCAAGATGGGCTAACTGGAATCTAGGTGGCTCGACATTTCTTAAAGTACTGAATGAATCCCCTCAAGGAGCAAGTTCACCCAGCTTTTGAGTACACAGGTCACCACGTTCCTACTAGGGAGTCGGAGGTTGACCTAGCAGAAGAAGAAGTCAGCAACAAGCTTAGGGGCGCTTTTTGCTGATGGCGTTGACATCCCCACCGAGATCTTTCCACATCTTCAGGCAAACCTCTCGGGTATGTATCCTTTTCAATATAGCATATGACTTTCCCACCTGTAGAGTATTAATTGTCAGTACTGATCTTCAGGAGTATTACCAGCTTGATTCCAGGCCTCCGAGTGTTGCCAACATCGCCAGGGCTAAACAGGCCCCAATTCCTGATGGCCCAGCCGTTGATTTCTTCAATGAGCTTGGAGATGATGGAGAAGAAACAACCGATGCTGCTGCCGCTGCTACTCTAGTCCACGCCGACTCCCCTCAAAGGAAGAAACGCAAGATGATCGTCACCAGCGACTCAGACAACGAGGTGACTGACCAGTCGGCCCCTGCTCCTCGTCTGTCTTCTCCTCCACCTCCCTCAGTACCTAAGGCGAGGCCTTTTTCACCTCGTCCGACTAAACATGGGTGTTTGAAGGTGTCCAATGTGTAAATTCTGATGTCTTTGACTCTTGTATTTAAATCTTCAAATCTTCTTTATCCTTGATTACTCAATGCAGCAAGCCCAATACTAGTTTTACTGGTAAAGAGGACGACACTCTACCGCAGCCCCTGACTACTTCAGTAGCCGAGAAGCCCATGGCTATGCCGATTGATTCTCAGTCGGAGTCTGTGGAAGAGGAGACCCCAGCGACTACTATCTCTCCATCGCCTCAAGCAACTGCCATGGATATCTGTCCCACCACGGCCCAACTTGTAACATCTTCTAATATCATCCCCACTGGTATGTTCCTTATAAACTTATTCAATTCCAGCCGAGTAATATTCTTCCCTGATTTTTGGTTATATCTTAAAAAATCTTGTCTTCAGTTGAGACTGCTCCATCCACAACCGCTACTACTGCTCTGGTGGCTACCGCCCAAGCCACTTCTTCCGTAGCCTTGCTGCTCATGACTGTTGTTGATACGCCGAGTGCTAAAAAGGGGAAGCAAGCACATGGCTCTCCCATAGCTGTCGAACTGAGCGCCGGTTCTGATAGTGAGAAGGCTGTCAATGAAGAGGTAAACTTGAGCTCTTTTTCTTCAGTTTTAACTTCCTTATACATAGCTATAACATTATCTTCTTAAACTTAATTTCTTAGATCATCGGTGGCGATATGGCCCCGATCCTGACCAGGTTTCAATCTTGGATCGGATTGAAGACAAGAAAAACATAACCAGACTGATCCAGCTAGTATTCGAGTCATCTGACCTAGTCCTGGTAAGTTATCCTCTAATAACAGTCACCTTTTCTCGGACTTCTCTTTCTGTACTCATAAGCATTATCTTTCCAGAAAGTAATCAAGAACTCTTGGGCCAAAGATACACTTTTGGAGCGCATTGATCCATTGGCTGAAAAAGCTGAATAAGCTCAGGAGGAACTGGCTACTCTTAGGAATGAAGTCGCTGGTTATAGGAAAATCCGCTCTGATTTCAAGGACAAACTCAAAGGTAATCTCTCGTCACAAAGTAATTTCATTATCTTCAATCTTTTCCTTGAGTCCAATCACTCTGCTTTCAGATTTCCTTGGCCATGACCCCGCTGTATTCGAGGCCAAAAAACAAGCTGAAGAACAAGTGCTAAAACTTCAGGCTGAATTGAGTCAGCTTCAAAGCATGTTGGATACTTCATTAATCGTCAGGCTTTGTGAATATCCCGATTTTCATCAGAACTCATCAATGAAAAGGACTCCGCCGAGAAGAAGCTAGCTCATGCTGTTGTCTTAAACGTGAAATCACATGAGAAGGCCAAGTACTATAAAGATAAACTTGAGACCCTTATAAAAAAGCATGAAGGTACGTATCCTTAGTCCTACGAATGAGATCAGAGACTTGTCTTCAAACCAAACTTATTCCTGCTTTCCTTTTGTAGAATTAAAAACTGCCACCACCAAAGAGATCAGCTCAATGCAGTTAAAACACAACAAATCCCATGACAAGATGAAAACCAAGCTGGATGAAGCCAAAGAAGCCAATGCTAAGTTTTGTGAAGCTGCGGAACCAATTCTGGATGCTCTCCACTCGACAACTGCTGGATCCAACATCTCAAGTTTCCAGATGGTGATTGATCTCCTCCAGTCGGCCCCAGACAAATTCAAGGAGATAATCCTCGAGAGTGCCGGCGTTGCATGTGGTCATACCTTAGCTATTATAAGGTCTTTGTACCCCAAACTTGACCTCCAGCCCATCACCTCGGGGTATGCAGATGGGACGACTGGAGAAAAGGCCATGGAACTTACAAGTGAGGTGGATGAGATGGCCAAAATCATGGCTAAAGATAGCCTATATCCTGAAGAAGACAGTGATGAGTAGAACTCAGTAGGATCTATTCAAAAACAATCATATGCATGTAATATTCGAATGCTTCTTTTGTCTATGAAATCCTTTTTTTTACCAAGTCGCACGTCATTTAATTCACACTAAATCCATACGTTTAAACACTCATTGATAATCAAATGAGCTTCACGATCTGGAGAGTGACTTGAATAACATGAGTCGGCAAAAGATATTTTTGTTATGCCTTATATTTAAACACTCATCCCGACTAGATCTTGAGTACAAGAGCCCAGCTAAAGCAATCAGAGCCCCTTTGCGTACCAAACAAGAACATCAGTGATGTAGACTAGGGTTCCCGATCTTCCGAAAGGTTCTGATAACCAACGATTTGGGCGGAGTCGCAACACACGTCGATCCGGCTTCTTGAGCCCCGCAATCGCAGCACCACGTCTCCTCTGGTTACCACCCGTGCCGGAACACAGATGGCCTCGCCGAGAAGGCTAATCCCTGTTTGCGAATCGAAGAACACAAACAAGAACGAGATAGAATGCAACCAAAATTGCAGATGAATGATTAAGCTCACGAGTTGGGGTCTTACAAACCGATCAACGGCGAAACTGTTCTTGACAGAAATAATCTAAGCAAAACCCAACCCTAACCTAGGCGACGGCTACTGATATATATAGGTTAGGGTCGCGCAAGACCCCCTAGACGCGTCCCTATTGGACTCGGACACGATACATGGCCCATAAGGCCCAAAGACGGTGAACAGATTCGGAACGTCAACTTGTTTGGACGATTCCCGTTGACTCAGAAGGAATTTGGACGTGGGACTAGAACCATTGGAAAGGTTATCTTCTTAGCTTTCCAACCATATAAAGAACGCCTCAATCCGAGCACGTATGCGACCGGGGCGCCCGTTTTAGTGCAGACTGGTCCTGGAGTCCGAACCGTGGCCGAAGTCGAATTGGTTTGGACCTCCAACTTGACTTGGACGTCCCTGACGATCCTCCATGCCTCCAAGCATCCCTCCAAATGACTCCATGTCCTCTCCATGATTTCTAATCATAATACAATCATTAGGTAGCAATCTATTCTCCAAATCATACAAATAAGAACTTAGGAACGAATTCACCTCTAAATTTAATTGTCGTGCGCGAGCTCTAGTGATTGGACCTTAAACATCCAACGGAGGTGTATTGTGTGCATCGGAAAGAGTGTTGTCCTCATCAATCAGTAAATAGAGCTTCATAATTAGGCATGAAAAATTCTGACTTTATTGAAAACAGAGTATATAAGATACATATAGCCCCGACTAGCTACTCGAGTAACAGAGGCACTCAACACAGGCAGTCGCTAAGGAAAAGAATTAAAAAGGGCAAAGTGTAAAAGGGACGTAGCTGCTCTATGTTCCAAGAGTTGTCCACCAAAGATCCATCTTCACGTTGGAGACGATAAGCATCCGGCCTTGTTGCTTCAGCAATAATGAACGGTCCCTCCCAAATTGGAGATAGCTTATGTCTGTTCTGGGTAGTTTGAATTTTTCTCAAGACTAGATCACCCTCCAAAAAAGCTCGACCACGTACATTGCGATTATGATAACGACGCAGGCCTTGTAAGTACATAGTCGACTGAAGTACTGCGATATCGCGTGCTTCCTCCAGTCAGTCAACATCATCCAGTCTGCCTTCTTCAGAGCTGGACTCATCGTATGCTTGGAGTCGTAGAGACTTGTGATTAACTTCAGTAGGCAACACAGCTTCGGAGCCATAGATGAGAAAAAACGGCGTGCATCCTGTTGCTCGACTTGGCGTGGTTCGTAAGGACCACAAAATAGACGGCAACTTCTGCACCCACTTGCCCATGTAAGGCTTGAGCCGATTAAAGATTCTAGGCTTAATGCCCTAAAGAACCATGCCATTAGCTCGCTCGAATTGCCCATTGCTACGCGGATGTGCAACAGAAGCAAAACAAATCTTGATCCCAAACTCATCACAGAAGTCCTTAAAGAGATCACTTGTAAACTGAGTGCCATTGTCAGTTATTATCCTGTTGGGTATACCAAAACGGTAGATAGTACTAAGGATAAAGTTCTGACTCCCCTCTCCGCATCATTGATGGCAGTTGGCCAATAAAATCCTTGACAAAAAGCTTTGCTCACTATGGTTTTTGAACCGGCGTGGTTGCCGCATATACCCGAGTGAATCTCATGTAGTATCTAGCGTCCTTCGTGAATACTAACGCACCTCATGAGCACTCCATTAGCCGCCTTTTTCATCAGCTCGCCCTCATGAATTGTATAAACCCTGCTTTTTTGTTCAATCTTTTCAGCTTTGGCCTTGTTATCGGGCAACTCGTCCTCTGATAAGAAACGAAAAATCGGGTTCCTCCAGTCATCCTGTAGATAGGCTACGACTGATTGGCCTGGCTGCTCAGTAGTCGGGTTCTTAGAGGACTCGGTAGCCGGCTGCTCCGAAGACTCGATGACCTGCTCTTTCTTCTTAACAGTTGGCTCATGGAGTTATTCAATGAATATGTCATCAGGAACTGCTTGTCGCTGAGAGCCTAGATTAGCCAAGTAGTCAGCCGCCCCGTTGTAGTCGCGAAGAATATGACTCAGCTCGAGTCCTTCAAACTTCCCTTCCAATTGACGCACTTCTTGACAATAGGCCATCATGTTTTCATTTTGGCAGTTCCATTCCTTCATGACTTGATTAATCACCAGCAATGAATCACCGTATACGAAAAGGCGCTTGATGTTTAAGGATACCACTAGCCGCAGTCCATGGATCAAGGCTTCGTACTCGGCAGCATTATGTGATGCCTTGAAGAGTATTTGCAACACATATCTGAACCTCTTTTTCTTGGGAGACACAAGGACTACCCCAACTCCAGCTCCAGAGACATAGGAATCCATCGAAGTACATTGTCCAGTACTCAATATCCTTGGGCGGAGTTGTTGTTTTGGCCTCAGTCCACTCGACAACAAAGTCAGTTAACGCTTGCGATTTGATCGAGACCTTGGGTTTAAAGGTCAAGTCAAAGGGCATCAATTCCATGGCCCATTTAGCAATACAGCCAGTTGCCTCACTGTTGTGCAACACATCCCCAGGGGGAAGGAAGTGATGACTAAAACTGGATGTGACTGGAAGTAGTGTACCGGTTTGCGCACTATGATGAGTACACCATATAGTAACTTCTGGATCTGAGGGTAACGAGTCTTTGAGTCCGCCAACACCTCGCTGACGAAGTAGATCGGTCGTTGCACTTTGTGTGCCTTGCCTTCTTCATCCCTTTCAACCACCAGCACCGAACTGACTACTTGTGGAGTCGTGGAGACATACAGTAGCAAAGGTTCTTGCGGCATTGGGGAGGCGAGCGTTGGAGTAGTCGTCAGAAATCGCTTGAAGTCAACAAATGCTTTCTAAGCTTCTGGCGTCCATTCAAACTTGTCGGTTTTCTTCAGCAGTTTGAAGAAAGGCATACCACGTTCTCCCAGCCGAGAAAAAAAACAACTGAGCGCAGCCATGCATCCAATCAGCTTTTGTACCATGGTCAGATCACTCAGGGGCTCCATATCTAGGATGGCCTTGATCTTGTTAGGGTTAGCATCTATTCCTCTGTGTGAAATCATAAATCCGAGTAGCTTTCCTAACGGTACTCCAAAAATGCATTTCTCTGGATTTAATTTCATCCTATAAGCTCGAATATTGCTGAACGTTTCTTCCAACTCGGCGATCAAGTCATCTCTCCGCTGAGTCTTGATGACCACGTCATCGACATAAGCTTCCACGTTGCGCCCAATCTGAGTTTGTAGACACTTCTGGATCATTCGTTGGTACGTAGCTCCAGCGTTTAACCCAAAAGGCATTGTGATATAACAATAAGCTCCAAACGGAGTTATGAAGGAGGTTTTCAAGCAGTCCTCCTCCTTCAAACTGATTTGATGGTAGCCTGAGTAATAGTGGAGAAAACTCAACAGGACGCATCCCGCAGTCGAGTCCACCACTTGATCAATACGTGGAAGTCCGAAAGGAACTTTTGGGCAAGCCTTGTTGAGGTTCGTGTAGTCAACGCACATTCTCCACTGTCCTGTCTTATTTTGTACGAGCACTGGATTAGCCAGCCACTTGGGATGAAGCACCTCTTTGATGAAACCAGCAGCCAATAGCTTTTTGCTCTCATCTTTGATGGCTTCTCGCCTGTCGGCGGCAAACTGGCGTAAGCGCTGTTTGACTGGTTTAGCATCAGTCTTCACTTGCAAAGTGTGCTCGATCACCTCCCGCGGGATCCCAAGCATATCAGATGGTTTCCACGCAAAAATATCTTTATTTTTTTGAAGGAAGGTGACGAGTTCGCTTTCCTATTTACATTGTGAATCAGCCCCAATGACAGCCGTTTTAATCGGGTCATCTGGGGTGAGAGAAATTTTCTTAGTCCTAACTTCGCCGACTTCAATCTTCGATGTCTTAGGACTTGGTATTTCTCCAACTTCTGCTTCGAACGCCTAGTGTCTGATCTCGTTATGCGCCTTGGTAGTGTCGCATGCTTGGGCGATGTCACAGCTCTCTCTGTCACAGGTGAATGCCTGGCATACGTCGCTGTGCAGAGAGATGACTCCATGCGGTCCCGGTATCTTCATCATCATGTAGGTGTAATGCGGGATTGCCATGAACTTGGACAACACGGGGCAACCAAGGATAGCATGGTAGGCCGTGTCGAGATCTGCCACCTCAAAGCTGATGTTCTCTGTTCTAAAGTTGGCCTTCGTGCTGAACGTACTGGAAACGAGATCTGTCCGAGTGGAGTTGCCGAGAGCCCAGGGATGACTCCATGGAAATGGGCATCACTCGAGTTGAGTTTGGATCTTGGGATTTTCATGGCGTCAAAGGTCTTGGCGAAGATTATGTTGAGTGCACTGCCTCCATCAATAAGGACGCACTTGAGGTGAGTCCCAAGCACTACTGGATCAAGAACTAGCGGGTATCGACCGGGGTGCACTACTCGGTCTGTCCGGGTGATCAGTGCGATCAAAGGTGATCGGGACTTCTGACCAATAGTGGTAGTTAGGCACACTTGGTGTTGCCATGTTTATTTCTCGATCTATAAGCTTCTGCTTGTGCTTGGGCTCGTAGCCATGAGGGCCACTGAAGATGTGATTGAGTTGTTGGGTCGAGCGCTGGAAACCAGGAGGTATGTCGTTGTCATCCTTTTCCTTGCCCTTGTCTTTTCCAGAACCCTCTGGTGTGTCTGCCGGCTTCAGCCCCTTGACTTGTTGTTCAATATACTTTTTGAGCATGTAACAGTCTTTTGCCGAGTGGTTACCATTGGGATGGTAGGGACACTTCTCGGTCAATACTTGCTCATAGTCAGAGATCTTGAAACGGCGCTGATGATTCAAACGATCAGTTGCGGCAACAAGTTCTTCGGGGCTATGTTTTTGTTCTGATGAACGATAAGCGTCCTTGTGATCCTTAGTGGATTTGTCGTCCTTCTTCTTCTCTCTTGGGGCGAGCGCTGACTGCTTGTCCCTGCGGACTGCTTGGACGGCTTCTGCTGATGCCTCATATTTGTTAGCCATCTCAAACAGTCAGCTAATGGTGTGGGGCGGCTTGCGAGTGAATTTATGGATGAATTCCACTTCCCTGACCCCTTTCCTAAAAGATGCGATGATGATATCGTCCTTGACGTCAGGGATCTTGTTCCTGGCTTCCGAGAACCTCTTGATGTAGTCTTTAAGGGACTCGTTGGGCCCCTGTTGGAGTCAAAGGAGATCATACTGATCCCCAGGGCACTCATAAGTACCCTGAAAGTTGGTAATGAAGAGCTCCCGTAACTCAGTCCAAGATCCGACTGATCTACGAGGTAATCCAGTGAGCCAATTATGGGCCGAGTCGGATGACGCTACTGGGAGGTAGTTGGCCTTTACTCTGCTGTCTCCTCCCGCCGCTCGTATCGCCAAAGTATAAACGGTTAACCAAGTGTTGGGGTCGGTTTTGCTGTCATACTTCTCGATTCCTGTGGGCTTGAAGCCCGTAGGCCATATGACTTGTCAGAGATCAGAAGTGAAGGCGAGGACACCTTCGTCGAAATTGTCGCGCCTAGGAGGCAAGATGTCGGGTTGTCGGCGATGGTGTTCGTCCCACCGTTGATTTGATTCCTGTCGTTCACGTCTCTTGTTGTTGATGACGTTGCGGAGATCATGATGAATGAGATTGCGGGCGTCCGAGTGAGGCTGGCGAAGATAGCGATCACGATCTTGTCGCATCCTCTCGCACTCCTGATCCAGTCGGCGCCGTTCCTCATCGTTTCTTCGCTGTTCTTCTTCAAGTATCAAGAGATTCCTTTCTCGCTCCGCTCTTCGACTGGGGTGGTGACTGAGTAACACGGTGAAGCAGATGCCCGTCCGACTGATGATTTGGACAGTTCTCGGCGTTGCGAAGGCGGAGTTGTCCTTCAGGTTGACTCGGCCACCATTTGGTTGTGATGTTGAACTCCTATTGCTGAAATGAGAGCTCGAGCTTTTGTCAGCTGCCGGGTCAGTGACGCCGCGGCTGGTATGTCTTCCATGAGAGTAGTCAATAGGGTTTGGGCAGCCGCTATATTCTGCTGGGGGTGGCAAAAACTTGTTCCCCCTCATGTATCGTGCTGAGTTGCTGCTGCACGCGTCTGCCCGAGCTGGCTAGCCTCCTGGTCGCATTTTCACGGGCGCACGCTTGCTCCTCGCGAAGTTGTCAGGCTTCTGCATCTTCACGCTCTTTTCGTCATCGCTCGTCTTTAGCTCTCGCCTCTTCAAGCTGCCGCTGCGCTTGCTCGACTTCACAGGCTTGCCGTTCGATGTCTACTACTCGTTGAGCGAGTTGCTCGGCAGTCAGTGGTACGTCTGTGACTTCTGCCATAAAAATCCCATGTAGCGGGGAAAAGCTACCTGAGCTACTCTGCTCGGGATCGTCAAACTGAATTGACTCGTTGAGGAAGGCCACTTGGCATTCTTCTCCTTCCCCGTACGCCACCGAGTTCCAGGAATCCGAGTCGTTATCACTCGGATCTCTCATGCTTGACCGTTGGTAACGATAGGCGTACAGATCTGCTCTGAAGAGCATTACTTCGAGTGATACCGGTGGCTTCTTGTACCAATCTTCTTTGAATTCCAGATCTCTGCATCCTTTGAAGAATGCATCCATGGCTTGATTGTTGGTAACGGCCGGCTTGTCTTCCATGATTGCATTGAAGCGTCAAAGGTAAACATGAAAAGACTCCTCCACCCCTTGAAGTAATTGGGCCAACTCCTGGTTGGGGGTCAGTGCCGGTTGAGGGGCTTTTTGCTTCTGCTGCCAAACCTTCTTGCGGAGTGGCAATTGGTGTCCTTCACTCGGCGCTGAGGGTTCTTGGTGCTTGGCCTGTTCTCTTCGCTGCTTGTATGCTTCCTTGCTTTCACGGTTTTGAAGATCCGCGTTCTCCTGGAGAGTATTCCCCATGAAGGTGATGAGGCTATCTTCCTTTCTTGGCTCCGAGTACTGAACCCCGGGTGCTCCGCGGATATTAGCCAGCTGCATCAAATCTTTGATCGTCTTGGGTTCGTAGCGGTGCCATACCCGGATCATATCATGATTTCTTTTTTTTTTAGTGTAAACACCTCTGCTACTTTACGTTATTACATTATAGTGCCTACAATCCTCCTCTAACAAAGATAAAATGAAGCTTGGAGCATTCGACATTCAGGTTGATGAACTCCTTGACGCCAATCCCTCCTGTGCTAATCTGTGTGCCACCGCATTTGAACTCCTCCGCGTCCAAACGATCTTCACCTCGTTGAACCCATCAAGTTTGCGTTTTAGTTCAGTAATTGCGGTCCCAAAGATTGATCGATTGACTCCATGATGACGTATCATCTGAACCACCTCCAGTGACTCTTATTCTAGGATGATCTTCTCCGCCCCCATATGTTCCGCCAGCTCTAGCGCTTTAATACACGCTAGGATTTCTGCTGTTGTTGCTGAACCCAAACTCGGATAAAACTACGCTGTCGCAGCCATACACAAACCCCGGAAGTCTCTCACAATAGCCCCTACTGCCCCAACACCTTCAGCCAACCCGAAAGCACCATCAGCATTTAGCTTAAACCAACCCATCTCTGGTCTGACCCAATTTTTTGCCGGATTATGAACAGTGCCGCTGGTTTTCCTTTTCAGATTTGCCCACTCTTCTATCCGTACTGCAATCCTTTCCACCACTGCATTTGGGTTTTCAGGTACAGGGATATGGCGAGCATCATTCCGAGTTTTCCACAGGTTATACAAAGTAACCAGCATCCCTTCAATCACTAAATCCTGACTTCCCACCAGCACATCCAGCAACCAAGATGCTAGCCTCTTCTGATCATTGCAATTAGTCCTGGGGATAGGAAATTAATATCTATTTTCTCCAAATTTTCCCACACCCATCTGGAATATTGACAATCCCAGAATCTATGCAGGGCATTCTCTTCCCTATTATAGAAAATGCATTTGATCCCTTTTTTTATGTTCCTGCGTTCCAACTCCATACCATTCTGGATTAATCTCCAAGCATGAACTTTCATGTTATTCTGAACATCAGCCTTCCATAATTTGGCCCATCCTTTATGAGGTGTAGTACTAGAAGAAGACGCTTCTGCTGTTGCGTGGATTGATCATGATTTCTGAGACCAAGATAAAAGATGGATAAAGCTAGCTGATCTGAAACAGGCTTGACTTGCTCGAGTGCTTGCACGACACGCCGAGTGAACCTGCCGAAAGACTCTCTCGGCTCCTGGGCAAGTTATCCGTAGAGGCGGAAGGCTTTAGGGTTGTTAGATGTCTTGGAAGACTGGATTCCGTGGCTTCTGAGGTGGAGTGATCTCAGAAGACTGAATCCGAGTCGATGTGGATCCTTGTTGCCGAGGCTGAGTCGGAGTCGACTCTAGATCAATAATCGGAGTCGGAGTTGACTTGGATATCAGATTTAGAGGTTGAGTAGGAGTCGAAACTGGTTCTGACGTCTTGATCTCCATCGGCTTGCTCCTCGATCTGCGTGACGCACGACGCCTAGCAGATCGACAGCTTCTTCAGAATGGGTTGGAAGCATGCCGTGATCTTGATGGAGCCGTCGTCGACTTGAGAGATCACGCGAGTCAAGAGGTGAGTTGTCTGCTCGGCGATGTTGGGGAGACCCATTGGAAGAGTGAAGGCATCAGACGGACTGATCTCCTTAGCCCGATTCCTGAGTTCTCCGTTCGAGTCGGCGACGATGTTGAAGGAGCCAAATCGGAGCTCTGTCCCTGGTGGAACAATCGATCCGGCAAGTGCGGGTGTTGACGAAGATGCCATCGAGCTTTTCATCGAGAAATCCGGTGACTTGCCCTACCTGGCACGCCAACTGTCGGTGTTTTGGACCGGTAATAAACTATATGGGGCTACGCACGAACTCAAAAGCTAGATGGTGACAGAACACGAGGATTTATACTAGTTCAGGCCCTCCAATGGAGTAATAACCCTAATCCAGTACAGAGGAAGTATTCCGTCGAGTTTGTATGATTGAATATGGTGTATGATGTGGTGTGTTTCGACGTCCTCGGCCCCTCCTTATATAGGGAGGGAAGGCCAAGTCATCTAGGAATCCTAGCCCTAGGCGGCTTAGGGTTTCCTTATTTGTTACAATATCTACCCGGCCGACTGCCGTGGGATATAAGGCAAGGCCCAACCGGGTGATTTATCTCTTTACATATATGAACTCCGAGTCTGTCTGTAACTCGGGATATGCCTTATCTCTTGGATTGCACCATGGGAAACAAGGCACTGATGGGCCGGGCTTCTTTGCCTTCCTTCTGTTTTTCTTCTAGAACACCTCCTCTTTGTGGGCTTATGATGGTCCAAGTAAATACCCGGTACCCATATTCTCCACAAGCGGTCTACGTATTCTTGGCATGACGTGTCCCCCCGGCATAGGTTATGGAATTCCTCATGCAAGGCTCTCCTGAGTCCGATAGGGATGTGGGCTGACCGGAATGCTTCCTTAAATTCCGCCTAGGTGATCTGTGTGTCGGGTGGAATATTGGCTCTATATTTCTCCCACTGAGTTAAGGCTGTGCCCTTCAGTTAGTCAATCGCGGTCTCCACTTTCTTACTATCGCTGATCCGGGCAAGGTCTAGTTTGCGCTCAAGGCCACGCAGCCAATCTTCGGCATCGAGAGGGTTTGCTGCAAAGGTGAAGTTTAATGGCGGTGTGTTCTGCAAGTCCTCGAGCTGAGGCTGACTAAGGTGTTGGTTGTGGGTATCATTCCACTTCTGAGAAGAGTTGAGTATCATGTCCAATATGCGGTTTTGGTGTGCTACCACTTCGGCTATAGTCGACTCATTCGTTGCTTTAGGCCGCTCACGATCGTCCTGGCAGACTGTCCATTGGTTGTTGACCTCCAGGTGAAGAGAAGCAAAAGACAGGTACCGGGCTCCACAGCCACTAGTCTCGATGGGCGATGGTTCCATGGTTAGGTCGCGACTAGTCCTACATTCAAAACACAAATTATCATGAGAGCATATGGTGTTGGAAGGCATCTACATATATGCGCAAGTTAATTAAAGACGGTGTATAAGTGGTATAAGAATTATTCTAGCACATTCTTATTTTTTTTTCTCCCTACTAGAGTGATTGGTTACAGGGAGACCCATTGGCGAACATAAGAGTAACTAGTGTGCGTCACCGAGTGTCTTGGTTTGCCCTAGGTCACTACAAGTCTTACACTTGGTTAGTCTTACGGGTTCCGAATAATGTACGTAAGGTATTCACGGACTTGCTGACCCTATGTCCACGGTGTTTCGGTATGGTTTCTAGGTGTTAGCGAGAATAAATTTGGCTCAACTACTATTGGTCGCAATTGCTAGCTAAAATGTTTATGTGGGGCTGCTGCCAGTGTATAGTTGTTGGTATTTCTTATCGTGACAGATATAAATCCGCAAGCGAACGGAATACCGTTGTAGCACTTTCCCTAAGGAGTATTCCTAGGGTATCGAATCCACAGGGAACAGTGTGACTAACCCTACTCTAGTTCATCCAAGGACACAAATCTAAAGGTAGGCCAAAAGGTTGAGAGGGTTTACTCGTAAGAGACAGTGTCTACAGGAAGCTTATTTAATCCTAGCCGAGATACTTCAGGCACCGGCAGCTCGCTGCCCCGGGTTCCAGCTCTACCACACACCCGGACAGGGAGGACTACGTGATCTCGAGGGCTGTCACCACCTCTGCACTTGCCTCAAGCTAACTGTGGGATGAGCGACAACTACTGGGAATTAACTACCTAGACACCTTGCCTAAGCGGATTAATTACTACTTAAGTGGTTATAAAGCACTCAACCAATTACTATAAGTATGTTCTTTATAGTAAGCAGTAATCCAGTATTCAACTAGGAACTAACTGAGAGATAAATCTTACGAAAGTAAACTCAATTACTCAGAATAATATGAATATAAATGCAAGAGTAATTGATAGAATAGAATAAAGGCGAAATCGTACCGACAACTCCGGGATTCCTCCGACTTCTTCTACTCCACTCTCTTCCTAACTAGTATACAAAATGTGTACTAAGAGCCTCTTATAATTCAGCTCAAGCTTTGGTGTGTGTTCTAAGTGTGGAATGAGTACTCCTTTTATAGACACCAGTGGTGGCAGCTTCTTATGCGAAATGACCATCATGCCCGCGAGAACCGACTTCAGGAGTCAATGGAGAAGTGACACGTCGAAGGTCGGTGGGTTTGGCGGCAAAGCTGGTTTGGCCGAACCTGGGTGGTTCGGCCGAACCAGAGTCGGCCCCCTCCGACTCCAGCTTCGGTCAGCTCTCTGACAAGTGGGTCCATGTGTCAGTTTCGCATGCAATGGCGGTTACTTCAACCATCATCTCTGTCAAGTGGGTCCTCTCTTCCTTGGAACTGAAGTTTTCTCCATTTCTTCTCTATTTTAGGTATTTATTTCATGCATACAAATATTCACCAACACTTGTGGAAATGATTAAAAATAATCCTTACCACTATGTTGGACCATTATTTCCATGTATATTTTGCAGGAGTTGACGGCATAAAATGATGCTTTAAGAGCCGTCAACAAAACCCCCCACACTTAGCTCTTTACTTGTCCTCAAGTAAAGGTAGCGATAAAGTGTATAACAAAATTCCCCATGATATAAAACAGGTACATAAATTATTCAGAAACTATGCTCATACCTGTGAACTTTTTGAGGTGGCTAGCTTACCCTCTTGAGTAATTGCGGGATGGAACGACTTCGACTCCAGTCCTCCTTGCTTTCTTTATCAGACTCTTGGGGTTTTGAATTATTTTTGCAAAGAAGCGTTACTCCTCAATATGACTTGCTCTCGAGGCGCTCATATATTTAGAATTTTTTGTGGATCCTCACCAAGGTTCGTGTGTTGAACCCTTTTTCCCTATTCTAACAGGCTTATGTGGATCTTGGTAGGGAAAAGCGAAACATACCTGCATTGTATATATTGCAAAACCAAATACATGGACTTAAGAAGATAACTTGTCATATCCTAGGTCAAGGATTATGGTGGATGGAAATGAAGTGGAAAATACTTTTGCTCCATTTTGGAAAGAATGAAACCCTTACCTTCAAAGTCTTTTTTTAGAGAGAGTTATTTTTGGCCAAATATTTTTTTATTTTGGAGAGGTATCATGGAGAGAGTTTTTCATCCTCTCTTTCTTTTCTTTCTTTTTCTCCTCTCTTTTTTTTTAATAGCCACTCTCTCATTTATTTTGACTTTGAAGAGGAAAACATATGGAATGGATATTCTTGTGGAGCTTGTTTGGATGGAAAAATGATGGCAATTGGAGTAGATGCTTTACATCCAAAATAGAAGTTAGCTTTATTTTGGTGGATGTATCCTTGACCTTATGAATATGAAAAGAATCTAACACGAGTCCAATAATTTGATAAAGCTCAACACTTTGCAAGCAGTCAAACCTATGCCTAAGGTTATGATCATGAATATCATGGCATATGGCTTTGGTAGGTGAAGATGTGGTCAACAATGAGGAGCAAGTTTTTTAAAACATTTTTATTTTTCAAAAACAAATTCCCAAGTGTCATGACAAAAATCACAAGAATTTCTTTCATCTTAACCATATCTCATCCACCAATCACTTAGATAGGTAAGGTTCCATAATCATGGTGGTTGTTCACAGATTACAAGTATTGTCAAGAATAAAATATGCACAAGTTTAATCATGGCAAATTCTATTATTTGGAAAATTTTATCTTTTATCATGCCTTGAGTTTTATTTTATTTTATGCCCTTTAGTACAGGATTGCAATCAAGGGGAAAACTCGAAGAATGGGATGTACTTACCAGTGAAAACTGGGAGCGAGTGGGGACAGAGAGGGTTCGGCCGAACCACAGCCTGGCCTCCTTGCTCTGCATATTTCTATCGATTCTCCTGGTGGCCAGGTGGTACGTGTAACGTCTGCATTTCTGAAGAATTTTCCCCCACACTTGCTTGCAAGCCTATCTTTATTCAACATAATAAAATAAAATGCAACATTGGGGTAAAAATACCAATGTGCCAAATTTTATTGAATTCAAATTTTGGGGCGCTTACAAACTTTATTGGAAGGGAAATGAAATGAAATAAATTAAACTAAGCGCCAATCCTAGTCTAAGATACTAGATGGGGAGGAAACTACTCGATGAAGTACTTCTCCTCCTTCCCCATCTCGCGGAAAGCGCGCTTCACCATTGCGGCCATCCCGCAGCTGAGAACCTTAAGCTCATCCCTGAGTTCGGCGATCTCAACCCTCATCTCCATATTCGCATCGGAGAGCTCGATGTTCTTAAGCCTAAGCTTCTTTACTTGCTTGGCGAGCTCTTCGATGGAAGGTGTCAGGTCCTGTGCCTCCTGGTATTTACTAGGTGCGGCACGAATCGAAGGTGGCGAGGCGAATCGCCGAACCCGATCAGGGAAGGAGCTCGCGGACTCCTCTGGCTTGACTGCCGGCGAAGCCGAGCGATAAAGCCCTTTCCCGTACCTGCCGTTTGGGTTGCGAACTCCCTTCACCACGAAGCGGTCTCCGCGGGGAGTGGATGGAGTGGTGGATGGTGTTTCATACTTGTGAAACACCGGATCTCCTGCGCCGGTACGCAGGGTTCCGACGAACTTCTCGTCAATCGGACTGACCATGTCCAATTTACGAGCAAGCCGGGGTTTTAATCTGGCGGTCGTCGGTCAGCGTGCTGGAGAGTCACCCCGGACCTTGGTGGGGATGCGGCGTGGCGAGAGCGGTCTCGCAGCAGAATGGGGAGCCGAGAGGGTCCGGCCTGAGTTCGGCCGACCCCTGGTTCGGCCGAACCAGAGGCGGCGCCTCTCACCTCCGTCCTTGCAGGTGATGGTGGTGATGACGCAATGGGGTCCACCCACAGTGCGCTCACCTGCTCGAACTGCAGCCCTTCCGAGCAAATCAATTGATTCGCCGGAGTTGGTTCACCCTCCAAATCAAAGGTGTTGGAGGAGGGTGCACCATGCAACATCAAAGCCTTGCCCATGCCAGCCATGGAATGGATTGAAGAAGAGTTTGGCAAGGGTTGATGTGGTGGAAAAAAAAGAGAAGAAGAGGAGGAGAGGTGGAGGAAGAAGAAGAGTACATAGGGTTCTCTGGATCTAGATCAGAGAATTGCCGGCGCACTCGAGGAACGGGGAAGAGAAGCGGAAAAGAGGTTGAGTAATGGAGCTTGTTGGAGCTTCGGCTGGTTCGGCCGAACCCAATCTCTCTCCAACAGGTCCCAATTTTGAAACACTGACAGAGAGGAACCAGAGACACACAGAGAGCTATGCTACACGCGGGGTTGAGCAATTTTTAGGCAATGAGCTAGGGAGTAAAGTCAATTAACTCTACCACATCTATTTCTTCATCTAATAATTTATCTAGCTCAAGGAAAAGCTTAAGACGTTGACCATTTACCTTGAACATCGTACCTGAGTCGTCGCGGAGTGTGATTGCTCCGTGTGATGAGGTCTTGATGACGTCGAATGGTCCTTCCCATTTGCTCCGTAGCTTCCCGTGGCCAAATAGCTTGACCCTGGAGTTGAAGAGTAGCACCTTGTCTCCTGGTCGAAAGGTTTTCACCATTATCCTCTTGTCATGCCATCTTTTGATTCTTTCCTTGTAGAGCCTGGTGTTGTGGTACGCCTTATCTCTCCATTCCTCTAGTTCGGACAGCTGCATTTTCCTCCACTCTCCGGCCCCTTCAAAGTCCATGTTCCAATTTTTGATGGCCTAGTATGCTCGATGCTCCAACTCTACGAGAAGCCGGCATGGTTTCCCGTAGACAATTTGATATGGTGACATCCCGATGGGCGTCTTGTACGCCGTACCATATGCCCACACAGCATCTGATAGTTTGTCCTTCCATCCGGTCCCCATCTTGTTGACGGTCTTCAGTGGAATATTCTTGATTTGTTTGTTGGATGTTTCTGTTTGACCACTGGTTTGAGGATTGTAGGGTGTGACAATGTCATGCTTGGCGCCCATCTCGTGCAAGAGCTCCCGGAAGGTTCGGTCAATGAAGTGAGATCCTCCATCACTGATGATCATCCGGGGGTGCGAAGCGTGGGAAGATGATGTCGGTGAACATCCTCTTCGCATTCTTGGCATCCGCAGCTCTGCATGGCATGGCCTCCACCCACTTGGACACATAGTCGACTGCCACTAGGATGTACTCGAAATTATGGGACCTTGGGAAGGGCCCCATATAGTCGATACCCCACACATCAAATATTTCTACTTGAAGGTTGTAGGTGAGAGGCATCGCGTCTCGAGCAGTGATCCCTCCAGTTCTTTGGCAGCTGGCACATCTTCTGATGAACTCCTTGGAGTCTTCATACATGGTGGGCCAATAGAATCCACACTGCCACACCTTGGCTTCCATGCGGAATGCTCCATAATGCCCACCAAAAGGTGTCGAATGACACTGCTCAGTGATCTTCATGCCTTTGTCTGTTGGCACACACCTCCTTAATACTCCATCTGAGCAGACTCTATAGAGGTATGGCTCATCCCAAATGTGACGGCGACTCTCGTATTTGAGTTTCCTGGAGCTCTCCCCTAGCGGCACAAACTTCATCACCATGTAGTTGACGATGTTGGCATACCAAGGGTTGGAGTCGCGGACGGTCTTGAGCATGTCGTCTCGTAGGAAATCCTTTATCGGGGGCTCCTGCAAGTTAGTACCTTGCAGACGAGACAAATGATCTGCTACGGAATTCTCTACTCCTTGTCTTTTATTTCTAGATCAAATTCTTGAAGGAGTAGGATCCACCTCAAAAGGCGGGGTTTAGCATCCTTTTTAGTTAAAAGGTACTTAAGTGCAGCCTGATCAATGTGGACAATTACCTTGGCACCTACCAAATAGGATCTAAACTTGTCGATAGTGAAAACCACTGCTAGGAGCTCTTTTTCAGTTGTGGCATAATTTAATTGGGTTCCGGTAAGGGTTTTGCTAGCATAAGAGATCGCATGATGCTTCTTATCCTTGGTTTGTCCTAGAACAGCTCCAACAGCATAATCACTAGCATCACACGTTATCTCAAAAGGTAGCGTCTAGTCTAGAGGTTGGATGACTGGTGCTGAGACGAGTGCCTTTTTGAGGATTTCGATAGATTTAAGGCAAGCATCGTCAAAAACGAAGGGGGCATCTTTAGCGAGAAGGTTGGTCATGGGTCTGGCTATCGAAGAGAAGTCCTTAATGAACCTTCTATAGAAGCCAGCATGGCCAAGAAAGCTTCTAACGTCATTAATGCTAACGGGGGAAGGAAGTTGATCGATGACCTCAATCTTGGCTCGATCGACCTTGATCCCTTGCGCGGACACTCGATGACCAAGAACTATCCCTTCGCGGACCATGAAATTGCATTTTTCCCAATTGAGTACCAGGTCCTTTTCTTGGCATCGTTGCAAAACCTTGTCCAAATTTTGGAGACAATGACCGAAGATTTTCCCATAGACTGAGAAGTCATCCATGAAGACTTTCATGATGCTTTCGATCATGTCTAAAAAGATGGACATCATACACCTTTGGAAAGATGCGGGAGAGTTGCACAGCCCGAATGACATCCTACGGTATGCATAGGTTCCATATGGGCATGTGAACGTGGTTTTGCTTTGGTCCTCCGGATGGATGGGGATTTGATGATATCC
>CM002486.1:10524076-10540080 GCA_000325765.3 Leersia perrieri
AAGGGAAGCGGAAAGTGATCCTTCCTTGTTGCCTTGTTGAGCTTCCGGTAGTCGATGCGCATTCGCCATCCTGTGACTGTACGTTGTGGGATGAGTTCATTCTTGGAATTGGCAACGACCATCATTCCTCCTTTCTTAGGGACTACTTGGACTGGGCTGACCCACTCACTATATGGCACATGATAGATGATCCCGGCATGAAGGAGTTTCAATACCTCCTTTTTCACTACTTCCCTCATTGCATTATTGAGCCGTCGTTGAGGTTCCCGTGAGGGCATACTCTCGGGTTCAATTGGAATTCAATGGGTGCATAGTGCGGGGTTGATTCCCTTGGGGTCTTGGAGGGAATAGCCTAGAACTTGGCGATGCCTTTCCAGCACAGCTAGAAGACGAGAGGTCTCGTCCTCAGAAAGCTTGTCACTTACGATGATAGGAGCTTCCTTATCGCCATGTAGAAAAGCATAGCGTAGTCCTTTAGGAAGGGTTTTGAGCTCAAGTGGAGGTCGTGGCGGCAGCTCTGTAATTGGAAGCTCAAAGGTCCCTCCTGGATCGGCTTTCTCTTCAACAAAGTCTAGGACTTCGTCTTCTAGAAGGGACTCAGGGGACTCAAAAGGTAGAAGTGCTGCCACTTCCTCTACGAACTCGTCTTCTGGGAGAGGGTCAGTTGCAGCCAACCTTGCTTTTTCGAATGGAACTACAAAATTGCTCCCTCTTAGAGTGATGTGGAGGTTGTTTAATCGAGGTGTGTTGATCAACAGCTGCCCAATTGGGTGCCCGATAAGAACATCAAAATCCTGGATTTCAAAGATATGAAAATCCAAGATTGCCTCCTTGCTGTCATGAATGACAGGCACATTTTGGACAACCTCAACTCCTTCAAGCACATTCCCATCGGGGTGTTTGAAGAACTTGTCTGTTGGTGCAAACACTTTGTCGCCCAGGTATGCGATGGCAAAGGACTCTGAGACGATGTTTGCACCTACAGTTGGGTTGTAAAAGACACTCACCCGATTCCCCTCTAAGAGGCAATGAATAACTTGAGGGGATCCTCTTATCCGAAAGATTTCGGACGATGATTCTCCCTCTCGAAGCCATTCATCACTCATGATGGCAGTTAGTTCCCGGACCATTTCTTGTAGATATTGGAGTTCTAAAGGGTCAGGGGGTGCTAAGGGAACTGGTGGTTTCTTTCGAGCGAAATAGTTCAGGGTGTTTCCATAATCTTCATCATGGTCAACCTTGAACCTAGGAGCACATCCTGGAGTGCAAATTTTTTCACACAGACGATGGCTTAGGAGCTTGTTCTTCTACTGAGCTGGTGGAAGTGGATGGCTCGGGATCTACTTCGGTAGTGGAAGGGTCCTCTATCGTAGACACGGAGGTTTGTGGAGGGAGTTCATCACATTTCTCCATCAAGGATGTATTTTTTAGAATGCGACCTAGAATAACCTTTCCTTCGGATGGAGTCTTGTGCATGAATGACCCTCCGGCTGTTATGTCTAGATGGAATGCAGACTCCTTGTCTAATCCCGTATGGCAATGTTGCAAGAGAACATGTTCGGGAAGAGACAAGGTTGGTCCTGATTGCACTAAATTAGTGAACCTGGACCAGGCTGCACCGATTGATTTGAGATTTCTCTGTTGGAAACTGAGAATTTCTACGCGGAGTGCAATAATACGGGTTACCGGAAAGAATGCTAGACAGAACCTATCTCGAAATTTCTCCCAATCACCGTTTACGCATCCAACAGTAGGTGTGTACCATTGTTTCGCTCTCCCTTGAAGGGAAAACGGAAACAATTTCCACCGAGTGGTTACTTGCTTCATGCCCCGAATCTTAAGGCACGAGCAGATCTGCTCAAATTCCCGCAGGTGATGGTAGGGATTTTCCTGGTCGGAACCGACAAAAGGTTTTTCCGTGACCATATTGATAAACTCGGGACGAATTTTATAGCCAGTTATAAATATTGGCTCCGATGAAGGAGGTGGCTCACAAAATTCGCCCCGAGGGGCAGATATCTCAAAGAGAGGCTGCTCCATAGAACTGGGAAAAGTATGATGGACACTTCTCCGGGTATGAGGTGGAAGAAGTAAAGAAAAAGAAAACAAGGATACGAGGATGAACAGCAACCGTTCCACGGCAACGGCGCCAGAAATGCTTGTTGGTATTTCTTATCGTCACAGATATAAATCCGCAAGCGAACGGAATACCGTTGTAGCACTTCCCCTAAGGAGTATTCCTAGGGTATCGAATCCACAGGGAATAGTGTGACTAACCCTACTCTAGTTCATCCAAGGACACAAAGCTAAAGGTAGGCCAAAAGGTTGAGAGGGTTTACTCGTAAGAGACAGTGTCTACAGGAAGGTTATTTAATCCTAGCCGAGATACTATTGGGAATTAACTACCTAGACACCTTCCCTAAGCAGATTAATTACTACTTAAGTGATTATAAAGCACTCAAGCAATTACTATAAATATGTTGTTTATAGTAAGCAGTAATCCAGTATTCAACTAGGAACTAACTGAGAGATAAATCTTATGAAAGTAAACTCAATTACTCAGAATAATATGAATATAAATGCAAGAGTAATTGATAGAATAGAATAAAGGCGAAAACGTACCGACAACTCCAGGATTCTTCCGACTTCTACTCTACTCTCTTCCTAACTAGTATACAAAATGTGTACTAAGAGCCTCTTATAATTCAGCTCAAGCTTTGGTGTGTGTTCTAAGTGTGGAATGAGTACTCCTTTTGTAGACTCCAATGGCCGCAACTTCTTATGCGAGATGACCATCATGCCCCCGGGAACCAACTTCAGGAGCCAATAGAGAAGTGACACGTCGAAGGTCGGTGGGTTTGGCAGCAAAGCTGGTTCGGCCGAACCAGAGTCGACCCCCACCGACTCCAGCTTCGGTCAGCTCTCTGACAGGTGGGTCCATGTGTTAGTTTCACATGCAATGGCGGTTACTTCAACCGTCATCTCTGTCAGGTGGGTCCTTTCTTCCTTGGAAGTGAAGTTTTCTCCATTTCTCCTCTATTTTGGGTATTTATTTCCTGCATACAAATATTCACCAACACCTGTGAAAATGATTAGAAATAATCCCTACCACTATGTTGGACCATTATTTCCATGTATATTTTTCAGGAGTTGACGGCATAAAATGATGCTTTAAGAGCCGTCAACAATAGTCGCTACCGGAACTCCTAAACACCATCGTTAAGGTTCTGGTCGATCGCTAACAAGCATCCAACAGGATGAGTCACAACCCTAGAGCTATAGGTGACCAAAAGAAATTATTTAGGTATAGTTTCAGGTTCTGTTCAGGACACAGTGGAGAGGAAAAACTAAGACAAACGGTCGGTTCAGACAGCATCCTTAAGGTAATTTTTGTGCCATCTACTTCCTGGGTATGTCTTCTACCCCCCTTATATTTTTAAGCATTTTAGGACAACTAAATCACCTTAGGGAGATTTATTTAGTTGGGTAGTGCAGTGCTGTTTCTGTTGGTTCCAGCGAGTTGTACGAATTTTAGATGCATGCAAAACAGAACCAAAAAATTCCACAAAAATTCCTGATGAATCCTACAGGAGTCTACTGCATGCTGACAAATTTTCAGAATTTTATGAGCTACGGTTTGGGCTACACAAAATCATGAAGGCTAGTGTCTACAGATTCCAGCAAACAATCAATCAATACAAACTAATTCTTTTGGGCTAGCTATGGGTCTCCAAAATTCACCAAAATTTTTCTACTCAATGCTATGTTGATCTACAGTTTACAAATGTTCAGGGGTTGCTAGATTGATGATTCTACAGTAAGCAAATAAATTCAGACTTCAGCAACCTACACCCATTCTATGCATTTCTAAGGCATGTCGGTCTCGCCTTCGTCGATTTAGTTCAAATTGAGGTGTAAGATCATCAAATTTTATCTGTGGTACAGGGGTACCAATATAAAAGTTCTGGGCTAACAAGTCTAACAAGATTTTATTTGCTCATGTCATTCAAAAACCCTAGGCTTCAACTAGTTATCTTAAGCAATTTTGGAAATAAAACATCGCTCTCAGATAGGATGGCATTGCATAGCTTAAATTCAGTTTATAAAATTGTTGGCACTAGTTTTAGATAACTTAGATGGTGTGAACACTAATTTATCCAAGAATATAGATAGATTATCATGTTAGCGTTCCGTAACCTATAGATCAAGTTGAGTGAAAACATTTTCAAAATAAAGCTTCACCTATGAGAGATTGAGATATCTAGAAATAATCTTTTTCATAAGTAGTTGGTTCAAAAGTAAATTTTTTAGAAGCCAAGCTACGACCAATTCTCACCAGGGTTACCTACAGTCGGACAATGGCTCCGATACCAAGCCTGTGGAACACCACAATTGAGGAGTTGTGAGGGACTCGGCCAGGGACCTTTGCGATATTCGTCGAGCGGGATCCACACACAAAATAGCCGCTCGACCTCACGCAACCGCGGCGATGGCCGAGTACCTTTTCAACAACCCAATTGTATTGCCCGGACAGAGGATCGACGAGACAATCGGCATGGGTAACTTGCCAGTCCACTACCAGACGCGCCCGTTACCCACTCGATGGCAGAGACCAGAAACGATACGCGTCTCATGGGACTTGATCTCCAGCGTTACGCCACAACGGTCTCGAAAACCCTAAGCCCATCCTCGTATGCGCTAGCTGCCCAGGAATGCAACTAGCCCACACAATTCATCTCCAAGCATGACATCAAAGTAAAAGGGAAACCAAAGCATACGCATAATTTAGATCTTATTACAACTACGTTAATACAATATTGGCTTCACGCCAAATATAATTCAGAGGCTCAGCGGTAGGCGAGGCTACCCTCCCACAGGCATACCAACTAGGGTAAGCCCTAGTGAGCCGACTTCCTAGAAGTCCAGCACACAAGCTGCAAAAACTCTGCACTCAGCATCCAATACCTGCAGCGGGTTAGAAACAAAAACATATACAAGCAAGACTCAGTACATTAACGAATTAATGTACTGGCAAGGTAAAACAAGCCTACCAAACTACGTGTTAGCTCTACTTTAATGAATCATGGCAGTGTATCAATTTATTGCGTAAAGCTGAATTTATTTCACAATACATGTGAGTAGTTTGCAACGGAAATTTATAGAAGCATTTGGAAACATGTATAGTATAGTAAAGCATGTCACATATATCATCACCATATTCATACCCATCACCATCCATTTCACAAGATCAATTTGAAATCACAAAGCTATACTACTGACACTTCCCCAAGTCGCTCATGACCGTGAGCACGGCTAACCGGCTAGTTTTAACTCTGCAGAGTCCGTACACATCCACACGATGTGATAGAAGCCCGAAGGCTACACCCTAGGTGGTCCGATGTCGGCCAAAACATCAGCCACACTCTCACGGTGAGTGCGGCCTAGAGGTCACAACGTAGCTGTTACATTTCTTGACCACTAGCCTTGCACCAGCGACGATGTGTGTTACTCCGTACCACATCTAGAATGCAGCACCGCTAGGAGGCAGGCCCACGCCGTATCCTAGTGCCATAGGCGCAACCTTCCCGGGTTCCCCATGAGGCACGACACAGTTGTATTGGACAAACTTAGTCACCCGTTAAGTATTCGTGCGGGAAGTTAGCCGCCACGGTAAATAGAGATTTGTTGTGTCACATATATATATGGGAAGTTCCTCTGAGTAGTCCTATTTACCGTTACGGGTACAATAGACCCTACCCATACTCCTCCGGCTACCAAAATGCAAGGCTAGTGACCAAGAAACTTAATAAGCTAAGGTCATCCCACGATGACACATGTGGCAGTACTATATACCTAGTTGGTGACATAGAGTTCAGTCCTTAATTGACTCAGGCGAACGCTCCCCCTATCGGCGTACAACTACTACCACAAGTACGCCACAAGCCGCCCAAGTCTACAAATTCCAGTTTTCCGTCAATTTAGTTCACAAGTATTTTTAAATGAACACTCCTTTGTTCATCGGTGTTTAAAATCCTAGATTCCACATTTCAAATAAGTAATAGTGCTTTTCAAATCCATAGCATAGCATAAAGCGGCACACAATGTAATCAATATCCATCAAGTATAGGAAATCCGACCTAATTAGGTTCAGGTTTAGCTTTGGCATGGAAGTGGATCATCAAGGTGGGATTCATGCAACAATTTAGGTGTAATTACCATTTACCACATTTTACATAAGTTTAAGCACATACCTATTTAACGCATGCAGGATTTGCAATCAAAATACTTTGCCCGGTAAATCATAGGACCAATGTGTTCAAAGGAGGGGCACTTGCCTGGCTAGCAACACTTTACTCAGCACGGCAAGACCAAAAGAAAACCGGTTGCTTTACCCTTTTATATCGATACCTAATGCAATTCATACACGTGCACGATAAATAAATAAACAGGCATAAGAATCAATATGAATGAAAGTGCACATGATGGATGCAGTAGGTTCTATGGGTTTGATCAGGTCCTAGTCAAATGGATTTTAGTCTTATTTACTTGTATTTAAGTGTCTCAAATTTTGCATATCAAACCTAGTTGCTAGGGTATTAAATTTTAGTGTACATAAGTAAAGTGTTCTAGCCAAGTCCCAGGTTACAGGAAGATTGTAACGTACCCGAAATTAGACGATTTAGCACGACTTGCGAAAATGAGTAAAATTTTGAACTTTTTATTTTGACATCTTCTACCGAGGGATTCGAAGGGTTAACGACTAAATTGGGTTAAGTTCCTTGACAACCTAGGAGTCTTGTAACCACATTAATAGAACTAAAATTCACACTCTAAGGTTTCAAATTTGTTTGTGCATGATTTGCTTGACATTGATTTGCACTTTGCATGCATGCCAATTTGGTCCTTCATCTTGTAGCCTAGTAATTCATGTAAGCAAATCCTAACTTAAGAGTGGTAAATTATGGAACTTGACAAATGTGTATGGCCAAGACAATGAAAGATCAAATTCAAATTTTAAAACTTTCAACATGAATGTGCTTGCTTGGCCTCTACACAATTTAAACTCTTGCATTTCATTTTAGGCACCTACACATAGGCCAAAGGCCAAATAAATTAATAGTGGCAAAAGATGAAGTCTAAAAATCCTACAAAAATTCTCTAAAATACTTTCACCTAGGATTAGACCCTCTGCAAAATTTGGTGATTTTCTCTCTTTATTTAGTAGCTTGATGATCAACTTTAAATCCCCCATAAATCTGGAAATTTCAAGATCATCATACATACTTAAGGTTTTTGCCAAAGTCCAACCAAACCTGGTATAGAGAATCCTCTTCAGCCAAATTGCACACTGAGAGATGTAATTTAAACCCTAGGATTGACTTGGGCCAGTTCAACCCCTAGTCACACTTTTTCTCCACTCGAACATCGAATCAGCCCAAGACTGGATGACCTGCAATTTGGCCAAGTCTGGAAACTGGGAAATCAGCAGCCTGATCCCATGTTTGGGAAGCTATTAGTGGCTAACCAGGAAGTATCCTGCTAGACCAAAGGCATAGGGTGAAACTACATGTCAAATACTCTCACCATTTTGTCCCACATGGAATTCGCTGGAAGAGCCCAACCAAGACAGCTCATGGTCAACAGTTCAACACTTAGTCTCTAGAGCACTCTTGAGGTTGTTTCACTGCCAAGTGGGCCCCACAGGCCAGGGGACCCACTTGTAAGTCTCACCCACCGCTTGGAACACCCAGGAATGCAGGGAGACACCGGGCCACACCCCACACGCGTCGCCACGCCCTCTCTCCGCCGCACACCGAGCTCCCAGCAAGCAGGACGTGGCGACCTCCACCATTTCGGCTAAAAACCCATGAACACACGTCCCTGAACCCCCTTATCATGTTCCCATCGTTCACACTGCCAAAAACTGCGAGGAGGACGAGAAACTCCATTTTCTTCCTCGGCGCCGGCGAGGTCTTTGCCATTGCGCCACTGCTCTGGTGAGCTTCGCAGCTGCTTCTCTTCACTGCTGTGACCGTCTCGCAAAGCCTAACCAAATCGTGCACTTCCTGTTCCCTTTGGCCCAGGTCGAGCAGCTGGGGACGGCGCCGCATCGACGCCGGAGCCCAAGAAGACCGCCGTGCGTACCACCCCGTTCCACCAGTACCGGCCACCACATTCAAATCAATCCCGCCAGAAACATCGCCCAGACCAAGGAGATCTCTGGGAGGAGCCCCAGCCCTTGACTTCGCATGCACGTGTAGATCGCCAACGCCCCTAACCTATCCGGCCGCCGCACGTTGTCGACGACTTCCTCGCAGCCCGGTGAGACTCAAGCCGTGTAATTCTAGCCGAGCCATCCTTGGAGCAATACTAATCGTGTGCACTCTTTCATTTGGGTCCTCGTTGTCCCCAACGCCGCGTCGACGTGATCCCGACTCTAGATCACCGCCGCCGCCGTCGATCTGCTTGACTCTGGTGAGGACGATGCGGATTGATCCACCTTTGAGCTTCCATAGACCTCGTATGACGCTTTAGAGTCAATCTTTGCGCCGGATCGAAGCCCAGTGGAGCTAGCACCGTGAAACCGTGGGGATTTCCACCGCCACCGTACCTATACACCGTCACCATCGCAACCGGAGCTCCGACGACCTTTCCTGATTGCACGGTGAGCACCAGAGGAGTCCCAGGAGGCCTTAATGAAGGCCATTTAACCACATCCGAGTCTCCAGTCACACATCACTCGCACACCGAACTACGACCACCGCCCGGACTCGCCGCCGGCGAGCTACCGGCCACCACCGCCGGTGAGATCACCACCATTAGGTTCGCAAGAGCCTTGTGCACCTTTCCTATGTTGGCCGCAGCTACTGATTCGCCATCGACAAGCCGGCGAAGCTCACTGCCTCGCCAACGACGTCACGTGCGAGCTTCGCCGATCGCTGACGTGTGGGCCTAGTGCGTCAGCCGTTTAATTAGAGATTAAGGCCTAATTAGCAAACATTTAAGACCTACAAGGATTTACATGTAAAACATGTGTGAATGACACGTGGGACCAAGAACTGATTGGTAAATACGTTAAACTCGAGGGACTGTTAATGAAAACACCGCCAACGTGGCGGGGGACCGCGGGTTGAGCTCCCGGATCTTCCAGGGACCTTTCCGTAAAATCTACATGGATGCACAGGCACTCTTGGATTTGAATTCCAAATTCAAATTTGAAATTTGATTTGAACAATTAAATAAATACTAAACTTGTAAAATCCATATCAAATCCATTCGAACTCCAAAAATTATCAAACAAATTTTAATGGGATCCTGAGATTTAGCACTATTTTACTGCAAGCTTAAAACGTGGCACCTTCTGTAATAACACTACCACTTAAAATTGGTACACTAAAGTGATAGCTTAAAATCATGACTAAAATATAAAATAATCATAGCAAATTGTTCCAGTTCCTAAAAATTTTCAGATCACCTTAGTTAGACTCCTAGAGTCATTATCCAAGTTATGAACACTTGGAGCAAGCCACCTCTTTTGATAAGAGTATCACTTAGTATTTATATTACAATCTTACATGTGTTGCTTACTCAAATTATTATAAAATTTGTAGAACTCCAAGAATGATAGAAACAATTTTGTAGGACTCCTACAGTTATACCCTGACCCTTGGTAGCCCAGCACTGGTCTAAGCCAATTTAATCATGATTGCAAAAATTTGGCACACTATAGGTAGAGATATATTTATATAATCCAATCACCCAAATTTAAAATTCATTGGGACACCAATTCAAACAAACTGAACTGAAACCAAACCTTAGAGCCATTTCATGCATCATTTCAAGTTTATATGTTTGTTCTCTTGAATTTTTCCGAGTAATCATAGTTTGTATATACAACTTGTAATAGGCGACGGTATTATCGACGACGTAGGGGGGGGATTATATTTGGATCTGTTTGCTGAACCTGATCAGGCAAGTATAGCCCTCCTCATTGAACACTTTGAACCAAATTTGATTGGGCAAAAATATTTTGATTACAAAGTTGCATGCGGTACTTAGTTATCAGCTTAAATTATCTGAAATGGGACTATTGGTAGTTATTTGATTGTAGTTGCATAATCCCTAGGGCAATTAAAATCATGCTAGGTACTCCAAAAGAATCAACCACAAATTGAACCTTACCTATGGACTTTGGGGACAATACTTATATTGCCATAGCATGCCGCATTATATCACTACTCGGGACTAAATACTATTACTCAACATTTGAAACTTATATTCTGAAATAATTGGGCAGAGGAGTGTCCATTCATATATTTGTGAACTGAAAGAAAAGGAAAATGGATTGGATTTTCTTAGACTCGGACGACGAGTGGCGTACCTATGTATGATAGTGGTGCGCCGATAGGGGAAGCGCTCGCCTGAGTCGATTAAGGACTGAACTCGATGTCATTGATATAGGATTTTCTGTATGGCCACATGTGTTTTCGTGGGAGGACCTCAGCCTATTAAGCCGTTTAATGTCTAGTCCTGCATCCTGGTAGGCCGGTGTTGAAGGGGTAGTGCCTATGTACCCGTAACGGTAATAGGGCTACTCAGAGGAGCTACTATGCACCCGTAATGGTGGTAGGTGTCTAAGTTTGTCCAATTCAACGGTATCATGCCTCGTAGGGGACCTAGGGGGGTTACGTCTACGGCGCTAGGTTTGGCGACGGCCCGTCCCCAAGCGGCGCTACCTGCAATGTAGCGCAGAAGAACACGTACCATGCTGGTGCAGGGCTAGATGTTGAGCAAGGTAACGGTTGAGTTGTCACCCCTAGGCCGCACTCAACGTGAGAGTGTGGGTGGTGCCGACGGGTACCGAAACTCCTAGGGTGTAGCGGTGGCTTATATCACATCATGTGGTTCGGTACAAACTCTGTAGAGCCTAAATCTACCCGGGATAGCCGTGCTCACGGTTACGAGCGACCTAGAGATATTGTCTTGAGTATAGTTTTGAAGTTTTTGAACCTTTTGGAACTTGATTTGGATGTGTGTGAAATTGATGAGATGAGATGTGTATATGATGGCTAACATTTATGTATGATTGTGTTCCTATGCTTGAAACTTGGAGATGACAAACACTTGTTTTGCATATTGCCATTCTTTTCAAACTTGTGCGACATTTGAATTGTATATGTATCTATTGCAAATTTAAACTGCATTTACGCAATTGAACTCTATATACATTGCCTTGCCATTGATGTAGAGCGAACATGTAGAATTGCTAGGGTTGCTCTTTACTTGCCAGTACATTAATTTGATTAATGTGCTGACTCTTGCCTGTTATTTTGTATTGCCTAACCTGTTGCAGGTATTGTGTGATGAATGGCTATCTCTTGCAGCTTGATTGTTGGTCTTCTAAGTGTTGGCTCACACTAGGGTCTACCCTAGTCGGTATGCCTGTGGGAGGGTAGCCTCGCTTGCCGCTGAGCCGTCTTATTTATGGCGTAAAGCCAATGTAACAGTTTAGGGTTATTATTTCTGTATTTATTTGTGTGTATGCCCTCTTCCGATTGGTATCGAGGCTTGAGATGATTCATATGTCCTAGCTGCATTCCTGGGCAGTTCGGACGTATGAGGATGGCCTTTGGATTTATGAGACCGTTGCGGGGTAACGCTGGAGTTCGAGTCCCATGAGACGCGTATCGTTTCTGGTCTCCGCCATCGTGCGGGTGACGGGCGCGTCTGGTAGTGGACTGGCAAGTTACCCATAGTGGTTGTCACGTCGATCCTCTGTCGGAGTATTGCAATTGGGTTGTTGAAAAGGTACTCGGCCATCGCCGCGGTTGTGTGAGGTCGAGCGGCTATTTTGCGTGTATGGATCCCGCTCGACAAATATCGCAAAGGTCCTTGACCGAGTCCCTCACAACACCTCAATTGTGGTGCTCCACAATTTTGGTATCAGAGCCATTGTCCGACTGTAGGTAGCCCTTGTGAGAATTGGTCGTAGACTGGTTTCAGAAAACTTATTTTCGAATAATTAGTTGAGAAAACCCTATTTCTAGCTATCTTAATCTCTCTAGGTGAAAGCTTATTTTGAAAATCATTTTCTCTCATCTTGTTCTATAGGGAGATGCAGCCCTTTACATGAATCTTGTTTACATGTTGTGAAATTAGTATGTACACCATCTAAAATACTTAAAACTAGAGCCAACTTAATTAGAAGATGATACTAAAAGCTTATACCAAGCCCTCCCGTGAGAGAACCTCATTTTTGCTCCAAAATGCTTAAGTCAACTAGTTTAAGCATAGGATTTTTGAATGACTTGACCAAATAAAATTTTGCTAGACTTGTTAGCATGAATCCTTACAATTTTACTTCTCTACCATAAGTTAAAATGGTAATATCACATTTCAACTTACACCATATTATCAAAGCCGAGACCGTTATGGCCTAGAAATGGTAGAATGGGTGTAGGCTGGTACAAATTTGAATTTGTTTGTTTGCTGTAGATTTTGAACCTAGCAACTTCTGAACATAGGTAATTGGTAGATCAACCTAGCAATGTATAGAAAAATTTTGGAGAATTTAGGAGAGCCATAACTTGCTCGAATGAATTGTTTGTTTTGAACTGATTGTTTGCTGGAATCTGTAGGCAGTCGACCAGATAATTTTGTGTAGCCCAAATCGTAGCTCCTAAAATTGCAAAATTTTGACAGCATGCAGTGAACTCATGTAGGAGGCACCCTAAATTTTTTTCAAATTTTTGAGTCTGTTCTGCATACATTTAAAATTCGTGTAACTCACTGGTCAGAACTGGTAGGTTCTGGTACTTCAGGAAATTGACCAGCACAAACTACTGCTTCTAAAAATTTGAAAATCTACCCATAAAATCAACACTGGTGTGGGGAGCTACATGAATTTTTCTGGGATTTTTAGAACCCTGGAACATGTTCAACCCGACCGATACAATTAACCTATAGGGGTGCTGCTGGGCACTTCAGAGTTTAAATGTTACCTTTACTGTTCGGTCATCTAAAACCTGATGAACATCGAGTAAGGCAAATTGAATTGATCTTATACTCACGCATAGATCGCGTAGGTCACAACCTATCGAGAATTTAGTAGGACTACCTTTGCTCAACAGAAACTTGAATGATTCAATTAAAATGCATCTTGGGGGAAATACTTAGGTTACTGATCATTCTTAATTTTAATTTGTAGATGGCCAGCTTTCGACCGATCGCCTACTCTGGTGGATTCGTCCCCAACACTCTTCAGCACGCCCTATGGACAATGCTGCAGTGTGCGGACTTCTACCGTCAGCCTGAGTATTACATACTCCACGCCACACGGGGAACCTCACAATCGTTCATGATGGTGCACTTATATGTCCGAGGAAGAGACCTGAGAGAGAGGGACCGTATGTACGTGGGGTATGGTTGGAGCCATCGCTCGGCCATGGATTGTGCAGCATATGTAGCCATCAATAGCCTCCGTCACGAGTTACCGGTTTTGGGGCGTCACTACTCCTACCTGCCTACCCCGTCCCCGACCATGACAGAGGTGGTTCCGCCGGTCGCACTTAGGCCACCGCCTCTTCCGCACCTTCAGCTACCGGCACACTTTGGGGCCCTGGATCAGCTCTACCAAATCACCCATGAGGAGCTGAACCGTGCTCGCGAGAGGATCGTCGAGCTTGAAAACCACCTCACTCCATCTTTTCACATCGGTCACTACCCACCGGAGTTTATGTACGGCGAGGGGGGTATGTTGGCACCGGATGAGTATCTACCACCGCCCTCAGGGGGATATGTTGAGTTGGGCGATGTTGGCCCAGATGCGGTTTACTACTCACATCCGCGCGTCGTGGCGTCGTTACCGCCGTTGGGTGCTCGGGGAGATTGTGGGCCGGCAGAGCGTGTCCGTTGGGACGGACGTGCGTACGAGTTGAAGATGGACCTATAGGTCACAGCCCAGTTTGACGGTTTCGATCCGGCGAGGTGAACTAGCTCCTGTATGATGGTTGTACAGCCCACTAGTAGGAAGATGGGACGGAGTAGCCTGGCACTAATTGGTAGCCCATTTTGGCGTCAATGACGCTTGTAAGTTTCTGTAAATAGCTGCCATATGACTTCTACGTATGGACCACGACCATGATGTAAATTATGTGAACGGGTTGGAGACTACTCGTACTACTGTAATATATATGCTAAGAAGTTTCGGTTTAGTTTATCGTTTCTGATGAATTTTGAATGAATGATGCTATGAGATGGAGTTGAGGTAAAGGACATGGTATGAACCTGGGATAGGAAGATGAATGTGGCTGAGATTTGGAAACCTAGTAGCTAAAACTAGGACTGGTTTTGGGTTTGATTCAGCCGGCTTGGACTGGAATTTTTCCCCCAGGTCAGCAGGCTTTCCGAATTTGTACCAGCTAGCTGGCAGCTCTAAAAATTCTGAAAATCTACCAGGATGTGCCCAACCTGTCTAGGATGATTCCAGAATTTTTCTGGAATTTTTGCAGATCTGTAGGTGTAACCAAAACTTCCGAACTGCCTCTGTCTAAACCAGTGAACCAGAGCTGAAAACCTGGGGAGCTGAATGCACCTAGCCACCTGTAGAACCTACCCTAAATTTCAGAGAAACTGGGAAGGGAAGAACTCCTACTTACCGCAGGACACATATTCCCTGAATTTAAAGGAGCACAATGGACACTAAGTACAAATAGGAACCCAAGCACAAGCCAAATTTTATACTTGCCTACACGCAAATGATAGAGCTCAAATAAGGTCCTGGACTCGACATTAACCATTACAGATTACCCTAATCCGAAGAAACTAGTACGACATGAAAGTGAGATGAGGCACATAGGGAAGCGGGACTCGGTTAATACCTAGAGGGGGAAAACCGTCAATGGACACTGCATCCAAATACAAAAGAGACCGGTTTCCCCAAAACCTAGCCACTTCCTTGCTACACTAGACTACTAGGTGACATTAGGCGGGGTGCGACGTGAGCCCTAGGAAGAAGCTCGCCACCACACAAAAGAGACCTAGAATGGCGAGAACCAGAGGATTTTGGCCGTCATCCCACAGCCAAGTCAGGCAACGAAACTCAAACCTGCGCAGACTCGCGGAGATCTAGATCCTTGGCCATCGAAGTCGCCACCGACTTTCGCGAACTCGGTCGCGAAAGCGAGCGAGCTCGATGAGCATCTGGATCTGCAACTCCTTGCCCAAGCGAAAGCCCTCGCGCCAGACCTCGTCTAGGATCCCACGGATCAAAGGCTCGTCATGGATCAACGGCAATTCTGGTGTAGTAGCCTGGCCACGTGGATCGATCATCGGGAACACCGTCGGAGACCGCTGACGCCGACGAAGACGACCACGCTTCTCCTCCGGCGACTTTACGCCTTTTCCCTTGGATCTCTCCCGCTCATTATCGCCTTCACCCCCGCTTGCACCACCGCACTTCTCGGACCTTCGCTCCATTCCCCTACTTCTCAGGCACGCTGCGCTCTCTCTCACCTGCTCACTCCACTGACAATGACACGACCGCACACGCCCTCCTGGGGAAGGTAATAGAAGCCACGATGGCTCAAACGAAAAGACGAAAGTGCCCTTGCACCTTCGTTACGGATAATGAGGTCAAACCCACGCAATTAGCACACTAATAAAGCTAGATTAGTCGGGTAAAACCAGAGAAATGTGATAATTAACAACCATTTTAGGAAAAGACTCATCACGCAAATCACGGGGATGAGATTTAATTTAAGGGGGGTGGATCTGTAACGTACCCGAAATTAGACGATTTAGCACGACTTGCGAAAATGAGTAAAATTTTGAACTTTTTATTTTGACATCTTCTACCGAGGGATTCGATGGGTTAACGACTAAATTGGGTTAAGTTCCTTGACAACATACGAGTCTTGTAACCACATTAATAGAACTAAAATTCACACTCTAAGGTTTCAAATTTGTTTGTGCATGATTTGCTTGACATTGATTTGAACTTTGCA
>CM002486.1:10540180-10555238 GCA_000325765.3 Leersia perrieri
AAAGACCTATCTATTTCGTCAGTGAGGTGTTGGCGGACTCAAAGACTCGTTATCCACAAATCCAGAAATTGTTGTATGGTGTACTCATCACCGTGCGCAAGCTGGTACACTATTTCCAATCTCATTCGGTTTCAGTCATCACGTCCTTTCCTCTGGGAGATGTGTTGCACAACCGCGAAGCAACCGGTCACATAACTAAGTGGGCCATGGAGCTGATGCCTTTTGACTTAACTTTTAGACCTAAGGTATCGATCAAGTCACAGGCGTTAACTGATTTTGTCGCTGAGTGGACCGAAGCCCAAACAGAAACTTCTTCCGAGAGTGTTGAGTACTGGACGATGTATTTTGATGGGTCTCTACACGTGTCTGGAGCAGGAGCCGGGGTAGTTCTTGTGTCCCCTAAGAAAGAATGATTCAGATACGTGTTGCAAATACTCTTTAATGCATCACACAATGCAGCCGACTATGAAGCCTTGATCCATGGATTGCGACTGGCTGTATCTTTGAACATCAAGCGTTTCTTCGTTTATGGTGATTCATTATTGGTGATCAACCAAGTCATGAAAGAATGGAATTGCCAGGACGAGAACATGATGGCTTACTGCCAGGAGGTACGCCGATTGGAGGGGAAGTTTGAAGGACTCGAGCTAAGTCACATTCTCCGAGACTATAATGAAGCGGCTGACTACTTGGCTAATTTGGGTTCTCGTCGACAGACAGTACGTGATGATATATTTATTGAATATCTCCATGAGCCAACTATCAAAAGGAAGGAGCAGGCCACTGAGCCCATGAAGCAATCAATGGCCGAGTCCTCTAATCCGGCTGTTCAGTAGTTGGACTAGTCAGTCGTTGCCTACTTACAAGATGACTGGAGGAACCCAATTTTTTGCTTCTTACCTGAAGATGAATTGCCAACTGATAAGGCTGAGGCTGAGAAGATCGAACGAAAAAGCTGGGTTTATATTATTCACGAGGGGTGAATTGATGAAGAAGGCAGCTAATGGAGTGCTTATGAGATGTGTTAGCATCGATGAAGGACGTCAGGTACTGCATGAGATTCACGAGGGTGAATTGATGAAGAAGGCAGCTAATGGAGTGCTTATGAGATGTGTTAGCATCGATGAAGGACGTCAGATACTGCATGAGATTCACTCGGGAATATGCGGGAACCACGCTGGCTCTAAAACCATCGTGGGCAAAGCTTTCCGACAGGGCTTCTACCAGCCAACTGCTGTCAATGACGCAGAGAAGGTTGTAAAAACCTGCGAAGGTTGTCAATTTTTTGGCCGACAAATTCATGTTCCAGCTCAAGAACTGCAAACAATTCCATTATCTTGGCCTTTTGCAGTTGGGGGGTTAGATCTAGTCAGGCCCTTTAAGAAAGCTCCTGGGGGATTTACACATCTTTTTGTGGCAGTGGATAAGTTCACAAAGTGGATTGAAGCAAAGCCAGTGCCCAAAATCATAGCCCAACGAGCTAAGGACTTCATACTCAGTATTATCTATCGTTTTGGCATTCCTAACAGGATAATTACTGACAATGGCACACAGTTTACAAGTGATCTCTTCAAGGATTTCTATGATGAATTTGCGATCAAGATTTGTTTTGCCTCTGTTGCACATCCGCGTAGTAATGGACAAGTCGAGCGAGCTAATGGCATGGTTCTTCAGGGCATCAAGCCTAGAATCTTTAATCGATTTAAACCTTACGCGGGCAAGTGGGTGCAGGAATTGCCATCGGTCTTATGGTCTTTGCGAACCACGCCAAGTCGGGCAACTGGATGTACACCGTTTTTTCTCGACTATGGCTCGGAAGCTGTGTTGCCAACTGAAGTTGCGCACAAGTCGCTACGAGTTCAATCGTATGACGAGCCCAGCTCTGAAGAAGGCAGATTGGATGATGTTGACCGACTGGAGGAAGCACGCGATATCGCAGTGCTTCAGTCGGCTCAGTACCAACTAGGCTTGCGTCGCTATCACAATCGCAATGTGCGCGGTCGAGCTTTTCTGGTGGGTGATCTAGTCTTGAGAAAAATTCAAACTACCCAGAACAGACACAAGCTATCTCCAACTTGGGAGGGCCCATTCATCATTGTTGAAGTAACAAGGCCGGGTGCTTATCGTCTTCAACGGGAAGACGGATCTTTGGTGGACAACTCTTGGAACATAGAGCAGCTACGTCCCTTCTACACTTAGCANCTACACATAGGCCAAAGGCCAAATAAATTAATAGTGGCAAAAGATGAAGTCTAAAAATCCTACAAAAATTCTCTAAAATACTTTCACCTAGGATTTGACCCTCTGCAAAATTTGGTGATTTTATCTCTTCTTCTAGTAGCTTGATGATCAACTTTAAATCCCCCATAAATCAGGAAATTTCAAGATCATCATACATACTTAAGGTTTTTGCCAAAGCCCAACCAAACCTGGTATAGAGAATCCTCTTCAGCCAAATTGCACTCTGAGGGATGTAGTTTAAACCCTAGAATTGACTTGGGCCAGTTCAACCCTTAGTCACACTTTTTCTCCTCTCCAACATCGAATCAGCCCAAGACTGGATGACCTGGAATTTGGCCGTGTCTGGAAACTGGGAAATCAGCAGCCTGATCCCATGTTTGGGAAGCTATTAGTGGCTAACCATGAAGTATCCTGCTAGACCAAAGGCATAGGGTGAAACTACATGTCAAATACTCTCACCAGGAGGTGCTCTCACCATTTTGTCCCACATAGAATTTGCTGGAAGAGCCCAACCAAGACAGCTCATGGTCAACAGTTCAGCACTTAGTCTCTAGAGCACTCTTGAGGTTGTTTCCCTGCCAAGTGGGCCCCACAGGCCAGGGGACCCACTTGTAAGTCTCACCCACCGCTTGGAAGACCCAGGAATGCAGGGAGACGCCGGGCCGCACCCCACACGCGTCGCCACGCCCTCTCTCCGCCGCTCACCGAGCTCCCAGCAAGCAGGAGGTGGCGACCTCCACCATTCCGGCTAAAAAGCCATGAACACGCGTCCCTGAACCCCCTCATCACGTTCCCATCATTCGCACCGCCACAAACCGCGAGGAGTAGAAGAAACTCCACTTTCTTCCTCGGCGCCAGCGAGGTCTTTGCCGTTGCGCCACTGCTCTGGTGAGCTTTGCAGCTGCTTCTTATATTTGTGAACTGAAAGAAAAGGAAAATGGATAGGATTTTCTTAGACTTAGGCGACGAATGGCGTACCTATGAGTGGTAGTGGTGCACCGATAGGGGGAGCGCTCGCCTGAGTCGATTAAGGACTGAACTCGATGTCATTGATCTAGGATTTTCTATACGGCCACATGTGTTTTCGTGGGAGGACCTTAGCCTATTAAGCCTTTTAATGTCTAGTTCTGCATCCTGGTAGGCCGGTGTTGAAGGGGTAGTGCCTATGTACACGTAACGGTAATAGGGCTACTCAGAGGAGCTACCTTTGCACTTGTAACGGTGGTAGGCATCTAAGTTTGTCCAATTCAACGGTATCGTGCCTCGTAGGGGACCCAGGTGGTTACGCCTACGGCGCTAGGTTCGGCGAGGGCCCGCACCCTAGCGGCGCTACCTGCAATGTAGGTCGGAAGAACATGTACCGTGCTGGTGTAGGGCTGGATGTTGAGCGAGGTAACGGTTGAGTTGTGACCCCTAGGCCGCACTCAACGTGAGAGTGTGGGTGGTGCCGACGGGTACCGAAACTCCTAGGGTGTAGCGGTGGCTTATATCACATCATGTGGTTTGGTACAAACTCTGCAGACTCTAAATCTACCCAGGATAGTCGTGCTCACGGTTACGAGCGACCTAGAGATATTGTCTTGAGTATAGTTTTGAAGTTTTTGAACCTTTTGGAACTCGATTTGGAAGTGTGTGAAATTGATGAGATGAGATGTGTATATGATGGATAACATTTTTTTATGATTATGTCCCTATGCTTGAAACTTGGAGATGACAAACACTTGTTTTGCTTATTGCCACTCTTTTCAAACTTGTGCGACATTTGAATTGTATATGTATCTATTGCAAACTTCAATTGCATTTACACAATTGAACTCTATATACATTGCCTTGCGATTGATGTAAATGCTAGGGTTGCTCTTTACTTGCCAGTACATTAATTTGATTAATGTGCTGACTCTTGCCTGTTATTTTGTATTGCCTAACCTGCTGCAGGTATTGTGTGATGAATGGCGATCTCTTGCAGCTTGATTGTTGGTCTTCTAAGTGTTGGCTCACACTAGGGTCTACCCTAGTCGGTATGCCTGTGGGAGGGTAGCATCGCTTGCCGCTGAGCCGTCTTATTTATGGCGTAAATCCAATGTAACAATTTAGGGTTATTATTTCTGTATTTATTTGTGTGTATGCCCTCTTTTGATTGGTATCGAGGCTAGAGATGAATCATATGTCCTAGCTGCATTCCTGGGCAGTTCGGACGTATGAGGATTGGCTTAGGATTTACGAGACCATTGCGGGGTAACGCTGCAGTTCGAGTCCCGTGGGTCGCGTATCGTTTCTGATCTCCGCCATCGTACGGGTGACGGGCGCGTCTGGTAGTGGAGTGGCAAGCTACCCATAGCGGTTGTCTCGTCGATCCTCTGTCCGAGTATTGCAATTGGGTTGTTGAAAAGGTACTCGGCCATCGCCGCGGTTGCGTGAGGTCGAGCGGCTATTTTGCGTGTATGGATCTCACTAGACAATTATCGCAAAGGTCCCTGACCGAGTCCCTCACAACACCTCAATTGTGGTGCTCCACAAGATATAGTACTACTGTACAAGGCTCACAAAATTGGTTTCACACTTTTTGGACTCAGTTTGGATTTTATACAGTTTTTATAAGGTTGTATGTTCAGATTAAGCATTTGAATCATAAGCAATGTTTTATACAGAAAAGTACTAAATTTTATGTTTCCAGAATGTAGAGAATGGTCCTTGGAGATGAACAAAAGTGGTTTCATGATTTTTGGAGACTGGATGAAATTCCTATGGAATTTACACGCCTCTACTCCATTTTATATCACCCATTTGCTATACTAATTTAAAATGAATTCCTGTACAGAAAGTGTGATGTTAGATCCTACAGTGAGGTAGAGAAAGTTTTTATGAATCAAACAAAATTTGTTTGGGATTATTTGGAGCTAGGATGAATTTTCTATGAATTTTACAAATTAGGAATATTTTCAGTCTACAAATTTCAGTTTGAACCTTTGAATTCAAATTCGAATTTCAAATACAAGGGGGCCTGCTCGTCAGTGTAACTTTTACAGAAAACCCCCGGGAAAACCTAGTTTTCAACCGAAGTCTTTGCCACGTGGGCGGTGTTTTTCTAAAGAGCGCTCAAGTCCCACGTGGCATAGACTGGCACTTTACATTTTAGTCCGGGTGAGTTTTAAACATTATCTAATCCCGTCCCCGCGCTAATCGCTTCAGGCCCACGCGTCAGTACACGTGTCCTACGTGGAGCGGCAGAGGCGGCACTCGCCTGCGCCGGCGGTTAGCGGCGGCGGTTCGGCCGACGATCCCAACACCAAAAATGTTTGCAAAGCTCTGGGGAATGTGGTGGTGGTGAACTCACGGAATGAGGTGGACGAGGCTGGCGGACGGTGAGTGACGGCGGCTGACGATGGTTAATCGCGGCAGCGCCGGCGATTGGTCTGGATTCGGGGCCTGGGGTCAAAAGGTGAAATGCTCTTGGGGTTTATGCGATGCGATTGGGGGCGGTGTGAGATCTTGCCGAGATCTTGCCGGCAACGAGCGCAGGTCGGCCGAGATCTTGCCGGCGATGAGTGCAGGCGGCGGTGGCCTTACGGGCAACGGCGAAGTATGATCTAGGGGCTCGTTGTAATTCGATTGATGCACTTGTGAGGTCCCTGGGTGTCCGTAGGTGCTCACCGAGCGATCTATGATCTCCGGCGGAGTGCGTGGGGCGACGGCGACGGTGGAAGATGGCTGGCGGCGGCAGAAATCCTCTGGTGCATGGCGGCAGCCCGATTGGGACGAGGTCCTGCTAAAAGATCGATCGGAGATCATTACTAGGGTCCATAGGATACTAAAAACCCAATCAAATCCACCCGAGCACACTGGAGAGAAGGAGATCGACGTTGATGGCGGCGGATCGGCGTCGGTGTCATGGCGACACGGCGATGTGGGCCACAGGATCTCAAATTGAAGCGTGCACGAAGTTAGTTACTCCCCAAGAAAGGTTCGGCTGCAAGGGATCGAATGGATTCTCACCGAACACGGAGGAAGACGACAACGACGAGCGGCGGCCGGAGCGGAAGGGGGCGACGTGGATTTACATGCGGGAGCAACTCTACGGGTCAGGGCTTGCTTGGGAGGTCTTCACGGCCTACATGAACACGTCGACGAAGTTTCTGCGCCTGCGGTGGACTGTGGATGACGAACGGGACAACCCCGACGGCGGTCGTCCAGAACTCTGGCGACGACGGCTAGTGCATGGCAAGTATTCGACGTAGGGAAAAGGGAGTGAAAAGAGTAGGGTTCGGTCAGGCATGGGGAGGCGAACACGACCGTGGTGATCGACTGCGGCCAACCTTACCCAAGTGCGAATGCGACGGCGGTGAGTTTGCCGGAGCTGAGGAAGAAGACGGCGTATCTCTTGTGTCTTGAGGTTTCAGAGGGTGAGAGCTACGGGAACATGATCAGTGAGGTGAGGGACGCGTGTGGGAAGAGTTTTGGCCGGTTTGGCGACACGTCGACGTCGTGGTGGCACGGCAGAGCGGTGGAAGGAAGAGGAGAGCGACGCGTGGGAGCGGCGGGACGGCGTCACCCTGCATTCCTGGACGGCTTGAGTTGTTTCTGAGGCTTACATGTGGGTCCCATGGCAGATGCAGCATTCAGTTTTGGAGAGAAGAATTGGAAGAGCTAGAGGTCGAATTGGCCCAAACAAAACCTGGGGTTTACACTTCAGATGTTGGTGTACACTTTGGTTGAAAAGGTTTCACATTAACAGATTTGGTCAAATTTTGGCAAAGGCCTAAAGTTCCTATCAGAGCTCAAAAAATTCCAGCTTTCTAGTAAATTTTTGGGTAGATCATCAAGGCACTAAATGAAGTGATAAAATTCTCAAAATTTGCAGGTTGCCTACTCTTGGTGTAAAGTATTTATGAGAAATTTTCCAGAATTTTTGGGCCTCTAATTTAGCACTCAATAATTGTTAGCTAAACATTGCTCTATGTTTAAATGCTTAGAATGAGATGCTAAAAATCCAAAAACAAGAAAAATGAAGCAAGCACATGCATTTGTGTGTGTTTGAATTTTGAGTTTAATTTTGGTGGTTTTGAATTCTATCAAACTCAAGGCTTTCATAATTTGCCACCTTGGGTTTAAATAGTCCATTTTGCATTTGTCAAATACTAAATTAGCTAGGTTAGGCAAAAAACAAGTGTTGCACTACTTTATTTTTAGGATTGTCGCTAGTTTAGCCTTAGGATGATTGAACTAACATACCGGTTCAAAATTATTCCGAATTTCACACACGGGTTGAACTCAAGTTTTACGTCGGTCGTTTTCCGGTATGTTACAGTACTGTAAAAGAGATCACCTTTTCGACAATACAACTTCGGCGCATCGCCACCCTAGCTTCTGCTAGGTTTTCGACAAGACTGTGCCTTCGGGTCGTGCTGCATCGATTTGGTTCGAATTACGGCAGTAGGTATGTCTCGTCAAACTTCGTATAGATCGGCTATTGGTACTTTCTCGGTTAGGTTCGATATATTCGATTGTTAATTTGTACGTCGCGTATCATATATGTCACCAGATTCTAGATCGACCATGATATATTTGCATCGGTTCATCTTGATTAGGACTGTCTTGGTTAGGTCCAATATTCTAATTAAGATGCTAGTTAGGACTTTCTCGGTTAAATCCGATATTCTAACTAGGTTGCTACTGGTAATAATATATCAAGGCAGTACTCTATACGACGTGATATATCCAAGATCATATATGCCTGTAATCAATATATCTAGACTAATTAGCGATAATCTTAGTGCAAGCTGTCTCGACCCTACTCGATCCTTCGGACTAAGGTTAAAACAAATCGTTTTAGGTGTATTGGTTTTAGGCATGTATGATTCTATCAGGGTTTTAGCCAGTAGATTATCTTAATTTCAGTTTCATATCATAAGCTCCATTGGCTCGTTCCTATTTAATATAGCCGATGCAGGTCTATTGAACTTGACAGCCGATCATAATACTCTTGCTATCATCTACCCGCCATCGGCCCAGTGGCCGATGGCACTTGGCATCTAACTTTAATTTTTCTATTCTTGTTGATTGCAGGATCAAATCAACTGGTACGCCCTGAACCCGATTTTTAGGACCTGCACTGGAGTTAAACAGATCTCCCAAGCCTTCGGTGTGAAATACGTGTAAATCAAATTTCACGTCAACAATCGTCAAGCTTTAACTTGGAGACATATCGAATCTTGTTGAAATTGCAACGCTTCCGCATTCAAGACTGCTATGAAAACAATCTCACGGGAATAACGATGATCCGAGCACTGAGATTTTAGTCGGGGACATATCGTAAGGTGTTCCGATAGAGAACCATAATGACATATCGTAAGCTGTATCAACTCATAGCCGAGTTAAACCTTAGGGACGTACCAATCCGTGTTGCTATCGCAACGCTTCCATATAGGATTACGAAAGTAATGCCATGGGAATGATGGTGATCCAACCACTCGAGATAATATATTTGATAAGCATCGTAGCCATAAGCTAGCCGTATCAACTTTATCGTCGAGGTTTACAACGGAGACATACCGAATCATGTTGCAAAGCACAACACTTCCATATAGGATTACGAAAGTAACCCCACGTGAATAGTGTTGATCCGAGTGCCAAAGACAAGGAGCTTGATAAGCATCGTGGCTAGAGGCCAGCTGTATCCAGCAAATAGCAACCCAGAAAAGAACCGACATGCTCGAGTAGTCTTGTCAAACCTTGATAACGTCATCGATGCGCTCGAGTGTTTTCCATCACATCAACTGATGTTTTGACCAGAAAGCGTGATGATGGCGCGATTAAATGCCACTGTTATGTCAGGCCAAAGATTCGTGCCTCTTCACCTACCGCGGCGCTTCGGTGAACACACCAACTCCTCAAATTCTCCATCGCATCCCACGACCAGATCGTGGTGTTTAGGTCTTTCTTCACCTGTGGATTTTCTCTCCCCGCTTCTGCTTTCTTCCGTGGTCTCTTCAACCACTTCCGCGTCGAGTTTGTAAATCTCAATCCCAACTTGATCCTCCAGATCTCCCCCTTAGAATGTGTTTGTGGCTAGGCGTGTTGTCGAGGACATAGACGACACCCCTGCGGCTGCCGCCACCGCTGCTCTGACTGCCTCCGCCGCCACCGTTACGGCTACCGCTGCCCCAACCATCACTGCTTCCAAGCCGTCTATCCGTGACGAGGCGGTGGCCACAGGCGTCGTCATCGAGCCCAAGTTTCGTCCATCGCCGAGCCAATTGCACCGACGGCGGACTCGGACGCCGTCCTGCCTTCTTCGCCTTTACCTCCCGTTGATGCCGCTTTGTGTCATGGGCACTCGTCTCGGGTGACGAGCGCCTCTAACTTGTGAGCCCCCAAGCCAAGCTCGACTGCCGGGGCTAACGTCGGAGGGCCAGTCGAGGACAAAGCCATTCAGGTTGAGGAAATCCCTCGACTGGCCGATGCCGTGGACCCATCCCCCTCCGTGCCGCCTGGTTTAATGACCAAGGCGAAGTCAAGGGGTTCAACGAGGAAGCGCACCGGGAAACGGTGATGAAGCTGTTCGAGGACATGCTCGCCACCTTTACCGGCTTGAAGGATAAACAAAATTTTCTTGTCTGATATCTATTCCTAGCTCCTGACTGCTCGGCGTAGTTTATGTCTATCTAAAACTATACCGAGTAGTCTTTAAGGACTCGTAATCAATGTATGCGATCGCCGAGGACTCGGAGCAGAAGACCGAGGCCCTGAGGCTTGTCATGCCCAGGGTTAGGGAAATCCGCTGGGTCCGCTCCGTGGTGAGGGAGGTGGAGACCCAGAAGGTCCTGGCAGAGATCAGCCACCATCACCAGGAGCGTGAGTTCCATGTGCGCATCCAGTCTGCAAGCGCAATTGGAGGACAACGGTAGAATCTTGTCAACCTGTCGTCTTTGTTTTCAATCATTAGTTAATTGTCTTCTGTATGTTTGGGTCAAGCGTCCTTGGCGGCCGCTAGTGTCCCCTCTAAGGACCTCGCTGAACTATGCATGTCGTTGGATAAGGCGGAGGATGCCACTCGCCAAGCGGAGGAGGCATTGGCGAAGTCGGAGGTGGCCCAGCCGAAGGCGGAGAAGGAGCTCGAAAGGGTGGAGAAGGACTTCAAAGCTCACACTGAGGAACTCGAGGGTAAGACTTGATCCCCGGTGATATAGTTGTCCTCGTATTCGAGTTGCGTTCTTGTACGTACTAACCGTACACCATTGTGTAGGCTACAAGAAGACCCTCGCCCAGTTTGACGAGCCGTCAATGCGGGCGGGGCACGCCGAGGTGATGAGGGACGAGCTCATCGCGGCCACTATTCTAGTGGTCAACATGATCTCACGGAATGACCCCCTCATCCCGGCGCACAGCGTGTCACTGCGGGTCATCGACGCCCTGAAGCAGTGTGGAGAATATGGATACCGGGTATATACTCGGACCACTGATAGCCCACGGAGAGGGGATGTTCTAGAAGATTGATAGAAGGAAGACTAAGAGGCCCGGCCCATCAATGCCTTGGTTCCCACGGCGCAATCCAAGAGATAAGGCATATACCGAGTTGTATGTTACTCGGAGTTCATATATGTAAAGAGATAAATCACCCGGTTGGGCCTTGCCTTGTATTCCACGGCAATCAGTCGGGTAGATATTGTAACAGATAAGGAAACCCTAAGCCGTTTAGGGTTAGGATTCCTAGATAACTCGGCTCCCTCTCCCTATATAAGGAGGGGTTGAGGTAGCCTCTAGGGGCACCGAAAATCACCAAGATCATCAAATCATACACCATATTCAATCATACAAACTCGGCGGAATACCTCCCCCGGACTGGATTACGGTTATTACTCCATCGGTGGGCCTGAACCAGTATAAATTCTTGTGTTCCGTCACCATCTAGCTTTCGAGTTGGTGCGTAGCCCCATATAGTTTACAGCCGGTACAAAACACCGACAGTCGGCGCGCCAGGTAGGGGACATCGCCGGATTTCTCGACAAGAAGCTAGATGGCATCTTCATCAACACCTACGTTCGCCGGATCAATCGTTCCCCCTTGGACAAAGCTTCGATTTGGCTCCTTTAGCTTCCTCGCCGACTCCAATGGAGAACTCAAGACTCGGGCAAAAGAGATCGACTCAGTGAATGTTTTCACCCTCCCAATGGGTCTTCCCAACATCGCTAAACAAACGACTCACCTCTTGAGTCGCGTGATTTCCCAAGTCGACGATGGCGCCATCAAGATCACGGCATGTTACCAGCCCCTGCCAAAGAAGCAAAGTCGATCCGCTAGGCGTCGTGCATCCCGCAGATCGAGAAGCAAGGCGATGGAGACCGAGACATTGGAACCAGAGTCGACTCCGACTCCACCTCTGGTTCTGACTCCCAAAGCGACTCCGACACCAATCATCGATCTGGAGTCGACTTCGACTCAACTACGACTGCACGAGCCTACATCGACTCGGATTCAGTCTACCAAGATCACTCCAACTCAGGAACCACCGAGTCTGGTCTTTAACACCACCAATAACTCGGGGGCGTATCGCCTCTTCAGTGGGTTATCTCAAGAGCCGGGAGAATCTTTCGGCAGATTCACTCGGTGCTTTCTACAAACGATTGATCAAGTCAAACCGATCTCAAACCAGCTGGCCCTATCCATCTTTTATCATGGGCTCATAAGAAACCAGGATATAATCCGGATGTGGTATCGTCATAAGCCTAAGAGTATCAAGGATCTGATGCAGATGGCTAACATTCAGGGGCCATTCGGAACCCAACACTCAGAGCCAAGGAAGGAGGACAGCCTGATTAGCTCTATGCGAAGAAGCTTGCGGGAGGACACGGAACTTGAAAAGCAAGAGCGCGAAGAAGCGTTCAAGCAGCGAAGGGAAAAGTCCAAGCGTCAGCAACCCTCAACGCCGAGTGAAGCGCCCCGTTCACCACCTCGCAAGAAGATCTGGCAGCGAAAAGATTCTCAGCCGGCATTAACGCCAAACCAGAGCCTGGCCCAGCTACTCCAGGGGATTGAGGAACCCTTCCACGTCTACCTTCGGCGCTTCAATGCAATCATGGAGGACAAGCTAGCCGTCACTAACAACCAAGCCATAGATGCGTTCTTCAGGGGATGCAGAGACCTGGAGTTCAAGGAAGACTGGTATAAGAAGCCACCCGCATCACTCGAAGTGATGCTTTTCAGAGCAGACTTATACGCCAAACGCTACCGGTGATCCAACATGTAGGATCCGAGTGACAATGAATCGGATTCCAGAAACTCCATGGAGCATGGTGAGGGAGAAGAACGCCAAGTGGCTTTCCTCAACGAGTCAATTCAGTTCGACGAAGGAGTCCTCGCCTTCACCTCTGATCCGCGACAAGTCGTTTGGCCTATAGGATTCAAGCCCACAGGAATCGAGAAGTATGATGGCAAGACAGATCCTACCACATGGCTAACCATCTATACCTTGGCAATACGGGCTGCGGGAGGTGACAGCCGAGTCATGGCCAATTACCTCCCGGTGGCGTTATCTGATTCAGCTCATAACTGGCTCACTGGATTACCTTGCAGATCAATCAGGTCCTGGACAGAGCTTCGGGAGCTTTTCATCGCTAACTTCCAGGGTACTTACGAGCACCCGGGAGACCAATATGACCTTTTACAGCTTCAACAAAGGTCCAATGAATCTCTCAGGGACTATATCAAGAGGTTCTCAGAAGCCAGGAACAAGATCCCAGACGTCAAGGACGATATCATCATCGCGTCTTTTAGAAAGGGAGTCAGAGATGTGGAATTCATCCACAAATTCACTTGCAAGCCACCGCACACCGTCAGCTGACTGTTTGAGATGGCCAACAAGTATGCGGCATCTGTCGAGGCCGTCCAGGCTGTGCGTGGGGATAAACAGCTAGCCTTTATGCCGAGAGAAAAGAAGAAGGACGATAAGTCCTCTAAGGACCACAAAGACGCTAATCGATCCTCAGACCGAAAGCGTCGCCCTGAAGAACTTGTTGCCGCAACGGATAGATTCAATCATCAACGCCGCTTCAAGATCTCAGACTACGAGCAAGTACTAGCCGAGAAGTGTCCTTACCACCCGAGTGGTAACCACTCGGCGAAAGACTGCTACATGCTCAAAAAGTACATCGAACAGCAAGTTAAGGGTTTGAAGCCAGCAGATACGCCAGAGGGTTCTGGCAAGGACAAGAGCAAGGAGAAAGTCGACGATGACGTGCCTCTCGGCTTCCAACGCTCTCACCAGCAACTCAATCACATCTTTGGCGGACCACACGGCTACGAGCCCAAGCGCAAGTAGAAGCTCACGGATCGTGAAATCAACATGGCGGCCCCAAGCGTGCCCCACTACCTCCGCTGGTCAGAAGTCTCGATCACCTTCGATCGCAATGATCACCCGGACCGAGTAGTGCACCCCGGTCGCTATCCATTGGTACTTGCTCTGGTGGTACTCGGGACCCGCCTCAAGCGTGTCCTCATTGACGGAGGTAGTGTGCACAACATCCTCTTCGTCAAGACCTTTGAAGCCATGAAAATACCAAGGTCCGAGCTTAATCCGAGTTATGCCCCCTTCCATAGAGTCATCCTAGGGTTATCAGCAACTCCACTCGGTCAAATCTCGTTGCCTGTCACGTTTGGCACAAAGGACAACTTCAGGATGGAGAACATCATCTTTGAGGTGGCGGACCTCGACACGGCCTATCATGCCATCCTTGGGCGCCCCGCGCTGTCCAAGTTCATGGCAATCCCACATTACACATACATGATGATGAAAATGCCGGGACCTCACGGAGTCATATCTCTACGCAGTGACGTACGCCAAGCCTTCACCTGCGACAGGGAGAGTTGTGACATTGCCCAAGTACTCGACACTGCCAAGGAGAGCAACGACATCAAACAGCAAGCGTCTGAAGCACAAGACGGAGAGGTGCCGAGTCCTAAGACCTCGAAGCTCGATGTCAGTGGAGTTAAGACTAAGAAAATTGTACTCAACCCAGATGACCCGACTAAAATGACGGTCATTGGGGCCGACTTAGTCTGTAAATAGGAAAGCGAGCTCGTCACCTTCCTTCAAAGAAATAAAGATATTTTTGCGTGGAAACCATCTGATATGCCTGGAATCCCGCGGGAGGTGATTGAGCACACTTTACAAGTGAAAGCTGACTCTAAGCCAGTCAAGCAGCGTCTACGACGGTTTGCTGCCGACAGGCGGGAAGCTATTAAAGAAGAGATTAAGAAGCTACTGGCTGCTGGATTTATCAAAGAGGTGCTTCATCCCGAGTGGCTGGCCAACCCAGTGCTCGTGGAAAAGAAAACAGGACAGTGGAGAATGTGTGTCGACTACACGGACCTCAACAAGGCCTGCCCAAAAGATCCCTTCGGACTGCCACGCATTGATCAAGTAGTGGATACAACGGCGGGCTGTGACTTGTTGAGCTTTCTTGACTGCTACTCAGGTTATCATCCGTTTGGAGCTTACTGCTACATTACCATGCCTTTTGGGTTGAAAACATCGGAGCTACGTAACAACGCATGATCCAGAAATGTCTACAAACTCAGATCGGGCGTAATGTGGAAGCTTATGTCGATGACGTGGTTATCAAAACTCAGCAGAGAAATGACTTAATCGCCGACTTGGAAGAAACATTTAGTAACATCCGAGCTTATAGGATGAAGCTAAACCCGGAGAAGTGCGTGTTTGGAGTACCATCAGGCAAGCTACTTGGGTTTATGATCTCAAATAGAGGGATTGATGCCAATCCTGACAAAATCAAGGCTATTTTGGATATGGAACCCCCGAGTA
>CM002486.1:10555338-10626102 GCA_000325765.3 Leersia perrieri
TAATTCTCGTTCCTTCTGACTGCCTGCTTCGAGTACCTATGTTACTCGAGTAGCCAGTCGGGGGCTACATGTATCTTACATACTCTGTCTTTAATAAAGAACAGAATATTTTATGCCTAATTATGAAGCTCTATTTACTGATGTTCTTGTTTGGTATGCAAAGGGGCTTTGATTGCTTTAGCCGGGTTCCTATACTCAAGAACTAGTCGGGATAAGTGTTTAAATATAAGGCATAACAAAGAAAACATCTTTACCGACTCATGTTATTTAAATCACTCGCCAGATCGTGAAGCTCATTTGATTATCGATGGGTTTTTAAACGTATGGATTTAAGGTGAATTTAATGATATGCAACTTGGTAAAAGAGAAAAGGATTTGATAAATAGAAATCACTCAGACATTACATAGTAATATTACAATAATTGTCTTTTGAGTCAGATTCTACTAAAGTCTATACATTATCCTCTTCTTCAGGATACAAGGCATCTTTGGCCATAACCTGAGCCATGCCATCTACTTGATCCAGAAGTTCAAGAGCCTTCTCGCTGGTCGTCCCTTCTGCATACCCTGACGTGATTGGCTCGAGATCTTGCTTGGGGTACAATGACTTAATCACCGCCAAGGTTTGACCACAAGCAACGCTAGCACTCACAAGGATGATCTTTTTGAGTCTAGTGGGAGCCGACTGGAGGTGCTCAATTACTGATTGGAGGCTTGAAGTGTTGGATTCAGCAGTAGCCGCGTGAAGATTGTCAAGAATGGGCTCTGCGGCTTGGCAAAGCTCGGCATTCATTCTTCGGGCTTCCTCTAGCTCGGCCTTCATCTTCATGAACTCATCATTGTGCTTGACCTTCATAGCACTAAGTTCATTGGCAGCTTTTTTCTTCAAATCTATATGATAAATTGGAAGAGAGATTAGCGAAGAGAACAGGACTCAGGTCAAGGTCACAAGATAAGAAGACTCACCTTCATGCTTTTTTGAGAGGGTCTCAAGATTGTCCTTGTAGTAGTTTGCCTGCTCGTGTGATTTCACGTTCAGAGCGATAGCATGAGAAAACTTCTTGGCCGAGTCTTTTCCTTTGATGAGTTCTAGAAAAAGACAAAAATGTTTCACAAAATATGAAGATACAAAGGAGTACTCTATACAGAGGAGTGGTAAATTACCTTCATTTTTATCTTGGAGTTGAGTCAATTCGGCTTGGAGCTTCAGCACTTGTTCTTCAGCCTGCCTCTTGGCCTCAAAAATCACTAGATCATGGCCAAGGAAATCTGGAAGCAAAACAGTCAGATTTAAAGATGGATTTAGAACAATGAGGTTATTTTGTGCTGGAGAGCTACCTCTGAGTTTATCCTTGAATTCATTCCGAGTGTTCCTGTAGCCGGCTATTTCATTTCTCAGGAGGGATAGCTCCCCCTGAGCTTGTTCAGCTTGCTCGGCTAATGGAGCAATGCGCTCTAAGAGTGTGTCGTTGGCACAGGAGCTCTTGACTACATCCTGAAAGATGATGTTTGTGAATATACGGGCAGAAGCCTAGGAGAGTAGGGGAATGAGCATCAACTTACCAGTATAAGGCCAGTATAAGGTCGGAGGACTCAGCCATCAGCTGGATTAATTTGACCATATTCTTTTGATCCTTGATACGGTCCAAAACTAAGACCTAGTTAGGATCGGGGCCATATCGCCACCCGATGATCTAAGAGATTAAGTTTGAGAGGACAAAAAAGAAGTCAATTGCAAGACGGTTGAAGATTATAGAATTAGAATTTACCTCATCACTGATGGTCTTCTCACTATCAGAACCAGTACTCGGTTCGACAACTGCCAAGGAGCTTTGGACCTATTTTCCCTTGTCGGCACTCGGCAACTCGATAGTCGTCCTGAGTACCGGGCTTGGGGGAAGAGTGGCTTGAGCAGTAGCAGCGGGAGCAGTAGTGGTAGTTCACGGGGTGATGTCAACTGAGGACAAGGTTTTTTGAGAGACGATCAAGAATTGAGAAGAAATACCACTCGGCTGATATTGAAAAAGTTATAAAGAACATACCAGAGGAAGTGATATCAGAAGATGTGACTGCTTGCGTTGCAGCCAGTTCAATTCTTGAAGTAGAGACTTGAGGCGGTGGAGACAGAGTGGTCGACGGCGTTTCTCCTTTCGATAACTCTGGCTGGGAACCAGTTGGTACAGCTACAGGCTCCTCGACTACTGAAGTAGTCGGGGGCTGCGGTGGGATGTCATCTTCTTTACCAGTAAAACTGGTATTAGGCTTGGTGTATTGAGTAATCATAGTTAGAGAAGATCTAAGGATTCAGGTGCAGAAAATACAAGAAATGATGAAGAGAGGAAAGCTTACATATTTGATAGCTTTAAACGCCCACGCTTAACTGGGCGAGGCGAGAAACACCTAGGCGCTGAGGGAGGTGGAGGAGAAGAAAGACGAGGAGCCGGAGCTGACTGATCAGCTGCCTCGTTGTCCGAGTAGTTGGTGATGATAAGCTTGCGCTTCCTCCCTTGAAGGGAGTCGGTGTGGACGGTGGTAGCAGCAGTGGCGGCCTCGATGGCTTCCTCCTCTTCATTATTACTCAGCTCACTGAAAAAATCAATGGCTGGGCCTTCAGGCGTTGGGGCTTGATCTGGCCGAGCGATGTTGGCACCACTCGGTGACCTGGAGTCAAGCTGATAATTTTCCTGAGGATCAGTACAGTGATTAATACTCGGCAATTGGGAAAGTCATATATAACGTAGATGAAGGTACATACCCGAGGAGGCGGCCTATAGATGTGGAAGGACCTACATCGAAGTTTGTCCTTCTGAGTGGGGATCTCGACGCCCTCGGCAAATATGGCTCTAAGCTTGTTGCCGACTTCTTTCTCCTCTAGGTCGACCTCTGACTCCCTGGTGGGGTCGTGGTGACCTGTATATTCAAAGGTTAGGTGGACTCGCTCCTTGAGGGGATTTATCCGATATTTCAAGAAATGGCGAGCCACCCAGATGCCAGTCAACCCACCTTGCTTTAACTCAGCAATTTTCTTCATCAGTGGGGTGACTTCTAGCATCTCCTCCTTAGTGAGCTTGGCCTTCCAGGATTCACAGGGAGTAGGGTACTCGGAGGAGTATTCACCGAGTGACTTCTCGACGTCTAGGTAGTAGAACCACTCGTCAGGCCAGCCCTTGTTGGAGGTGTTGAAGGATATATCAAAATATTTGCTGGTGAAACGGCATTGGAAACCGGTTCCACCAACATTGGCGATGTTGGCTTGGCTGGGTTGTGGTTTCAGAAAAAATAGGGCCCGAAAGAGGTTGAAGTGGGGGAAGATCCCCAAATAGGTTTCACAGAGATGGATGAAGATCGAAAGATTAAGGATGGAGTTAGGATTAAGATGGTGGATCTTAATCCCGTAGAACTCGAGAAGGCCCCTAAGGAAGGGGTGAACTGGGAGAGAGAAACCCCGAAAGAAAAAGGGGGTGAAAACAACCGCCTCGCCAGCGCTAGGCGAGGGAAAGATATCGAAGCGAGCAGGGCGCCAAGCGATTACCTCTTGACGATGGAGAACGCCCTTTGACACCAACAAGTTCAGCTTCCCCTCGTCGATTGAGCTCGGGAGCCATCCGGATGCCTCACTAATGGAGACCTCTGTGGCGGGCTTAGAACTCCCCGCGCCAGCCATATTGATTGGTTGAGGTTTGGTGGCGAAGGCTTTCGGGGGATTGAGGAGCTGACGAGCGTGGTGAATCACGGGAGCAAGAAGTTGGATCGAAGGTTGGGAGGCAATGGCGCACAGTGTTGAATCTCGACGGAGAAGACGAAGAGATAAAGGGGAGAACTGACGCCGTAGGATACGCGTCACATCCATAATTCTCATGATTTTAATGAGCGAGCTCCAGGTTTAACGACGTCAGTTTAGAGCCATTATAAGGAAGTTCAAGGGTTTAACAGAGTAATCAGTCGGCAGACGAAGAATTGAGATTGATCACTCGGGTTACTAAAAGGAGTTAAGTTTTGTCGATTCAGTTGCGGATTGAAAAGTGTCTTTGAAGAATTTGAAGATTTGTTTGATAAGAGAGCAGCCGATTGCTATAAAAACTAGATAATTGGATAATTTCGAGATTGATAAGCCTCTGGCCTATCACTCGGGAATACTAATTCCTATGATTGGTGCTAAGCTAAACCTTGATATAGCCCGGTGAATTTAAAGCATGCCCTGTGTGCCTCTAGGTGATGGAATATCACATGCTATTTACTCGGAGCTGGTCACTGTGTGAGCTTGAAGAGAGTAATGACCTAATTTAGGGTTTGCTTATCCTAGGAGTGAGATATTAAAGCCTCTGGCCTATTATCCGAATTAATTGGGTGAGTGATGCTAAGCTATGAGTCTTGATACACATCAAGATGAGGATACATGCATATCCGGCTGGAAAAATCGCATTTGGCAATAGCTATGCGTATCATATTATAGCCTCTGGCCTATCATTAAAGATGATTGACGCTAAGCTCCAAGGGTTCTATCTGCCTCAAATAGACTCTAGTTTAGTTGTTTTCCCAACTAATTCTAGAGTAGGGGGCTACACCTATTAGGTGCGCCACTCGGCGCACCGTTCAATTTCTTTATAAAGGTATTTTTTCTTAAAAGTCTCATATAGACTCTAAGTTTAGTTGTTTTCCCAACTAATCATAGAGTCAGGGGCTACACATAATAGGTGCGCCACTCGGCGCCCCAATTTTTTCTATGGATCTTATGGTGGAGCCCTTCACAGCCTCTTTGCGAGATGATTGGAAAAGATGAAGATTGAAGATTTGAAGGTTACAAAAGAAGATAAAGCAACTCGACTGTGAATGACTCGGGGGCTACTGTGGAGAATATGGCTACCGGGTATCTACTCGGACCATTGATAGCCCACGAAGAGGGGATGTTCTAGAAGATTGATAGAAGGAAGACAAAGAGGCCCGGCCCATCAATGCCTTGGTTCCCACGACGCAATCCAAGAGATAAGGCATATCCCGAGTTGTATGTTACTCGGAGTTCATATATGTAAAGAGATAAATCACCCGGTTGGGCCTTGCCTTGTATTCCACGGCAATCAGTCGGGTAGATATTGTAACAGATAAGGAAACCCTAAGCCGTTTAGGGTTAGGATTCCTAGATAACTCGGCTCCCTCTCCCTATATAAGGAGGGGTCAAGGTAGCCTCTAGGGGCATCGAAAATCACCAAGATCATCAGATCATACACCATATTCAATCATACAAACTCGGTGGAATACCTCCTCCGAACTGGATTACGGTTATTACTCCATCGGAGGACCTGAACCAGTATAAATTCTTGTGTTCCGTCACCATCTAGCTTTTGAGTTCGTGCGTAGCCCCATATAGTTTATTGCCGGTACAAAACACCGACAGTTGGCGCGCCAGGTAGGGGAAGTCGCCGGATTTCTCGACAAGAAGCTAGATGGCATCTTCATCAACACCTACGTTCGCCGGATCAATCGTTCCCCCTGGGACGAAGCTTCGATTCGGCTCCTTTAGCTTCATCGCCGGATAAATTCTTGTGTTCCGTCACCATCTAGCTTTCGAGTTCGTGCGTAGTCCCATATAGTTTACAGCCGGTACAAAACACCGACAAGCAGCTTCCTAAGAAGATAAAGAAGGAGCTTGAGGACGCCGCAGCTGCTAGGTGTCATCGGGCACTTGCCATAGTCCTCTCGCACTACCCCCGAGCTGACTTGGGGGTGATCTGAGAGGGTTACTCGGCCGACGCGTCTGACGCCGACATCGGCGAGCTCCTGGAGAAGGTGAAAGCCGCAGCAAAGAACTCAGTCGGGATGTACTCCCGACTGAATGAACTTATAAATTATGGGCCTTGCGTGTCCATGTAATGATGACTGCTTTATTTATGCTTCCATTATATGTACATTATTTTGCCGCTCGGGTAACCATTTCCAAGCTAACCCTAAGTGTAGAAACGTCGCAAGTGCTCGGTGTTCAATGAGTTAGGAATGACGCTTCCATCTTGGGTCTTGAGTCGGTAAGCAATTGGCCGAGTGACCTCAGTGATAATGAACGGGCCCTCCCACAACGGCGATAGCTTGTGCCTCTCGTTGGTGGATTGGATCCGCCGTAGCACTAGGTCACCAACCTTAAGGCTCGCCCTTTGACCGAACGGTCATGATATCATCTGAGGCCTTGCTGATATCTTGTCTGTGTTCCTGTTGGTATTTCTTATCGTCATCCTTGGAAATAGAATTCCAACGATAGCGACTCGAAATAATCAATGGGCAATCTATGGTTCACAGGATAAATCCGCAAGCGCACCCATATACCATTGTAGCATTTCACCCGGAAGTATTGCAATGTGTTGTATTTATTTAATCCCAAGGGAAGATTTGTAAAGAACTAACCTTTCTAATATTATATCATACACTTGCATACGTTATAGTTCTAAGCAGGGGAAAGATAAATATCTTGGGTATAGTGACACTAGCAAAGGAATATGCTATCTCTATAATTAATCCTAATCTAGTCCTGGCAAGAGTAGTTATAGATAAGTTCTATTTCTGTACTTCTGTTATACAACATCCTAGCATATACTAATTAGTAAACAAATAGTGTAGTGTACCCTCCTTACAATGCAGCTATAGCTAAGCCTTAACCTAGCTATGCCCTCCTAGTGCTTTACAAAGTTACTTCAGACTGTCGAGTTCCTTACAACAGTCTGTCCTAACCATCCAATAAGAATTAAATGTGGAGGTGCATCTAACCCCAGGAATTCTGATGTTGGATTATATACTGTGGGAGCGACACCCATACTGAGCTGTCACCATCAGCGGCCTGCGTCCCTCTAGAGTTTATACGCCCAAATAGATCCTACCTAGACACAATGTCTATGCTATCACACCCTACTCTACACCCTCGCGATTGAAATAAAGTACCTAAGTTCCAAACTAATAACTCTTGGTTCAATCTAAGCAGATTATTAACCCAGTTCTTAGACATTATTCCCGCACCAATGCAAATCCCAGATAATGTAACTACACCAAGTATACTAATCATCTATGAACTAGGCATGGCATCCATAATCTAAGACTTAGACTAAAGTACCACAAGTGTATAAAAGAAGAACGATTATATTGAAGTGATGAAAGTCTTACAAAAGAACTAGAAAGCAAAGTAGAACTTTACCTGAATTCCTCCGAAAACTTCCTTGAATTAGAATTATTCTATTCCTACTATTACTTGGACTAATACTACAAGTAGAGAAGCTTGATTCCTTGCTTTGGTGTGTGCTGGAGAGAAGAGAGTGATGCTCTATTTATAGGCTCCAAATGGCGGCAACTCCCATTGGAAATGACCATCTTGCCCCTGGTAACCGTCATCAACATCCAACCAGCAGCTGCCATGTGGAAGGTCGGTGGGAGAGGCGGCGCTTCTGGTTCAGCCGAACTGCCTGGTTTGGCTGAACTAGGCTAGCCTCCCACCGACTCCAGCCTTCTCCGGTACACTGATAGGTGGGCCCTTATGACGGTTATTAGTGCGAAGACAGTTATCTTAACTGCCAGCTGGCCCTCTCATCCAGAACCTTGCTTGAGAGTGAGGTTTCCTCATGATTATCTCCATTTTAATGTATTTTCCCTACAAGCAAATATTCTCCAAGTACAAGTGGAACTATATTATTCTGAAATAAATATGCATTGCAAGCATATCATATTCTCCTTTATTTTAGTTGTATTGACGGTCGAAATGTTGCTATAACGACCGCCAACAAAACCCCCCAAGCTTGAACCTTTGCTCGTCCCCAAGTAAAGGAACGAACAGAAATTTAAACTTGGTTGTCATTTAGGAGTTGCTACAATGTCATATATCTTAGATTTACAGGTGCATGAAAAAATACTCTCTAAAACTTAAGCAAGCTAGCACATCCTATGTCCATAGAATTGTGTTCATGAAAATAGAACATACCTTTGCCTTGCCTTCAGCGGTTGAGAGATACAATGACTCATAGTGCATCTTCTATTCGGAGTTTTCAAAAGGTTTTTGAAAATGAAAAACAAGTTCCTCAAGTGATTCTCTCGTCACTCGAGTGTGTATATACCTCACCAAGAGTGTCTTATTGATCGTACTCCAAAAGTTTACATGTGGAGCTTGGTAGGGATCAAGTGAGGCATACCTGCATTCACATTTATTACTAAGTCAAAGACTATGACTAAAGCAGAAAGTAATCCACACCCATGACAGAGATCATGCAAAGTGTATGGAAGATGGGGTGGAAATGAATGTGGAATTTATTTGGCTCCTTTTGGTACGATAAAGTCTCTCCTCCTTTGGAAGCCTTTTTGTGAGGGAGTATTTTTTGTGGCCTCTCTTGCTTTATTGGAAGATATTTTTGGAAGAGTTTTCACTCTTGATTTTTGGCAATGGGCCTCTCTCCACTATTTTGGGTTTTTGGCTATTAGAGTAAGAGCATATTTTTGGTGGAGCTTTATTTGGTGGAATGGATATGGTGGATGGAATGGAATTGGTGCTGCTTGCAATGTAGAAGTCAAGCATATGCAAGTGGGAGTTTGATCTCGATCACAGGACATGAAGAACAACTGTAGAAGTCATCGAATTTGACAAAGTTCAATGGAAATACAAGTAACCAAAATATGTAGGGTTTAACATGAGAATCATTTTTGGCTCTGGTAGCTATTTATATCAAATGAGGAACATTTTATTTTAACATTTTGAAAAAGAGATCATCCGGAATTCAAGTCAAATTTTGAACAGGATCATAGTACCCTAATTGTCATATCATATCTCACAACAACCTAGGCTCAGCTCTGGATAGTTACTAAAACATTTACCACAAGTTAGGCATAGAATGACTTTCTCACTTATGATCTAGAGATTATTCTACTATGAACCCATATATAAGAGACATATAAACAGAGCAACTATTCATCATTTCAACATGGAGAAATTAGGATGTCTTTCCTAGCATATGGAAATCTATTCTATATTTTTAGTATTTTCTATTTTGCAAATTTTTATGTTGTCTTTGATTTTTAAATGTAATGCAGAAAATAAATATGCAAATGCAGTGAAATAAGTTACCTTGGTGGGGGAAGAGGCCTCTCCCCCCAAGCTTGCTTTTTGCTCAGGGACCTTGGTATGGGTTGAATCCCTGGAAGCGAAAGTACACATGCAAGTCGGCCTGCTATTGTTGCTTCATGTTGTTGAAGGTGGAGAACTGAGCATTAGCATGATGTTGCCAATCTTGCGTCTGCGCCATGTGTTCCGTCAGGTTCTGGGTCATCTCCTCGGTCCTCAGGTCCAGGTGCATCTCCAGTAGAAGCCCAATGTGGCTCTGCAGGGGGTGTCGATGGAGGGGAAGTAGAGTCTTCATAGCCTTCTTGTGCCTTCTGTCATGTGTTCCTGCGTGATGATTCTGCCTTTTTCTGCAGGGGAGTGGTTAGTTCATTCTGGATATACAAATGATACCCTGGGTTAGGTAACGGGATTTCATTTGTATAACTGCGAAAGAAAAACACAAGATAATTATCTGCATCATGTTTTAGGGTGTGGCCCAGTACCCAATATGATTCATCAATATAGTAACGGGGAAAATTTAATGTTTGCTAGTCGTCACTCCTAGCCCATTAGCTATACGAGTTACCAAGGAGGTACATTCAACAGCAGCAGAAAATTTAATGTTTTCTATCCATTGGTTTATCATGCACTAGACCACGGCATAAATAATGGCTAGCTCATCTTCTCTAATTGGCCTCAAATCCTTACGTGGGAACATGGTGAAAGCAATCCATTTGTGCAAGAATCTAAGGGTAGGATTATGGATGTCATGATTTCTAGGTTTTCTGACGGTGGAAGAACAAGAGATACTTTCCCAGAACGCTGACTTTTCAAAGCCAATGACGGCCTTTCCAAGATCGGTTTTACAGCTATCATGGAAAAGGAGGATGGTGCTTAGGCCCCCCCAAGTGAGCGTATGCTCCTTTCCGAAGAACCTAAACGTAATACCATCCTCTACCTTTCTCAAAGTGCAAAGGAACTGGATAGTAAGTAGACGAGAGCCTGACTCATCTACCCCTTTAAAATTCTTCCATCCTACAGCTTTCCAAACTAAATTAAATTCAACATCCATACCTATCTTTTTCAGCAGCGCTAGGTCATATGCTTGGGTGTGAGCAAACTCCTGACTCCTCAGCATCTGGTACGCCTGCCGCTTATGATCTCCAACGAGGTCAAGGTCGGCGTCGGTTAGCAACTGGGACATCTCCTCCACATCATCCATGGATGTGTCCGCAGATGAGGGCGTCCTTGGTTCATCTTGACGAGGGTGTGACCGAGAGCTGGAACCCTTTGAGAAGAGGCGGTTAAGGCCCTTCTTCATCCTGCACAAAAGATTTTCGTAGCACTTGGGCGGGGGTTAAGCCTAAGCAAGATTTCTACCCGCCGAGTGTATAACTCCAAAGCAACTTATGAATGCAACTAGAATGTAGGTATTGGACTAAAGAATTAGGAGCAAATTTTTTTGCAAAATGCAACGATGGAAGCTTGAGGGGGAGTGAAAATGTGCAGAAATAGTGTGGAACACCCCTTGAGCCGACCTCCCATTTATAGGACAAAGGGCAACGGCTAGTATCGTGATGTGGGTCCCACTAGTCGTTGGCTAGCCAAAAATGGCAGGTAGTCGTTGCTACCCTAGTTCGGCCGAACCACTGTCGGGTCCGACCGGGCCCATTTTCGACCGTTGGACTCTAACGGCTAAAAACAGTGGGCCTAGTGGTGCAACGACCCCACTGGCTCAAAAAAATTTTTTTTTTGCAAAATGTTTCCAAAAATTCTAGGTCAGATGCAAAATTGAAAGAATTTTTTTTTTGGAATTTTTATTTTAAACATGTACCAATTTACCTGTTGGCAAGGGCGACGTCGTTTCGGGTCCGACCACAAGACCGTACCTCCGGCGTTCAATACTTGGGCACTCCTGTCTCTGGCGGTGATGGAGCGGGTGCGATCTTCTTCTCCCGCCAAACGTTCTTGGTTGACGGTGGTTGTGCCTTCTGGGGAAGCAGAGCCTGATCTCCACCCATGGGAGTTGGCTGGTTCCGGCCTTTAGGCAGTACCCTCTTCTCTAGTATGCTTCCTACTGTTCACGGTTCTGGAGCTCGGCATTCCTTTCCAGGCAGTCTCTCATGAAAGCGACGAGGCTGTCCGTCTTTCTCGGCTGCAGTTCAACCACCTGGATCTTCTATGAGTCAGCCCCATACTTGATCCTGATCATCGAGCATTGCTCTGGGGCCTTGGTACGAAACTCAAACTTCTCCCTCTTCCCATCAATGTGGAACTGAATTTCTCCAGCTCTGACGTCGATAGTGGCTTGGGCGGTGTTGAGGAACGGACGACCAAGGATGAGCGTCGTGTCCCTCTCGGCCATGTCCAGCACGACGAAGTCCACCGGGATAAAGAGATCCTGAATCTTCACTGGCACGTCCTCGACAATACCCGCCAGATAGCGCACTCAGGAGTCGGCCAGCTGGAGACGCATTGGAGTGGGCGTCAGCTCGATGAAGTTGAGCTTGTTGAAGACCGCCTTGGGCATCATGCTGACGCTGGCTCCAAGGTCGCACAGAGCCTGGCTGAACTGTTGATCCCCGATTGAGCATGTGATGGTGGAACATCCTGGGTCCTTCTTCTTCTTGGGAATCTGGTGGAGTATAGCCTCGCTACACTCCTCCTTGAGCTTCACTACCTCTGTCGGCAGTGGCCTCTTGTTATTGAGGATGTCCTTTAGGTACCGAGCATAAGTCGGCACCCTCATGGCATCCAGCAGCGGCACGTTGATGTGGATCTTCTGGATGACCTCCACGTACCGAGTGAACTACTCATCCACGGATGGCTTCCTGTGCCACTTAGGGAATGGCAGTAGTTTGTGTCGGAGTAGGTCTGCGGCATTGACTATGGTTTTGCTACCTCCTCAATAAGGCTGGATGGTGCTGCCTCCTTGCTACTGCTGGTGGTCCTTGCATGGTTAGGGTTCGGTGGATCACGAGTGGTCTTACCCCCTGTCACGGTCACAGCCTTAACATTTTCTATGAAAGACACTGGTTGCCCAGGTATCTTCCCAGACTCATGAACATGTACTAAAGTAGCAAGTTGCGCCATCTAGGTCTCTAGAATTTTATTAAAGCAAAGTTGGTTTTGGAATGCGGAAGCAAATCCATCTAGCTTAACATTAATATTTTCCAGGAGCTTATCATTTGTAGCTAGCTTTTTATTAGTTGCATTATTAATTTCAGCTTGGCTAGCAATAACATCCCTCAAGGTGCTAGGACTAGAATAACCAGGGGTTGGATAGTAACCTTGCCCGTTGTTGCCTCCTTGGTACTGTGGTCGAGGTTGATTCCACCCTTGACCACCCTGGGGACAGAAATTGTTCCCCATGTACATCGCCTCGGCATGAGTTTGGGGGTAGTCCTTTCTGGAATGTCCCGTGCCGCCGCAATCTTCGCACGTCATGTGCGAGTCCAAGGCATTTACCATGCCAAATGATCGCCCCCTTGTTGACGGTCATTATAGCAACATTCCGACCGTCAATTTAACTAAAATAAAGGAGGATAGGATATGCTTGCAATGCATATTTATTTCAGAATAACATAGTTCCACTTGTACTTGGAGAATATTTCCTTGTAGGGAAAATACATAAAATGGAGAAGATAAGAGAGAGAACCTCACTCCCAAGCAAGCTTGTGGATGAGAGGGCCACCTGGCATGCTTACCTATCGAAGTAACCGTCATTGCAACTGCCAACCACCAAAAGGGCCCACATGTCAGTCATTGGAGAAGGCAAAGGTCGGTGGGCGACCAGGGTGGTTCGGCCGAACAACCTGGTTTGGCCAAACCAACTTTGGCGCCAACTCCACCGACCTTGCACGTGGCAGGTGCTGGTTGGATGCTGATGGCAGTTAGCAGGGGCACTCTGGTCATTTCCTCTTCTTAGCTGCCACCATTGAGAACCTATAAATAGACATTACTCTCTTCACTCCAATACATACCAAAGCAAGAAAGAGCTTGTCTTCTTGTAGCATCAGTCCAAGCATTAGTAGGAATAGAATAGTTCTAGTTCGAGGAAGCCTCCGGAGGAATTCGGGTAAAGTTCTACTTTGCTTTCTAGTTCTTTTGTAAGATTTTCAATACTTGAATATAATCATTCTTCTTTTATACACTTGTGGTATTTAATTCTAAGTCATTAGTATGCTTAGTGTAGTTACAATATCTGGGATTTGCATTGGTGCGAAAATAATGTCTAAGAACTGGGTTAATAATCTGCTTAGGTTGAACCAAGAGTTATTAACATGGAACTTAGGTGCTCCACTTCAATCGCGGGGCTGTAGAGTAGGGAGCGATAGCATAGACATGGTGTCTAGTCAGGATCTTACCATTGTTTGGTCATATATAGTCTGGAGGGAACGCGGGCCGCTCAAAGTGACGGCTCAGTACGGGTGTCACTGTGGGGACGCCCTAGAATCCAAATGGTGTACTCGTTTGAGACGGGTCAGCGCAAAATATCTGGCGGACTGGGGTCTCGAATAATGTCGGTGTTTTGTACCGGCAATAAACTATATGGGGCTACGCACGAACTCCAAAGCTAGATGGTGACAGAACACGAGAATTTATACTGGTTCAGGCCCTCCAGTGGAGTAATAACCCTAATCCAGTCCGGAGGAACTATTCCGCCGAGTTTGTATGATTGAATATGGTCTATGATGAGATCTATGAGTCTGCTCTCTATGCCCTTAGGGGCTCCCTCGACCCCTCTTTATATAGGGAGAGGTGGCCGAGTCGTCTAGGAGCCCTAACCCTAAACGGCTTAGGGTTTCCTATTCTGTTACAATATCTACACAGAATTGGCGTGGAATACAAGGCAAAGCCCAGCCAGGTGATTTATCTCTTTACATATATGAACTCCGAGTAACATATGACTCGGGATATGCCTTATCTCTCGGATTGCGCCGTGGGAACCAAGGCATTGATGGGCCGGGCCTCTTTGTCTTCCTTCTATCAATCTTCTAGAACATCCCTTCTTCATGGGCTAACAAAGGTCCGAGTGGATACCCGGTACCCATATTATCCACAGTAGCCCCCGAGTCATTCACAGTCGAGTTGCTTCTTCTTCTTTGGTAATCATCAAGTCTTCAATCTTCCTCCATCCTTCCCAATCACTTTGCAAAGAAGCTGTGAAGGGCTCCACCATAAAATCCAGAGAAAAAATTGGGGCGCCGAGTGGCGGACCTATTAGGTGTAGCCCCCGACTCTATGATTAGTTGAAAAAACAACTAAACTTAGAGTCTATATGAGACTTTTAAGGAAAAACTCCTTTATAGAAGAATTGAACGATGCGCCGAGTGGCGCACCTAATAGGTGTAGCCCCCGACTCTAGAATTAGTTGAGAAAACAACTAAACTAGAGTATATTTGAGGCAGATAGAACCCTTGGAGCTTATCATCAATCATTTTAAATGATAGGCCAGAGGCTGTAATGTGATACGCACAGCTATTGCCAAATGCGATTTTTCCAGTTGGATACACATGTATCCTCATCTTGACGTTTATCAAGGCTCATAGCTTAGCATCAATCATCCAATTAATTTGGATAATAGGCCAGAGGCTTTAGTATCTCACTTTTAGGCTTTTAGCCGAGTCATTAGAGTAGTAATAGTTCGCACCTTAATTTTAATAAGGACAAGCAAATCCTGAATCGGGCCATTACTCTCTTCAAACTCATATAGTGAGTAGCTCCGAGTAAATAGCATGTGATTTCCCATCACCTAGAGGCACATAGGGCATGCTTGAGATTTACCGGGCTGTATCAAGGTTTAGCTTAGCATCAATCGCAGGAATTAGTATTCCCGAGTGATAGGCTAGAGGCTCATCAATCTTGAAATAATCCAATTATCTAGTTTTTAGAGCAATCGGCTGCTCTCTTATCCAACAAATCTTCAAATTCTTCAAATTCAATCTTCATCCTCTGACCCTAGTCATTGGGCAAGATTTTCTGAGATAATCCGAGTGATCACCCAAAAACCTCAGCTGCCGACTTGTTCTTCTATTAAACCCTTGAGCTTCCTTATAACGGCTCTAAACTGACGCCGTTAAACCTGGAGCTCGCTTGGTCAAATCACGAAAATTGTGGATCTGACGCGTGTCCTACGGCGTCAGTTTTCTCCTTTATCTCTTCGTCTTCTCCGCCGAGATTCAACACTGTGCGCCATTGCCTCCAAATCCTCGATCCGCTTTCGCTCCCACGATCCACGCTACTCCTCTGCTCTCTTCCAGCCTCCTAGAAGCCTCCCACCATCAATCCACAACCAACCATCATGGCCGGCGCAGGGAGCTCCAAGGCCGCCGCCGAAGTATCCATCAGTGACGCCTCCGGGTGGCTTCCAAGCTCGATCGACGAGGAGAAACTGAACTTGTTGGTGTCAGAGGGCGTTCTTCATCGTCGAGAGGTAATCGCTTGGTGCCCTGCTCGCTTCGACGTTTTTCCCTCGCCCAGTGCTGGCGAGGCGGTTGCTTTCACCCCCTTTTTCTTTCGGGGTTTCTCTCTTCCCGCTCACCCCTTCCTTAGGGGTTTGCTTGCTTTTTATGGGATTAAGATCCACCATCTTAATCCCAACTCCATTCTGCATATCTCGATCTTCATTCATCTATGCGAAACCTTCATGGGCATCTTTCCCCATTTCAAGATCTTCTGCGCTCTGTTCTTCTTAAAGCCTCATCCCAGCCATGTTAACATCTCCAATGTTGGTGGAACCGGATTCCAATGCCGTTCCACCAGCAAATACTTTGATATGTCTTTCAACATCTCTAACAAAGGCTGGCATGACAAGTGGTTTTATTATCCTGATGCCGAGAAATCACTCGGCGAGTACTCCTCCAAGTACCCCACTCCGTGCGACTCCTGGAAGGCCAAACTTACCAAGGAGGAAATGCTAGAAGTCGCCCCTCTGATGAAGAAAATTGCTGAATTGAAGCAGAGTGGGCTGACTAGCATCTGGGTGGCTCGCCATTTCTTGAAATACCAACTGAATCCCCTCAAAGAACGAGTGCACCCAGCCTTTGAGTACACGGGCCACAACGACCCCACCAGGGAGTCAGAGGTCGACCTAGAGGAGAAAGAAGTCGGCAACAAGCTTAGAGCTTTGTTTGCCGAGGGCGTCGAGATCCCCACCCAGAAGAATAAACCTCGATGCAGGTTCTTCCACATCTATAGGCCGCCTCCTCGGGTATATAACCTCATCAACGTTATATATGATTTCTCCAATTGCCGAGTATTAATCACTGTACTGATCCTCAGGAAAATTATCAGCTTGACTCCAGGCTGCCAAGTGTTGCCAACATCGCTCGGCCGGATCAAGCCCCAATGCCTGAAGGCCCAGCCATTGACTTCTTCAATGAGCTGAGTAACGACGAAGAGGAGGAAGCCATCGAGGCCGCCACTGCTGCCACCACCGTCCACGCCGACTCCCTTCAAGGGAGGAAGCGCAAGCATATCATCGCCGACGACTCGGACAACGAGGCAGCTGATCAGTCAGCTCCGGTTCCTCTTCTTTCTTCTCCTCCACCACCCCCGGCACCCAAAACCAGGGCCTTTTCACCTCGCCCGGTCAAACACGGGCGCCTGAAGGTGTCAAATATGTTAGTCTTCCTTTCTTCATCATGTCTTGTATTTTCCGCATTTAAATCCTTAGATCTTCTCTAACCATGATTACTCAATGCAGCAAGCCTAATACTAGTTTTACTGGTAAAGATGACGACACTCTACTATAGCCCCCGACTACTTCAATAATTGAGAAGCCTGTTGCGGTGCCGACTGGTTCTCAGTCGGAGTTGGCAGAAGGAGACGTCCCATCAACCACTCTGCCTCTCTCTCCTCAGGTCATCGCCATGGAAGCCTGCACAGCTGCAGCCCAAGTCACGACTTCCTCTGACATCGTTCCGACTGGTATGTTCCTTATTACTCATTCGATCCCAATCAAATAATTTTCTCTCTTCTGATCCTTGATTGATCCGAAAATTCTTGCTTTTAGTTGATACTACCCAACCTGCCACTGCTTCCACCGTCCCATCTACTGCCACTCAAGTTGCTCCTTCCTCGGCCTTGACTCTCACGACAACCATTGAGGTGCCGAGTGCCACTAAGGAAAAGCAGGTTCAAGGCACCCCTGCAGCCATTGAGCCGAGTGCTGGGTCTGACAGCGAGAAGACCGTCAGTGATGAGGTAACTTAAGCTCCTTTTAATTCCGATTTCTTCATGTATAGCTCCCATTTTATCTTCTGAAACTCAATCTTCTAGATTAGCGGGTGGCGATACGGCCCCGATCTTGACCAGGTCTCTGTCTTGGATCAGATTAAAGACCAGAAAAACATGACCAGACTGATCCAACTGATGCCCGAGTCATCCGTCTTAGTTCTGGTAATTTGCCCTTTAATAACAGTCATCCTATCATGGATTTCTTTTTCTGCATTCTCAATCTTTGTCTTTCCAGCAAGTGATCAAGGACTCCAGCGCTAAGGACACGCTTTTGGAGCGTATTGCTCCATTAGCCGAGAAAACTGACCAACCTCAGGAAGAACTTGCTATCCTCAGGAACGAGGTCGCCGGGTATAGAAATATCCACAACGAGTTCAAAGATAAACTCAGAGGTAATTTCTCAACACAAAATAACTCCATTGTCTTCAATCCATCTTTGAATCTGACTGTTTTGCTTCCAGATTTCCTTGGCCATGACCAGCCATTTTTGAAGCTAAGAAGCAGGCTGAAGAACAAGTGCTGAAGCTCCAAGCCGAGTTGACTCAGCTCAAAGATGAAAATAAAGGTAGTTCACTGCTCTCTTGTGTAGAGTGCTTTTTTGTATCTTCACGTTTTGTGAAACATCTTTATCTTTTTCAGAACTTATCAAAGCAAAGGACTCGGCCGAGACGAGGTTGGCTCATGCTATCAATTTGAATGTGAAATCATATGAGCAAGCCAACTACTACAAGGATAAATTGGAAACCCTTTCAAAAAAGCATGAAGGTAAGTCTTCTTGTCCTGAGAGCTTAACCCGAGTCTTGTTCTCCTTGCTAATCTTCTTTCAATTCTTTATGTAGACTTGAAGAAAAAAGCCGCCAATGAACTTAGCGCCATGAAGGTCAGACACAACGAGGAGTTCATGAAAATGAAGGCTAAGTTAGAAGAAGCTAGAAAGGTGAACGCCAAGTTCTGCCAAGCCGCAGAACCCATCCTTGACAATCTGCATGCAGCCACTGCCGGAACAAATACTTCAAGCTTCGAGACAGTAGTCGAGTTACTCCAGTCTGCACCATCCCGACTCAAGAAGATCATCCTTGAGAGCGCCAGTGTTGCCTGCGGTCGAACTTTGGCAGTGATCAAATCACTGTATCCGAAGCTTGACCTCAAGCCAATCACCTCAGGATATGCAGAAGGGACAGATTCTGATAAAGCTTTAGAGCTCCTCGATGAAGTAGATGGCATGGCTCAAGCTATGGCCAAGGATGCCCTGTATCCTGATGAGGAAGACAATGACAACGAGTAGAACTTAGTAAAATCTGTTCAAAAACAGCTATTGTAATATTACTGTGCAATGTGTAAGTGATTTCTATTTATGAAATCTTTTTCTCTTTTACCAAGTCGCATATCACTAAATTCACCTTAAATCCATACGTTTAAACACCCATCGATAATCAAACGAGCTTCACAATCTGGAGAGTAATTTAAATAATATGAGTCGGTAAAGATGTTTTTGTTATGCCTTTATATTTAAACACTCATCCCGACTAGTTCTCGAGTACAGGAACCCGGCTAAAGCAATCAAAGCCCCTTTGCGTACCAAACAAGAACATCAGTAAATAGAGCTTCATAATTAGGCATAAAAAATTCTGACTTTATTGAAGACAGAGTATATAAGATACATGTAGCCCCCGACTGGCTACTCGAGTAACATAGATACTCGACGCAGGCAGTCAGAAGGAACGAGAATTAAACTGCTAAGTGTAGAAGGGACGTAGCTGCTCTATGTTCCAAGAGTTGTCCACCAAAGATACGTCGTCCCGTTGAAGACGATAAGCACCCGGCCTTGTTACTTCAGCAATGATGAACGGGCCCTCCCAAATTGGAGACAGCTTGTGTCTATTCTGGGTAGTTTGAATTTTTCTCAAGACTAAATCACCCACCAGAAAAGCTCGGCCGCGTACATTGCGATTATGATAACGACGTAGGCCCTGTAGGTACTTAGCCGACTGAAGTAGTGCGATGTCGCGTGCTTCCTCCAGTCGGTCAACATCATCCAGTCTGCCTTCTTCGGAACTGGACTCGTCATATGATTGAACTCGTAGTGACCTGTGCGTAACTTCAGTCGGCAACACAGCTTCCGAGCCATAGACGAGAAAAAACGGTGTACATCCAGTTGCTCGACTCGGCTTGGTTCGCAGAGACCACAAGACCGGCAGCAATTCCTGCACCCACTTGCCCGCATAAGGTTTGAGTCGATTATAGATTCTAGGCTTGATGCCCTGAAGAACCATGCCATTAGCTCGCTCAACTTGTCCATTACTACGTGGATGTGCAACAGAGGCAAAACAAATCTTGATCCAAAATTCATCGCAGAAATCCTTGAAGAGATCACTTGTAAACTGGGTGCCATTGTCAGTAATTATCCTATTGGGAATGCCAAAACGATAGATAATACTGAGTATGAAGTCCTTAGCTCATTGGGCTGTGATTTTGGGCACTGGCTTTGCTTCAATCCACTTTGTGAACTTATCCACCGCCACAAAAAGATGTGTAAAACCACCAGGAGCTTTCTTAAAGGGACTGACCAGATCTAGCCCCCAAACTGCAAAAGGCCAAGATAATGGGATTGTTTGCGGTTCTTGAGCTGGAACGTGAATTTGTCGGCCAAAAAATTGACAACCCTCACAGGTTTTTATAACCTTCTCTGCGTCATTAACAGCAGTTGGCCAGTAGAAACCTTGTCGGAAAGCTTTGCCCACGATAGTTTTAGAGCCAGCGTGGTTTCCGCATGTACCCGAGTGAATCTCATGCAGTATCTGGCGTCCTCATGAATAATACAAACCCTGCTTTTTCGTTCGATATTCTTAGCCTCAGCCTTATCAGTTGGCAATTCATCTTCAGATAAGAAGCGAAAAATTGGGTTCCTCCAGTCATCTTGTAAGTAGGCAACGACTGGCTGGTCCAACTGCTCAACAGTTGGATAAGAAGACTCAACAATTGATTGCTTCATGGGCTCAGTGGCCTGCTCCTTCCTTTTGATAGTTGGCTCATGGAGATATTCAATAAATATATCATCAGGTACTGTCTGTCGACAAGAACCCAAATTAGCCAAGTAATCAGCCGCTTCATTATAGTCTCGGAGAATGTGACTTAGCTCGAGTCCATCAAACTTCCCCGCCAATCGGCGTACCTCCTGGCAGTAAGCCATCATATTCTCGTCCTGGCAATTCCATTCCTTAATGACTTGGTTGATCACCAGTAATTAATCACCATATACAAAGAGACGCTTGATGTTCAAAGATACAGCCAGTCGCAATCCATGGATCAAGGCTTCGTACTCGGCTGCGTTGTGTGACGCATTAAAGAGTATTTGCAATACGTATCTAAATCTTTCTTTCTTAGGGGACACAAGAACTACCCCTGCTCCTGCTCCAGAAACACGTAGAGACCCATCGAAATACATCGTCCAGTACTCAACACTCTCAGAAGAAGTTTCTGTTTGGGCTTCGGTCCACTCGGCATCAAAATCAGCTAACGCCTGTGACTTGATCGAAACCTTAGGTCTGAAAGTCAAGTCAAAAGGCATCAACTCCATGGCCCACTTAGCTATGCGGCCAGTTGTTTCACGGTTGTGCAACACATCTCCAAGAGGAAAGGACGTGATGACTGAAACCGGATGAGATTGGAAATATTGTACTAGCTTGCGCACGGTGCTGAGCACACCATACAACAATTTCTGGATTTGTGGATAACGAGTCTTTGAATCTGTCAACATCTCACTGACGAAATAGATAGGTCTCTGAACTTTGTGCGCCCTTCTGTCTTCGTCCCTTTCTACCACCAATACCGAACTGACTACTTGGGGAGTCGCGGAGATATATAGCAGCAAGGGTTCTTGTGGCATCGGTGAGGCAAGTGTTGGAGCAGTTGCAGAAATCGTTTGAAGTCATCAAACGCCTTCTGAGCTTCAGGCGTCCATTCGAACTTGTCGGCCTTCTTCATTAATTTGAAAAAAGGCATGCCGCGTTCTCCCAGCCGAGAGATGACACGACTGAGCGCTGCCACGCATCCAGTCAGCTTCTGTACCTTGGTCAAATTACTCGGAGGTTCCATATCTATAATAGCCTTGATTTTGTCGAGATTGGCATCAATCCCTCTATTTGAGATCATAAACCCAAGTAGCTTGCCTGATGGTACCCCAAACACACACTTCTCCGGGTTTAGCTTCATCCTGTAAGCTCGGATGTTATTAAATGTTTCTTCCAAGTCGGCAATTAGGTCATTTCTCTGCTGAGTTTTGATAACCACGTCATCGACATAAGCTTCCACATTACGCCCGATCTGAGTTTGTAGACACTTCTAGATCATGCGTTGATACGTAGCGCCAGCGTTCTTTAATCCAAAGGGCATGGTAATGTAGCAGTAAGCTCCAAATGGACTTATGAAGAAGGTCTTCAAGCAATCCTCTTCCTTCAGACTGATTTGATGATAACCCAAGTAACAGTCAAGAAAGCTCAACAAGTCAAATCCACCACTTGGTCAATGCGTGGCACTCCGAAAGGATCTTTTGCGCAGGCCTTGTTGAGGTCCGTGTAGTCGAAGCATATTCTCCACTGTCCTGTCTTCTTCTGTACGAGCACTGGGTTGGCCAGCCACTCAGGATGAAGCACCTCTTTGATAAATCCAGCAGCCAGTAGCTTCTTGATCTCTTCTTTAATAGCTTCTCGCCTGTCGGTAGCGAACCATCGCAGACGCTGCTTGACTGGCTTAGCATCAGCTTTCACTTGTAAAGTGTGCTCAATCACCTCCCGCGGGATTCCAGGCATATCGGATGGTTTCCACGCAAAAATATCTTTATTTCTTTGAAGGAAGGTGATGAGCTCGCTTTCCTATTTACAATCTAAGTCGGCCCCAATGACTGTCGTTTTAGTCGGATCATCTGGGGTGAATACAATTTTCTTAGTGCTAACTCCACTGACATCAAGCTTCGAGGCCTTCGAACTCAGCACCTCTCCGTCTTGTGCTTCGGACGCTTGCTGTTTGATGTCGTTGCGCTCCTTGGCGGTGTCGAGTGCTTGGGCGATGTCACAACTCTCCCTGTCGCAGGTGAAGGCTTGGCGTACGTCACTGCGTAGAGATATGACTCCGTGAGGTCCCGGCATTTTCATCATCATGTATGCGTAATGCGAGATCACCATGAACTTGGACAACGCGGGGCGCCCAAGGATGGCATGATAGGCCGTGTTGAGGTCCGCCACTTCAAACATGATTTTCTCTGTCCTGAAGTTGTCCTTTGTGCCAAACGTGACGGGCAATGAAATTTGGTCGAGTGGAGTTGCCGATAGCCCTGGGATGACTCCATGGAAGGCGGCATAACTCGGATTAAGCTCGGATCTTGGTATTTTCATGGCTTCAAAGGTCTTGATAAAGAGGATGTTGAGCGCACTACCTTCGTCGATGAGGACACGCCTGAGGCGGGTCCCGAGTACCACTGGATCTAAAACCAATGGATAGCGACCGGGATGCACTACTCGGTCCGGGTGATCATTGCGATCAAAAGTGATCGAGACATCTGATCAGCGGAGGTAGTGGGGCACGCTTGGGGTCGCCATGTTGATTTCCCGATCCATGAGCTTCTGCTTGCGCTTGGGCTCGTAGCCATGTGGTCCGCCGAAGATGTGATTGAGTTGCTGGTGTGATCGTTGGAAACCAGGAGGTACGTCATCGTCGACCTTCTCCTTGCTCTTGTCCTTCCCAGAACCCTCTGGCGCATCTGCTGGCTTCAAACCCTTAACTTGTTGTTCGATTTACTTCTTGAACATGTAGCAGTCTTTCGTCGAGTGGTTACCACTCGGGTGGTAAGGGCACTTCTCGGCTAGCACTTGCTCGTAGTATGAGATCTTGAAGAGTCGTTGATGACTGAATCGATCCGTCGTGGCAACAAGTTCTTCGGGGCGACGCTTTCGATCTGAGGATCGATTAGCGTTTTTGTGGTCCTTGAAGGACTTATCTTCCTTCTTCATTTCTCTTGGCGCAAAGGCTGACTGTTTATCCCCACGGATAGCCTGGACGGCCTCGGCAGATGCCGCGTACTTGTTGGCCATCTCGAACAAACGGCTGACGATGTGCGGCGGCTTGCGGGTGAATTTGTGGATGAATTCCACATCTCTGACTCCCTTCCTATAAGACGCGATGATGATATCGTTCTTGACGTCTGGGATCTTGCTCCTAGCTTCTGAGAACCTCTTGATATAGTCCCTGAGAGATTTATTGGACCTTTGTTGAAGTTGTAAGAGGTCATATTGATCTCTCGGGCGCTCGTAAGTACCCTAGAAGTTAGCAATGAAAAGCTCCCGAAGCTCTGTCCAGGACCCGATTGATCTGCGAGGTAATCCAGTGAGCCAGTTGCGAGCTGAGTCTGATAACGCCACCAGGAGGTAGTTAGCCATGGCTCGGCTGTCACCTCCCGCAGCCCGTATTGCCAAGGTATAGATGGTTAGCCACGTGCTGGGATCTGTCTTGCCATCATACTTCTCGATTCCTGTGGGCTTGAATCCTGTAGGCCAAATGACTTGTCGCAGATTAGAGGTGAAGGCAAGGACTCCCTTGTCGAAGTTGTCACGCCGAGGAGGTGAAGCGTCACATTGCCGACGATGATATTCGTCCCACCGTTGATCTGACTCCTGTCGCTCACGTCTCTTATTGTTGATGACGTTACGAAGGTCATGATGGATGAGATCCCGAGCATCTGAGTGGGGTTGGCGTAGGTATCAGTCGTGGTCTTGCCGCAACCTTTCACGTTCTTGGTCCAATCGACGCCGCTCTTCGTTGTTTCTACGTTGTTCTTCTTCTAGTATCCTGAGCTTCCTCTCTCGATCCGTTCTGGGACTCGATGGAGTAACCGAGTGACTAGACCTGGAGACTTCTCGGTGTCGTGAAGGCGGAGTCGTTTTCGAAGTCGACTCGGCCACCAATTGATTGTGATGTTGAACCCCTATTGCTGAGACAAGGGCTCGAGCATTTGTCAACTGTATGGTCAAGGATGCCGCTGCTAGTATGTTCTCCATGAGGGAAGTCAACAGGGTTTGGGCAGCCGCTATGTTCTGCTGAGGAGTAGTGAAAACTTACTCCCCTTCGTAAATCATGCTGAGTCGTTAGTGTACCCGTCTGCCGAAACTGGCTAGACATCGAGTTGCGGCTTCGCGAGCACGCACTTCCTCCTCCTGAAGTCGTCGGGCTTCTGCTTCCTCGAGCTCTTTTCGCCGTTGTTCATCCTCTGTTCTGGCCGCTTCAAGCTGCAGTTGCGCTTGCTCAATCTCTCGGGCCTGCCGCTCGATATCTATGGCTTGTTGGGCGAGTTGTTCAGCAGTCAATGGCAAATTCATGATCTCAGCCATGAAAATGTCGTGTGGCGGAGAAAAGCTATCGGAGCTGCTCTGTTCGAGATCGTCGAACTGAATCGACTCGTTGAGGAAAGCCACTTGGCGCTCTTCTCCCTCACCATGCTCCATGGAGTTTCCAGAATCCGAGTCATTGTCACTCGGATCCTACATGTTGGACCACCGGTAGCGGTAGGCGTATAAGTCTGCTCTAAAAAGCATTGCTTCGAGTGACGCGGGTGGCTTCTTGTACCAGTCTTCCTTGAACTCCAGGTCTCTGCATCCCCTGAAGAACGCATCCTTGGTTTGGTTGTTAGTGACGGCTGGCTTGTCCTCCATGATTGCGTTGAAGCGCCGAAGGTAGACGTGGAAGGGCTCCTCAATCCCCTGGAGTAGCTGAGCTAGCTTCTGGTTTGGCGTCAATACCGGCTGAGGATCCTTCCACTGCCAGATCTTCTTGCGGGGTGGTGAACGGGGCGCTTCACTCGGCATTGAGGGTTGTTGACGCTTGGATTTCTCCCTTCGCTGCTTGTACGCTTCTTCGCGCTCTTGCTTTTCAAGCTCTGCGTCCTCCCGCAGGCTTCTTCGCATAGAGCTAATCAGGTTGTCCTCCTTCCTTGGCTCCGAGTACTAGGTTCCTGGTGGCCCATGAATGTTGGCCAACTGCATCAGATCCTTGATGCTCTTGGGCCTATGACGATACCATATTTGGATCTTATCCTGGTTTCTCAGGCCATGATGAAGGATGGATAGGGCTAGCTCGTCTAAGATTGGTTTGACTTGATCGATTGCTTGTAGAAAGCGCCGAGTGAATCTGCCGAAAGATTCTCCCGGCTCTTGAGATAACTCACTCAATAGGCGATACGCCTTCGAGTTATTGGTAGTGTTAAAGACCGGACTCGGTGGTTCCTGAGTCGGAGTGATCTTGGTAGACTGAATCCGAGTCGATGTGGGCTCGTGCAGTCGTAGTTGAGTCGGAGTCGACTCCAGATTGATGATTGGTGTCGGAGTCGTTTTGGGAGTCGGATCCAGAGGTGGAGTCGGAGTCGACACTGGTTCCAACGTCTTGGTCTCCATCGCCTTGCTTCTCGATCTGCGGGACGAGCGACGCCTAGCGGATTGACTTTGCTTCTTTGGCATGGGCTGGTAACATGCCGTGATCTTGATGGCGCCATCGTCGACTTGAGAAATCACGCGACTCAAGAGGTGAGTCGTTTGTTCAGCGATGTTAGGAAGACCCATTGGGAGGGTGAAAACATCGGCTGGGTTGATCTCCTCTGCCCGAGTCTTGAGTTCTCCATTGGAATCGGCGATGAAGCTAAAGGAGCCGAATCGAAGCTTCGTNGAGTTCTCCATTGGAATCGGCGATGAAGCTAAAGGAGCCGAATCGAAGCTTCGTCCCAGGGGGAACGATTGATCCGGCGAACGTAGGTGTTGATGAAGATGCCATCTAGCTTCTTGTCGAGAAATCCGGCGACTTCCCCTACCTGGCGCGCCAACTGTCGGTGTTTTGTACCGGCAATTAGCTATATGGGGCTACGCACGAACTCAAAAGCTAGATGGTGACGGAACACGAGAATTTATACTGGTTCAGGCCCTCCAATGGAGTAATAACCCTAATCCAGTCCGGAGGAAGTATTCCGTCGAGTTTGTATGACTGAATATGGTGTACGATGAGATCTATGAGTCTCTGCTCTCTATCTCCTTAGGGGCTCTCTCGACCCCTCTTTATATAGGGAGAGGTGGCCGAGTCGTCTAGGAGCCCTAACCCTAAACGGCTTAGGGTTTCCTATTCTGTTACAATATCTACCCAGCAGATTGCCGTGGAATACAAGGCAAGGCCCAGTCGGGTAATTTATCTCTTTACATATATGAATTCCGGGTAACATACGACTCGGGATATGTCTTATCTCTCGGATTGCGCCATGGGAACCAAGGCATTGATGGGCCGGGCCTCTTTGTCTTCCTTCTATCAATCTTCTAGAACATCCCTTCTTCATGCGCTAACAAAGGTCCGAGTGGATACCCGGTACCCATATTATCCACAAATAAGAATCAAATAAGTACTGTAACCATCCGCCCTCATCGCAGCCCCCGATGCATCTCGAAAGAGTAAACTATAGGGACTCTAAGCGTCGGACTCGAAATAAAAGACGTAAACATAGAAATAGCCACACCAGTCTCCTACGTCATATGCTCGTCGACCACTCGATGGTGTCGACCACAAACATACCCTAGGGACTTGATCTCAACAAAGGCTATTTCCCGGTTGCGGCAGTTATTTCTAAGCCCTTCCATGTTTATGCTAGCTGCCCAGGAAAGCAACTAGCACACATAATTCATCTCAACGCATGACATGAAAATAATATGGAACTAAGCATAAGCATAATATCTCCTAATAGAACTACAATGATTACATCGGCATACGCTATAATAACAGATGGTTCAGCGGCAAGCGGGCCACCCAACTCCACAGGCAAGCCGACTAGGGTAGACCCTAGTGATCCATCGGTCCTAGGAAACTCGGCACACAAGCTGCGGAGATCTCCATACAACAAACAATACCTGGAGTAGGGTTGGAAACTAAACAATACAAGGCAAGACTCAGTACATTAATCAACTTAATGAACTGGGAAGTCCAGAGACAACCCTACCATACTACATGCTGGCTTAATCTCCCAGGTTTGGCTGTGTGTGGGTTTAATTGCATAATGCCAAGTTTATTTCACAATACATATATACAAGGTTGCAAACGGAAGTTATAAAACATTTAAGGAACAAGCATATGAAGTGGTAAAGCATAAGTTTCATTTCATAGTTCCATAATCATAAATATCATCATAAAACTCAAGTCATATCTTCCATAAACATAAAAATCTTTAAATCACTTTCACAACCATTTGAATAAACAACAAGACTATACTCACGAGTAGTCACCAAGTCGCTCATGACCGTGAGCACGGCTAACCGGTTAGTTTTAACTCTGCAGAGTTTGTACATGTCCACACGATGTGATAGAAGTCCGGAGGCTGCACCCTAGGGGTTTCGATGCCCATGACGCACATCCATACTTTCACGCTGAGTATAGCCTAAGGGTCACAACACAGCCTTTACATTGCCTATAGCCTGGTCCTTGTATGACCACGATAAGTGGGAGTCCACGCTAAGCCTAGAACTAAGGGCCTTAAGCCCAGATCTTAGCGCCGTTAGGATAAGTGGCTGACTGATCCTAACGCTGTGCAGGATGATACGGTCACACCTCACGAGGCACTACACCGTTGTACAGGAGGCGAAATAATACTGTGGTTCCCTCATGAGAGCAATACGGTTGCCCAAGTTCAATACATAGGTGGCGGAACGGTACAGTAGCTCCCCACATTCAAGACAATTCATACATATAGCCATGCAGTACTGTTGCTAGCACCTCACAGGTTACTACTACGGCCTCCCAAAGCAAGGACAGACAACGTGCAACTTAATTAGCTATGGCTATCCCATTCTTGCAGTGTGGCAGTACGGTATACTTAGATCATGTCGTAGAGCTCAGTCCTTAAGCGACTCAGGCGTACGCTTCCCCTATCGGTGTGCAACTAACAACATATGCACACCACTCGCTGCCCAAGTCTAAAAACTTCCACTTTCATCTCTTTTCAGTTCACAATTATTCAAATGGGCACTTCATTGTCCATTGGTTTTCAAATCTCCAAGTTCGTAATCAAAATAGTGTAATGGGGTTCTCATCTTTGAAAGCATAGCATAAGCAGCATTCCATAGCATGTCATGTTCATATGAGTACTGATAAAGTTTCTAATTTTTCTTTAGGGTGGCATTTAGTAGGGAATAGGTGGGCCCTTAAGATAGACCATGCAACTAATGGGATTTAACTATTCTCATCACATTTTACATAAGTTTACTTAAATAGCTACCAAACGCATGCACATTTGCAATCAAAATACTTTGCCCAGAAAGCATAGGATCAAAGTGTACAAAGGAGGGGCTAGAGTTGCCTGTCTTAGAGAAATTTCACATAACATCAAACGTCGACGAAAGAACCGTTCCGCTTCGTCATCGACATTATTGCTACCTAATATAGTTATACGCGTGCACGATAAATACTTCAAGGGCATAAGAACCAAATAAACATGGATGCAATGGTCACTAAGGGTTGGTGGGGTTCTGGATGAGCAAATTCCTATTCCACTTACTTGCACATTAAGTTCACACATATATATTGATTCACTAATTATCCTATGGGTAGATATATTAAATATTAGTGGTCATGAGACAAGTGTTCCAATCAGTTCTTATCCTACAGGAAGGTAGAGTATTGCTGTCCAGATGCTACCATTTTTAGGGCTATGGTACATTCTATATAGATTTTAAATGTTGTATGGTATAATTAAAGCTGCTCACATTTAAATATATTTTCATAAGAAGAAGTGGCAAGTTTCATATTTCCAACATACAGAGAAGAGTTACAGAAGTTCAACAAAGTTGGTTTCATAATTTTAGGAGTTAAGATGAATTTCCTAGGAATTTTACAAGTCTCAGTTATGTTTTATACTACCTTTGTTTTCATAAATTTTAGAGTTGCTTCCAATACAGAAGTGGCCATGTTTTACCCTTCATAGGATCGAGCAAGATTTTATGAACCTAACAAAATTTGTTTGAGATTATTTGGAGCTAAGATGAATTTTATATGGATTTTACAAGTTAGGCATATTTTCACTCCATAGATTTTACTTTTAAATCCATTTCGTAATTCGAATTTCAAACACGGGTGAAACTTTTGCATAAAGGTCCCTGGTAAAATTTGGTCATCAACCCACGGTCCTTCCAAGTGTGAGAGCGATGTTCCAAAAGAGTACCACAAGTTTTAATTGATTACTAATAGGTCCTCGGGTCCACATGTAATAGTCTTGTGTTTCACAATTTAGCTCCTGTAAAATTTAAATTTGTTGCTAATCACCCCGCGCCCTAATCTGGCCGGGCCCGCATGTCAGCGGCTTCCAGCCGCTCGCACGCGGCATTTCGGCAAGCAGCGAGCTTCGCCGGCTCACCGGCGGCGAACCGGCCAACGCGGTCAACAGAGAAAAGGAGCGCGGGGCCCCTATGAAGCTATCGGTGGTGATCTCACCGACGATGTTGGACTGTAGATCACCGGCGACGTGCACGAGCGGCAGCGGCATGCGGGATTGATGGCGCAGTGAGGGTGGGGTCTTGACCGGGGCTAAATGATGTGCAATTAGGCTTCCTGAGGACATGCTGATGCTCACCGTGTGCTCGGAAGAGGCCGGCATGGTCCTGGCGGCGACGGCGGTGAAGAACGTTGGCTGGCGGCAGTGAAATTCGTTAGGTGAACGGTGCAAGCTTGATGGGGACAAGGTCCTATTACAAGATCGACCAAGGAACGATCTTTAGGGCTTATGGACACTATAAAACCAACTATTTTGGATCGGGGCTCACCGGAGTCGATGGATCAACGGCGGCGGTGGCAGATCGGCTTGGCGGACGGTGACACGGCATCTTGGTCCTTGTTGCTCAAATCAAACAAGCGCACAGTGTGAGGTACGTGGTAAGGAAGGTTCGGCTGCGAGGAATTGAAGCGGAACTCAACGAATGCAAAGAACGGCTACGGCGGCGCCGGCGGCCGGAGAGAAAGGGGATGAGGACGATATATGCACGTGGTTGACGACACGGCTTAGGGCTGGTCCAGGAGATCTTCAAGACCGGTTAGAAGACACTAGCGAAGTTTCTCGGCCGGAGGTGAACGACGGAGGAAGAACAGGCGAAGCCTGCCTGCAGTGCTCCAGAACTCCGGCGGTGGGGATCGATGGTGCGCCAGCTGCTCGACCTACGGACCTCTGGCCAAAAAGGGTATGGACAAGTCAGGCATGGTGGGATGATCACGATTGGGTGGATCAACGCGAGCTAAACAGACCGGATCGTGAGCGTGACGGCGGGGAGCTCGCCGGAGCTGAGGAAGACGACGCTCTCTCTCGCGTTTCCTAGGTTTTCGGAGAGCAAGATCTACGGGAACATGATGAGTGTCTCACGCCATGCATTCTCGGAGGTTTTTGTGCGATTTTACGCGAGTCGACACGGTGACGGCGACCAGAGGCGTCCTAGACGGTGCAGGGAGGGAATGACGCGTGTGTGGGCGACGTGGCTGTGGTCTCCCGTGTCATGGGCGGCCAGGGGTGGTGTGTGGGACTGCCATGTGGGTCCCATGGGTGGTGGGGCCCACTGTAAGTGCTTCTCTTGAATGTAACTCAGCAAAATATCTAGGAGAAGAGGGTGTGCTGTCATGTGACTTTGTTCTTAGTGTTTGACTAATCAAAGTGGCGACTAATTAATGATGATTAGACTCTCACATCTCTCAGTTAAGAACACTACACATTTGGTAAAGAGGAATTAGCAGGAAGGGCCTAGGATTAGTTTAAATGGACTAGCCAAACACCTATGTGAGATGATTCCTTCTGATTTCCAGACTTAGAATATTTTCAGGGCCCTATCCTTATGCTGATTTCAGTTTTTAAGGGGATGGTTAGGGTAGTTAGGTTGAGTATTAGCCCAGGCAGATGCTAGGGTTTGTACTACAGGTATTGTTGCACATTTTTGCTGAAAGGATTTTTTTTTTTGAGTGCTGAAAGGATTTTTATATAGCAGCTCTGACTGAATTTTTGCAAATGCCCAAAGTTGGTTCAGAGTTTTCTGAAATTTCAAAACCTAGTAGATTTAAAGTAGATCATCAAGTCCGTAAATGAAGTGATAAAATTACCAAATTTTGTGGGCTGCCTATTCTTCATGTAAAGTATTTATAGGAAATTTTCTAGGATTTTTGGCCTTTGGTTTTGCCCCAACTAATTATTGCCTAGCTCGAACACTATATGTAAATGCCATGAGATGACATGCAAGAAACCCAAAAACAATAAAAAATAAATAAGCAGACACATATGATCAAAGTTGTGAGGGTTGAATTTATGTTTGGTTAAATTGGTTGTGCACATTTTATATTTCCCTAAAATTACCCCTTTGGTGTCCCGATAGTTTAGCTATATTTAATTAGTACAAGAGCTGATTTAATTCCTGCCACTATTTTGATTGATGCAAAGGTGGACATTGAACTTAGCCACTCCTCACCTAGTAATATAGTTTGAGTTTTTGTATTAGCTTAACTTAGATGAGTTTCCAAACAAATAGTTCACATGTGTTTGATTTTTGGTGCTACTCGAGCTAGGTTAGATCGAAACTATCTGATTTTGCAGACTTAACCCTATGTTGACCTTAGGGTGACTGACTTAACAATTTGGTTCAAAATTTCAAGTAAACTTATTCCCCGGACGTAGCTAACGACTAGCTCCATATTTTCCGGGCATGTTAGATCTACCCCCCTAAAATAAATCTCGTCCCGGAGATTTGGACGTGTGCTGGAGGTAGTAGGTCAGTGATTTGTAGCCTTAGTTCGCTTTACTCATTTTCGGGAAGAGCCCCCTTTGGTTGCTACAAATTAGTTTGGGGCTACCGGAGGGTCCCATGCTTTCGATTCTTTTATTTCCACTTGTGATCTTGCCAATAGCGGAGGCAATTTTTGTTGCGTCGAAACCCGTGGTCTCTACTCGAGCATTTCTCGTCCATGATCAGTAAGTTACACTGTGGTCCTTGAATGTGGTGGACTAGGCATCTACACATGGCTCTAACCGTATAGGGAGGGTTCTCGGACGGAACATGGGTTCATGGTTTGATATCTTAGTCTGCATATGGGAGAGCTAAGCTGAATGGTAGAGGGTTGCCGGTACAGGTTGCCAGTCAGGAAGCTAGTATAAGTTGGCTCTGCCGGTGGCGTTTGATGATTAATATTTCTATTTGTATATTATCCTTCCCCTCAGTCTGTTTGATTTTTTTTTTCTTTATTCCCAATTCCAAGTGGTATAAGTATATCGTCATTGCCCATGGTTTCTGCACATGGTTCTTAACCTACTGGGGTCCCTCTACCTTCTATCCCAGGATTTATAAATGACTTTTTTTTTTTGCGGGGCGGATTTATAAATGACTTGGTGGAGTTTCATGTATAGTGGCGGGCGACTTAGGTTGGTCTCCCTTGCTTCCCGTCTTGGTATGGTTGGGCATACCCAGTAACTTTATAGTCTGGTTTGTATGACCGCAAGAATTTCCACAATTATTTTTGTAGCTATCCCGGTGAGTCAGGGTCTACGCCTAACCTTTCATACTGTACCCGGGTCCTAGATGAGCTACAGTAACAGTAAAGCATACTGGTCCCGGGGATCAGCACGCGTGGAGTTGCGTCGGGCAAGCTAGCAGGTTATCGTTAAACCTGGCCACGTAACTCCGATCAAGGTCCTCATGTGTTTGCCATCCTATGAGTTTATGGTGGGTTATAAAGTTTTCAGGTTGTGATTCTTTGTTTGAGGTTCTGTGGATGTCCATTGGGTGTAGGGATTTTGGCGTGACATGTTTGGCTTAGAGCTCTCTCTTTGGGGTTTGACTCCTTGCGTATGTAGATATAAGTGGTTGGCTATAAACTGGTCTGTCCTGACTATTATGACTCCAAAAGTCCAGGCGGCTACACAAATTTCTTAACGGCAAACCTAAGATAGCTTAAAACCTATTAAGTCCATTTCCAGCACGTCTTTCCATCTTCTCTTGGATCTAAATGGTAATAGGTTCAGATTAGTTTCGTTTGGTCGCGGGTGCTCACTAAAGTCTCACGATGGAAGGTTGCCGCCATATGGTCACGACTCTAGCTTCTAAACTGAGGCATCAGGTTCTGGTTATATGCTAATCCATGTCAACCTAACTTGCTTCTAAACGCTGGAAATTTTAGTGGCCCAAAAACACAAGGTTGGCATGAGTTTCAGTTTCTGTCCAGCATAATGTACAGCAACAATGTAGGATGAATGACCCAGTCGGATGACCATTTTCAAGAAAAATTTTGCACAATCTACTCGCTGGGCAAGTCATCTACCCCCCTTAAGTTTTTCAGCATTTTAAGATATCTAAAACTTCCTAAGATGGTTTATTAGGTTGAGTGACCCAGTTCTGTATCTGTTAGTTCCAGTCAGTTGTACAGATTTTACATGCATGCAAAACAGGACCAAAAATTCTACAAAAATTCCTGATGCATCCTACATGAGTTCACTGCATGCTGACCAAATTTCACTAGTTTATGAGCTATGGTTTGGGCTACGCAAAATCGACAAGACTACTGACTACAGATTCCAGCAAACAAGCACTCCATAGCAAACAATTCATATGAGCATGTTATGGGTCTCCTAAATTCATGAAAATTTTTCTACTCAAGGCCAAGTTGATCTACCAGCTATCCATGTTCAGGGGTTACTAGGTTGAGGAACTACAGCAAGCAACAAAATTCAAAACACAGGATCCTACACCCATTCTACCCACTTCTAGGCCATATTGGTTCAGTTTTTGTCACTTAGATGTAAGTTGGAAAGTGAGCTCATCATTTTAAGTCTGTAACAGAATTAAAATCACCATGTCATGCACTAACAAGTCTAACAAAGTTTTATTTGATCATGTCATTCAAAAATCTCTATTCGTACTAGTTGGCGATAGCATTTTGAGCAAAATTGATGTTCTCTCACGGGATGGTTTGCATAAGCTTTTAGAATCACCTTAAAAAACAAGTTGGCACTAGTTTTAGGTAGATTAAATGGTGTAATCACTACTTTTCCAAAAATTTTAGCACATATGAGGGGTTGCAAGTCCTATAGAACAAGGTAAGTGAAATTGTTTTCAAAATAAGCCTTCACCTAGGAGAAGAGATAGCTAGAAGTAAAACTTTCACAAGTAATTTTTTGAAAATAATTTTCCAGCAACCAAACTATGACCAATTCTCACAAGTACTACTTACAGTCGGACAATGGCTCTGATACCACGCCTGTGGGGACGCCCTAGAATTACTCGTTTGAGACGGGTTAGCGCGAAATATCTGGCGGACTGGGGTCTCGAATAAGAATCAAATAAGTACTATAAACATCCGCCCTCATCGCAGCCCCTGATGTATCTCGAAAGAGTAACTATAGGGACTCTAAGCGTCGGACTCAAAATAAAAGACATAACCAGAGAAATAGCCACACCAGCCTCCTACGTCATATGCTCGCCGACCACTTGATGGTGGCAACCACAAACATACCCTAGGGACTCGATCTCAACAAAGGCTATTTCCCGGTTGCGGCAGTTATTTTTAAGCCCATCCTCGTATGTGCTAGCTGCCCAGGAAAGCAACTAGCCCACACAATTCATCTGAAGGCATGACATCAAAATAATATGGAACTAAGCATAAGCATAATAGGTCCTAATAGAACTACAATGATTACATTGGCATATGCCGTAATAACAGATGGTTCAGCAGCAAATGGGCTACCCAACTCCACAGGCAAGCCGACTAGGGTAGACCCTAGTGGTCCATCGGTCCTAGGAAACTCCACACACAAGCTGCGGAAACTCGGCACTGGGAAATCTAGAGACAACCCCACCATACTACATGCTGGCTTAATCTCCCAGGGTTGGCTGTGCATGGGTTTAATTACATAATGCCAAGTTAATTTCACATTACATGTATACAAGGTTGCAAACGGAAGTTATAAAACATTTAAGGAACAAGCATATGAAGTGGTAAAGCATAAGTTTCATTTCATAGTTCCATCATCATAAAACTCATGCCATATCTTCCACAAACATAAAAATCTTTAAATCACTTTCACAACCATTTGAATAAACAACAACACTATACTGACGAGAAGTCACCAAGTCGCTCATGACCGTGAGCACGGCTAACCGGTTAGTTTTAACTCTGCAGAGTTTGTACACGTCCACACGATGGGATAGAAGCCCGGAGGCTACACCCTAGGGGTTTCGATGCCCATGACGCATCATGCATACTCTCAAGCTGAGTACAGCTTAAGGGCAATACAGCCTTTACATTGCCTATTGCCTGGTCCTTGCATAAGCACGATGAGTGGGAGTCCACGCTAAGCCTTGAACTTAAGGCCTTAAGCCCAGATCTTAGCGCCGTTAGGATAAGTGGCCGACTGACCCTAACGCTGTTCAATACACAGGTGGAGGAACTGTACAGTAGCTCCCCACATTCAAGACAATTCATACACATAGCCATTTAGTACTGTTGCAGGCACCTAAAAGGTTACTACTACGGCCTCCCAATGCAAGGACAGACAACGTGCAACTTAATTAGCTATGTCTATCCCATACTAGGAGTGTGGCAGTACGGTATACTTAGATCATGTCGTAGAGCTCAGTCCTTAATCGACTCAGGCGTACGCTTCCCCTATCGGAGTGCAACTAACACCATATGCACACCACTCGCCGCCCAAGTCTAAAAACTTCCACTTCCATCTTGTCAGTTCACAATTATCCAAATGGGCACTCCTTTGTCCATTGGTTTTCAAATCTCCAAGTTTATAATCAAAATAGTGTAATGGGGTTCTTATCTTTGAAGGCATAGCATAAGCGGCATTCCATAGCTTGTCATGTTCATATGAGTACTGGTAAAGTTTCTAATATTTCTTTAGGGTGGCATTCAGTAGGGAATAGGTGGGCTCTTAAGATAGACCATGCAACTAATGGGATTTAACTATTCTCATCACATTTTACATAAGTTTACTTAAATAGCTACCAAACGCATGCACATTTGTAATCAAAATACTTTGCCCAGAAAACATAGGATCAAAGTGTACAAAGAGGGGCTAGACTTGCCTGTCTTAGAGAAAACATCAAACGTCGACGAAAGAACCGTTCCGCTTCGTCATCGACATTATTGCTACCAAATAAACATGGATGTACAGTATGGATGCAATGGTCACTAAGGGTTGGTGGGGTTTTTGATGAGCAAATTCCTATTCCACTTACTTGCACATTAAGTTCACATATATATATTGATTCACTAATTATCCTATGGGAAGTTATGTTAAATATTAGTGGTCATGAGACAAGTGTTCCAATCAGTTCTTATCCTACAGGAAGGTAGAGTATTGCTGTCCAGATGCTACCAAATTAGTCTTACAATTTTTAGAGCTATGGTACATTCTATATAGATTTTATAAGTTGTATGGTATAATTAAAGCTACTCACATTTAAATATATTTTCATAAGAAGAAGTGGCAAGTTTCATATTTCTACATACAGAGAAGAGTTACAGAAGTTCAACAAAGGTGGTTTCATAATTTTGGGAGTTAGGATGAATTTCCTTTGAATTTTACAAGTCTCAGCTATGTTTTATACTACCTTTGTTTTCATAAATGTTAGAGATGCTTCCAATAAAGAAGTGGCCATGTTTTACCCTACATAGGATAGAGCCAAAACCTGACGGAACACATGGCCCAGATGCAAGACTGGCAACATCATGTTGACGCTCAGTTCTCCACCTTCAACAACATGATGCAGCAACAACAGGCCGACTTGCAGGCATACTTTCGCTTCCAGGGATTCAACCCATACCAGGGTCCCTGAGCGAAAAGCAAGTTTGGAGGAGAGGCTTCTCCCCTGACCAAGGTAACTTGTATCACTGCATCTACATATTTATTTTCTGCATTGCATTTAGAAAACATAAAAAATTGTAAAATAGAAAATACCAAAAATATAGGATAGATTTTCATATGCTAGATAAGACATCCTAATTCCTCCATGTTGAAATGATGAATAGTTGCTCTATCTATATGTCTCTTATATATATGGGTTCATAGTAGAATAATCTCTAGCCCGTGTTGGTATTTCTTATCGTCATCCTTGGAAATAGAATTCCCAACGACGGTGACTCGAAATAATCAATGGGTAATCTATGGTTCACAGAATAAATCCGCAAGCGCATGGATGTACCATTGTAGCATTTCACCCGGAAGTATTCCAAGGTATCATATTTATTTAATCCCAAGGGAAGATTTGTAAAGAACTAACCTTTCTAACATTATATAATACACTTGCATACGTTATAGTTCTAAGCAGGGGTAACTCTATATTTAATCCTAATCTAGTCCTAGCAAAGTAGTTATGAATAAGTTCTATTTCTGTACTTCAATTATACAACAACAAAGTGTATACAAACTAGTATACAACAATTTAGTGTACCCTCCTTACAATGCAGCTATAGCTAAGCCTAGACCTAGCCAAGCCCTCCCGGTGCTTTGCAAAGTTACTTCAGACTGTCGAGTTTCTTACGACAGACCATCCTAACCATCCAACCAGAGTTAAATGTGGAGGGGCATCTAACCACAGGAAAAGTGATATAGGAATATATACTATGGGGGCGACATCCGTACTGAGCTGTCACTATCTGCGGCCCGCGTTCCCTCCAGAGTATATAAGCCCAAACAATGGCAAGATCCTTCCTAGACACCATGTCTATGCTATCACTCCCTACTCACAGCCTCGCGAATGAAGTAGAGCACCTAAGTTCCAGATTAATAACTCTTGGTTCAACCTAAGAAGATTATTAACCCAGTTCTTAGATATTATTCCCGTACCAATGCAAATCCCAGATAATGTAACTACACCAAGTATACTAATCATGTATGAACTAAGCATGACATCCATAATCTAATCAATTATAATTAAATACCATAAGTATATGAAAGAAGAATGATTATATTGAAGTATTGAAAGTCTTACAAAAGAACTAGAAAGCAAAGTAGAGTTTTACCTGGATTCCTCCGAAGGCTTCCTCGAACTCAAACTATTCTACTTCTAATAATGCTTGGACTAATACTACAAGTAGAGAAGCTATTCCTTGCTTTGGTGTGTGTTGGATTGAAAAGAGTGATGTCCTTTTATAGGCTCTCAACGGCAGCAGCTTGGAAGAGGAAATGACTAGAGTGCCCCTGCTAACCGCCATCAGCATCCAACCAGCGGGCATGGTCGGTGGAGTTGGCGCCAAGGCTGGTTTGGCCGAACCACCCTGGTCTCCCACCGACCTCTGCCTTCTCTAGTGACTGAGATGAGTAAAGGAACGAATAGAAATTAAACTTGGTTGTTGATCAGGAGTTGCTACAATGTCATATATCTCAGATCTACATGTGCATGGTAAAAGACTCTCTAAAACTTAAGCAAGCTAGCACATCCTATGCCCATAGACATGTGTTCATGAAAATAGAACGTACCTTTGCCTTGCCTTCAGCGGTTGAGAGATAGAACGACTTGTAAAACATTATTCTCCTGTTCTCGTTCAGCATTTTATTCCGGAGTTTTCAAAAGGTTTTTGAAAATTTAAAGCAAGTTCCTCAAGTGATTCCCTCGTCACTCAAGTGTGTATATACCGCACCAAGAGTGTCTCGTTGATCCTACTCTGAAGGTTTATATGTGGTGTTTGGTAGGAATCAAGTGAGGCATACCTGCATTCACATTTATTACTAAGTCAAAGAGTATGACTAAAGCAGAAAGTAATCCACACCCATAACCGAGATCGTGCAAAGTGTATGGAAAGTGAGGTGGCAATGGATGTGGAATTTATTTGGCTCCTTTTTGTGGTATATAGAGTCTCTCCTCCTTTGAAAGCCTTTTTGTGAGGATGTATTTGTGTGGCCACTCTTGCTTTATTGGAAGATATTTTTGGAAGAGTTTGTAGTCTTGATTTTTGGCATTGGGCCTCTCTCCTCTATTTTGGGTTTTGACTATTGGAGTATGAGCATATTTTTGTGGAGCTTTATTTTATGGAATGGAAATGGTGGATGGAAATGGAATGGATGCTGCTTGAAGTGTAGAAGTCAAGCATGTGCAAGTGGGTGTTTGATCTCGATCACAAGACAAGAAGAACATGTATAGAAGTCATCGAAATTGACAATGTTCAATGGAAGTACAAGCAACCAAAATATGTAGGGTTTATCATGGAAATATTTTTTGGCTCTGGTAGGTATTTATATCAAATGAGGAACTTTTTATTTTAACATTCTGAAAAGAAATCATCCGGAATTCAAGTCAAATTTTGAGTAGGTTCACAATACTTCTAGTTGTCATATCATATCTCACAACAACCAGCTCAGGATAGTTGCTATAACATTTACCACAAGTTAGGCATGGAATGACTTTCTTACTTATGGTCTAGAGATTATTCTACTATGAACCCATATATAAAAGACATATAAACAGAGCAACTATTTATTATTTCAACGTGGAGAAATCAGAATGTCTTACCTAGCATATGGAAATCTATCCTATATTTTTGGTATTTTCTGTTTTGCAAATTTTTATGTTGTTTTAGATTTTAAATGCAAAGCGAAAAGTAAACATGGAAATGCAGTGATACAAGTTACCTTGCTAGGGGGAGAGGCCTCTCCCCCCAAGCTTGCTTTTTGCTCAGGGACCCTGGAAGGGGTTGAAACCCTGGAAGCGAAAGTATGCCTGCAAGTCGGCCTGCTGTTGCATCATGTTGTTGAAGTTGGAGAACTGAGCATCAGCATGGTGTTGCCAATCTTGCGTCTACGCCATGTGCTCCGTCAGGTTCTGGCCCATCTCCTCCATCCTCAGGTCCAGCGTGTCCATCCTCCAAGTGAGTTCTCCAAAATCCCCGTGAGAGGAAGTGGAGCGTTTCACATGGAAGGAGGGAGTAGAATCTAGAGGCCTCTGCCACTGGTATTGCTAGCACTCGGCCAAGCAGAGCCGCTGCAACTGGGCTGTGTGTGCCCCTAGGTCCAACCAGGTGCATCTTTAGTAGAAGCCCAATGTGGCTCTGCAGGAGGTGTCGATGGAGAGAAAGTAGAGTCTTCATAGCCTTCTTGTGCTCTCCGTCTTGTGCTCCTACGTGATGATTCTGCCTCTTTCTATAGGGGAATGGTTAGTTCCTCGTAGCTCTACAAATGATACCCCGGGTTAGGTAACGGGATTTCATTTGTATAACCACGAAAGAAAAACACAAGAGAATTATCTACTCCATGTTTTAGGGTATGACCTTGTACCCAATATGATTCATCGATATAGTAACGGGGAGAAGTGAGGAAGGCAATTTGCTTGCCAGTCATCACTCCCAATTCGTTAGCTATACGAGTCACCAACGAGGTACATTCAACAGCAGCAGAAAATTTTATGTTTTCTAACCATTGATTTATCATGCATTGGACTGGAGCAATTCTAAATTTATGGACTATGGCATAAACAAAGGCTAACTCATCTTCTCTAATTGGTCTCAAATCCTTACGTGGGAACATGGTGAAAGCAATCCATTTGTGCAAGAATCTAAGGGTAGGATTATGGATGTCATGATTTCTAAGTTTCCTGAGGGTGGAAGAACCAGAGATACTTTCTCAGAACGCTGACTTTTCAAAGCCAATTACGGCCTTTCCAAGATCGGTTTTACACCTATCATGGAAAAGGAGAAGGTGTGCTTAGGTCCGTCCAGGTGAGCGTATGCTCCTTCCCGAAGAACCTAAACGTGATCCCATCCTCTACCTTTCTCAGGGTGCAAAGGAACTGGATAGTAAGTAGACGAGAGCCAGGCTCGTCTACCTCTGCAAAATTCTTCCATCCAACAATTTTCCAAATTGTATTAAATTCAACATCCATACCTATCTTTTCTAGCAGCGTCGGGTCGTATGCTCGGGTGTGAGCAAACCCCCGACTCCTCAGCATCTGTTACGCCTGCCGTTCCCGATCTCTGTTGAGGTCGTGGTCGGCGTCGGTCAATGGCTAGGACATGTCCTCCGCATCATCCTTGGATGTGTCCACTGAGGAGGGCGTCCTTGACTCGTCACGAGGGCATGACCAAGAGCTGGAACCCTTCGAGAAGAGGCGGTTGAGGCCCTTCTTTATCCTGCACAAAAGATACTTGCAGCACTCAAATGGGGGTCAAGCCTAAACAAGATTTCTACCCGTCGAGTGTGTATCTCCAAAGCAACATATGCATGCAATTAAAATGCAGGAAATGGACTAAAGATCTTTTGGAACAAACTTTGCAAAATGCAACAATGAAAGTTTGGAGCAAAGTGGAACCTTGAGAGGGAGCGAAAGTGTGTGGAAATGGTGTGGACTCCCCTTAGCTAACCTCCCATTTATAGGACAAGTAGCAACGGCTAGTATCGGGATGTGGGTCCCACTAGCAGTTGGCCAGCCAAAAATGGTAGGTAGTCATTGCTACCCTGGTTCAGCCGAACCAGGTGGCTCGGCTGAACCACTGTTAGGTTCAACGGGGCCCATTTTTGACCGTTGGGTTCCAACGGCTAAAAGCAGTGGACCTAGTGGTTCAACGACCCCACTGGCTCACAAAAATTATTTATTTGCAAAATTTTTCCAGAAAAAAATTCTCGTCCAAATGCAAAATTGAAAGGAAATATATATTTTTTTTGAAATTTTGAGCAGGGTTATAACAACTCTATTTTACCATATCATATCTCAAAACAACCTAGGTTTAGCTCAGGTTAGTTACTACAACATTTACCACAAGTTTCAGACATTCAAATGGCTTACCTACTTATAGTCTAAGAGATTATCATACTATGAACCCATATATAAAAGATATATAAATAGAGCAACTATTCATCATTTCAACATGGAGGGACTAAGACGTCTTACCTAGCATATGGGTAATCTATCCTATCTTTTTGGTATTTTCTATTTTTTGAAATTTTTATGTTGTTTTATATTTTTTTTGATGCAATGCAGAAAGGAAACATGCAAGTGCAGTGATACAAGTTACCTTGGTGGGGGGAGCCTCTCCCCCCAAGCTTGCTTTTCGCTTAGGGACCCTGGTATGAGTAGAATCCCTAGAAGCGAAAATAAGCCGGCAAGGCGGCCTGCTGTTGCTACATCATGATATTGAAGTTGGAGAACTAAGCATCAGCAATCTTGCGTCTACGCCATGTGTTCCATCAGGTTCTGGCTCATCTCTTCCACCCGCAGATCCAAAGTGTCCATCCTCCAAGTGAGTTCTCCGAAATCCCCATGAGATGAAGTGGAGCGCCTCACAAGGAAAGAGGGAGTGGTATCTGGAGGCCTCTGCCACCGGCAATTGCTAGCACTAGGCTAGGCAGAGCCACTGCCACTAGGCTATGAGTGCCCCTGGGTCCAACCAGGTGCATCTCAAGTAGAAGGCCACTATGGCTCTCCGGGAGGTGTCGATGGACAGGAAGTAGAGTCTTCATAGCCTTCTTGTGCCCTCTGTCGTGTGTTCCTACGTGATGATTCCTCTACTTTCTGCAGGGGAATGGTTAGTTCATTGCAGCTGTACAAATGATACCCTGGGTTAGGTAACGGTATTTCATTTGTATAGCCGCGAAAGAAAAACACAAGGGGATTATCTACTCAATGTTTTAGGGTATGACCCTGTACCCAATATGATTCATCGATATAGTAACGGAGAAAAGTGAGGAAGGTAATCTGGTTACCAGCCGTGACTCCCAACCCTTTACCTATACCAGTCACCAACGAGGTACATTCAACAGCAGCAGAAATTTTTTTATTTTCTAACCATTGGTGTGGAGGATACGACTATAGTGTATCACTCGGATAAGCTTGGGCCTACAAGGAGGAGGTGTTCTAGGAGGATGATTTATGGAATGTATTGAAGCCCGGCTCATTGAACCTTGTTGCACACGGCGTAATCCAAAGAGATATTAATCAGGAACTTAGGTACTCTACTTCAATCGTGAGGCTGTAGAGTAGGGAGTGATAGCATAGACATGGTGTCTAGGGAGGATCTTACCATTATTTGGGTGTATATACTCTGGAGGGAACGCAGGCCGCTGATGGTGACAGCTCAGTACGGGTGTCTCCCCCGCAGTATATATTCCTACGAAAATTTCCTAGGGTTAGATGCACCTCCGCATTTAACTCTGGTTGGGTGATTAGGATGGACTGTCATAAGTAACTCGATAGTCTGGAATAACTTCGCAAAGCACCGGGAGGGTACACTATACTGTTGTACACTAGTTAGTATATGCTAGGTTGTTATATAATGCAAGTACAGAAATAGGACTTAACTATGACTGCTCTTGCTAGGACTAGATTAGGATTAATGATAGAGTTAGCATAATCCTTTGCTTGTGTCACTCTACCTAAGATTATTTGTCTTACCCTTGCTTAGAACTATAACGTATGCAAGTGTATAATATAATGTTAGAAAGGTTAGTTCTTTACCAATCTTCCCTTGGGATTAAATAAATACGATACCTTGGAATACTTCCGGGTGAAATGCTACAAAGGTACATCCGTGCGCTTGCGGATTTATTCTGTGAACCATAGATTACCTATTGTTATTTCGAATTGGTGTCATTTGAATTCTATTTTCAAGTATGGCGATGAGAAATACCAACAGTATACTTGGTGTAGTTTCATTATCTGGGATTTGCATTGGTGTGGGAATAATGTCTAAGAACTGGGTTAATAATCTGCTTAGGTTGAACCAAGAGATATTAGTCTGGAACATAGGTACGCTACTACAATCGCGAGGCTGTAGAGTAAGGAGTGATAGCATAGACATGGTGTCTACGTAGGATCTTACCATTATTTGGGCGTATATACTCTGGAGGGAATGCAGGCCGCTGATAGTGACAGCTTAGTACGGGTGTTGCCCCCGCAGTATATATTCCTACATCACTTTTCCTAGGGTTAGATGCACCTCCGCATTTAACTCTGGTTGGATGGTTAGGACGAACTGTTTTAAGGAACTTATCAGTCTGAAGTAACATTGCAAAGCACCGGGAGGGCATAGCTAGGTTAAGACTTAGCTATAGCTGCATTGTAAGGAGGGTACATTACACTATTGTATACTAGTTAGAATGTGCTAGGTTGTTGTATAATAGAAGTACAGAAATAGGACTTATCTGTAACTACTCTTGCTAGGACTAAAGTATATTCATTTGCTTGTGTCACTCTACCCAAGAACATTTATCTTACCCCTGCCTAGAACTATAACGTATACGAGTGTATGATATAATATTAGAAAGGTTAGTTCTTTTATAAATCTTCCTTTGGGATTAAATAAATATGATACCTTGGAATACTTCCAGGTGAAATGTTACGATGGTATATCCGTGCGCTTGCGGATTTATTCTGTGAACCATAGATTACCCATTGATTATTTCGAGTCGCTATCGTTGGAATTCTATTTCCAAGGATGGCGATAAGATATACCAACACCAAGCGTGCTACAATATCTCCGGTGGTCAGAGGTTGCAATCACCTTTGACTGCTCTGATCACCCAGACCGAGTAATTCACCCATGCCGCTAACCACTGGTTCTCTTCCCAGTGGTTCACAAGATTAAACTCAAGCATGCACTCATTGATGGAGGAAGTGCGCAAAACATCGTCTTCGCTAAGACCTTTGTCGCTATGAAGATACCAAGGTCCAAGCTGAACCCGAGTTACGCTCCCTTTCATGGCGCGATTCCTGGGTTGTCTGCAACACCACTCAGATAGATCTCTTTGCCAGTAACCTTTGGCACAGAAGATAACTTCAGGACCAAGAACATTTGCTTCGAAGTCGCTGATCTTGGCGCCGCCTACCACACCATCCTCGGACGCCTAGCATTGTTCCGCATTATACTTACATGATGATGAAGATGGCAAGCCCGCAAGGAGTCATCTCTCTACACGGTGATGTGCAACAGGCATTCACGTGTGATAGGGAGAGATGCGACATGGCCCAGGCACAAAACACAGACAAGAAGCACGACGAGATCGGGCGCCAGGTGGCCGAGATGAGTGAAGGCGAAACCAAGTCCCAAGACTTCGAAGATTGGAGTCGGAGAAGTTAGGACTAAGAAAATTCCACTGATCCCTGATGACCCGACTAAAACGGCCATTATTGGGGTTGATTTAGCTTGTAAATAGGAAAGCGCGCTCATCACCTTCCTTCAGAATAATAAAGATATTTTTGCGTGGAAACCTTCTGATATGCCTGGAATCCCGCGGGAGGTGATTGAGCACTCCTTACAAGTGAATGCTGACGCAAAGCCAATCAAATAGCGCCTATGTCGATTTGCTTCTGATTGACAAGAGGCAATCAAGGATGAAATCAAGAAGCTGCTCGCCGCTGGTTTCATCAAGGAAGTACTTCATCCCGAGTGGTTGGCCAACCCGGTACTCCTCAAAAAGAAAACAGAATAGTGGAGAATGTGCGTTGACTACACGGACCTCAAAAAAGCTGGCCCTAAAGACCCGTTCGGGCTACCGCGCATCGACCAAGTGGTTGATTCGATTGTCGGTTCTGAGCTGTTAAATTTTCTTGATTGTTACTCGGGATACCACCAAATCAGTCTGAAAGAAGAAGACTACGTGAAGACTTAATTTATCACCCCCTTTGGTGCTTACTGCTATATCACAATGCCTTTGGGACTAAAGAACACTGGGGCTACGTACCAACGCATGATCCAGAGGTGCTTGCAGACCCAGATCAGGCAGAATGTCGAAGCCTATGTTGACGACGTCGTCATCAAAACCCAGCAAAAGGATGGTTTGATTGCCGACTTGGAAGAGACGTTCAACAATATTCGAGCCTTCCGAATGAAGTTAAATCCCGAAAATGTGTTTTCGGCATACCTTCAGGGAAGTTGCTCGGATTCATGGTATCACACAGGGGAATCGACGCCAATCTTGAGAAGATCAAGGCTATCCTGGATATGGAACCCCCGAGTGATTTGACAAGAGTTTAGCAATTGACCGGTTGCATGGCCGTGCTTAGCCGTTTCATCTCTCGGCTGGGAGAGCGAGGCATGCCGTTTTTCAAGTTATCGATGAAGACTGATATGTTCAAGTGGACGCCTGAAGCTTAGAAGGCGTTCGTCGAATTTAAGAATTCTTAACGACAGCACCAACCCTGGCCTTCCCAATGCCACAAGAGCCCTTGCTGCTGTATGTCGCATCCTGATAAATCCCTAATTTATAAATCGTTCTTTAATTGGAATAATAGAAATTAAATAAAAGGCAAAGGAATATAATCAACAATAAAAGTAGCACCAGAAAAATTCAACTGAGACTTGGAGTGTCTTTCTTTAAATTCTCCGCGGTCAGAAAAGTGGCTAAATAATGTTTACCGGAATTTACAGAATATGTTTTTTAACAATAAAGTCACAACAACGAGTTAGAGAAGGAAATAAAAAGAAAGAAATATAGTTTCCTCCTTTTTGGGCCCTAGCCCACTTCTCTCTCCTTCCCCCCCTCCCCAGCGCCAAGCCCACCAGGGCTCAAGTGGGGCTCAAGGAGGCCCGCGCCCTCCTCCCCTCTCCCACTTGGCCGAGCCCTCCCCTCCTAGGCCGAGTCGGCTTCCTCTCCTCCTGGCCAACGCCGCCCCCTCCCCTTTTCCCTATCCTTTGCCTTTTCCCTTTCCTTAATCATTTCCAGTTAGGACTTCCAAAAAATCGGTGGGCCCTTCCTCTTTTATAGCAGCCGCCAACCCTATAAAAATGTTGCCGCCGCCCCTCCCTCTCCTCCTCTCCCACCACGCCTAAACCCTAACCCTATGCAGCCGCCGCTTGCCCTAGCTGCTAGCCGCCACCCTGCGCTGCTTGCTGCTGTTTGCCGTGCGCCGTTGCAGTTTGCCGCCACCACCTCTAGCCGTCGCCAGAGTTTCGTCGTGGACACCATTGGGATCGCAGCAGCAAGGAGAAGGCCGCCTTTTGATCCGTTGAAGCCGAAGCCGCTGTTCGTCTACACCGATCGTCTTCGCGGTGTGTCGGTCGTCGATCTTTTCTTTCCGATGAGAACTCCCGCCTTTGTTTCTTTAGTTGTGGTCTAGCTTTGCACTGCTGTTGTGCTGCTGTTCAGAGGGTAACGTGCACTGTGCCGTCCCTTGTCTCTCTTTTAGGGTTTAATTTGAATATAAGAATTCATTAATTCGTCATTAAAGAACATCTAAATTTCAAACGGCTATATCTTGGTCGTCTGAATTCGGAATTGACCCGTTCAAATTGCTAATTGTTTGTTATAACTTAAATAACTCGTTTATGTGTTTTTTATGTACTGTTTTTGGGTTTTATCTAGCTGTTTAGCTTAGTTTGTGCTGTTTGTGTAGTTTTCCGCTGTTTGGAAGCCGTTCGTCGCGTAGGTCAAGTTCGCCGGAGAAGTTCGAAAGTTCGAGAAAATGATGCAGGCAGGTCATATACCTTTGACCATCATTGAACCCAGATTTTATTAAATTCTACTTTGTTTTAAATTATTAATTGCATATGCTTTTATTAAATGCGTACGCTACAGTACAGTACATGTCTACTGTTTTAATTAGCTACCGATATTTATACTATGCCTATTATCCTTGTTAACTATAGCCATGTTGTGAGTTGATTACCTTTATGAAATCTTTGTGCCCTACAGGTAAAAATAAATTGGAGTAACTAGTACCCTATTTGATGGTCTGGTTAATCTCTTAGGATTTGCTTAGCTCTGTTTAGTTATTAATTAGTGCCTTTTCATAAATGGGAGTAGTGTCTAATTAAACTAAAATAATGACTAAGTTTGTCGGTATGACCGGATGGTCGATAGTGACATAAGGGATGGTTTTGAAACTAAAGTTGTTTTAAAATAGTGGAACCCAACCTGGGTGCCGGATGGGTTGCTGGATGGGCACTTAGGAAGGTTAAGAACTGGTCCAAGAGACTCCAATGCAAAGCCTTATACGTACGACCACTTGTCTCTTACGGGGGGTCCTGATCTGGACTGTAATGCGTTGCCAAAGGGGGTTCCTCTGGTCGGGTCCTTATGTAACTTGGTACATGGGTCTATACCAAACGACTGCAGGGCCTTGATCGTCTATGTAATTTGGAACATGGCTCTGGTCTGGAATGGCAATGCGGCGCCTCTACTTTGGGACGGTTATAGAAAGGATCTTGGCATAGCCTTGGCACCTCGGGTACCTCTTTGGTACGCATGGGCTCTCATGCTGTTAAGGTAGTGTCTTGTGGGTAAAGCTGTACAAACTCTGCAGAGTGTGAAATCTATTCGAATAGCCATGTCCTTGGTTATGGACATGGTGAGCAATGGTCTTGAGGTTAGTTTTGTGTTCTCGAAAACCCTGGTTTGGTTGGGAAATCTGGAATGGAATTGATATGAAGGATCTGGTGGAATATCTGATGAAGGCCTAGGTTTACATGGTTATGCATTCTTAGCGGTGGATGTGGAGTAAATATGACTTAGGAGTAAATATTGTGTGTTTTAACTTAGCCTGGAAATAAAATGAGCTTGATTTGCTGCCTTTAGCAAATTAGCCCTATAAGCCGTTGCTTTGGAATCCGGTGCATTCTATACTACATTTTTCGTATGGCTTGCTGAGTGCTTTCGAGTGCTCATTCTTGCACATTACTTCTCTCTAGTAAGTGAAGTGTAGAAGGTGTAGCCTTGAAGGTGGAGTCGAAGGCTTATACCCCAGTTGAGCGCCTGTGAAGACGGAGCGTTGTTCGCTTAGTCACGCTTTAAATGCCTTTGTAATAAATGTAAATATTATCGCTTATTAATAAAGATGTCTCTTTTGTATCATTTTGTGTAACATGCCTTATCCTGGGATAGGGAATAATACACTAGCATTCTGGAACTGATTTTCCAGGGTGCGACACTGTATGTGTCGGCCACGCCACAGGTGGTCACCTCAGTATTGGTGGTCGAAAGAGAAGAGGAAGGCTGAGCACATAAGGTCCAACGACCAATCTACTTCGTGAGTGAAGTTCTCGCCGACTCAAAGACTCGGTACCCGCAAGTCCAGATGCTACTCTACGGAGTACTCATCACAGTTCGCAAGTTGGTGCAGTATTTTCAGTCACATCCAATTTCAATCATCACCTCTTTCCCCCCGGGTGATGTGTTGCATAACCACGAGGTGACTGGACGAATCGCCAAGTGGGCTATGGAGCTAATGGCTTTTGACTTAACATTCAAGCCTAGGATTTCAATCAAGTCACAAGCGCTATCTGATTTCGTCGCCGAGTGGACCGAAGCCCAGATGACTTGCTCAACCAAGGATTTACAGTACTGGACAATGTACTTCGATGGATCCTTGCGTGTTTCTGGAGCTGGGGCTTGAGTGGTTCTTATTTCTCCTAAGAAAGAGAGATTCAAGTATGTGTGTTGCAAATACATTTTCAAGCATCACACAACGCAGCCGAGTATTCATGGTTTGCGACTAGCCGTATCCCTGTATATCAAGCGTCTTTTAGTATACGGTGATTCGCTGCTTGTGATCAACCAAGTCATGAAAGAGTGGACTTGTCAAGAGAAGATGGCAGCCTATTGCGAAGAGGTTTGCCGACTGGAAGGGCAGATGGAAGGCCTAGAACTGAGTCACGTCCTTCGCGACTACAATGAGGCGGCTGATGAACTAGCTAACTTGGGTTCTTGACGCCAAGCCATTCCTGACGATATATTCATTGAGCATCTGCACGAGCCATCTATCAAAAAGAACTTGACTAGCCAGTCGTAGCCTTCCTACAAGACGACTGGAGGACACCGATTTTTCGCTTCCTAACAGAAGACGAACTACCAGAGGACAAAGCCAAAGCCGAGAAGATTGAACGGAAAAGCAGAACCTATGCAATTTATGAGGGTGAGTTAGTCAAGAAGGCGGCTAACGGAGTACTCATGAGATGCATCAGTATCGACGAAGGCTGACAGATTCTCAATGAAATCCACTCAGGCATATGCGGCAATCACGCGGGCTCAAGAACAATGGTAGGCAAAGCCTTTCGTCAAGGGTTTTATTAGCCTACTGCTGTCACTGACGTGGACAAGATTGTCAAGACTTGTGAAGGCTATCAGTTCTTTTGTCGACAGATCCATGTTCCAGCCCAAGAGCTGGAAACAATCCCATTGTCTTGGCCTTTTGCAATCTGGGGGCTCGATCACATTGGTCCTTTCAAGAAAGCCCCACGAGGATTCACTCATCCCTTTGTGGCAGATGACAAGTTTACCAAGTGGATCGAGGCTAAGTCAGTACGAAAGATCATAGCTCAACAGGCTAAGGATTTCATCCTTAGTATCATTTATCGCTTTGGTATACCAAACAGCATAATCACTGATGATGGCACTCAATTCACGAGTGATCTTTTTCAAGACTTCTATGACGACTTGTAGGAAGGCAAGAGCTGCCATCTATTTTGTGGTCTCTCAGAACCACGGCTAGTCAGGCAACGGGTTGCACGCCATTTTTTCTTGTCTACGGCTCGGAGGCTATGTTGCCGACTGAAGTCATTATGATGAAGCCAGTTCTGCATCAGGTAGACTGGAAGACATTGACCGACTGGAAGAAGCACGCGACATCATAGTACTCTAATCGGCTAAGTACCTACAAGGCCTCCATCGTTATCATAATCGCAATGTATGTGGTCTAGCTTTTCTGGTGGGTGATCTCGTATTGAGAAAAATCCAAACCACTCAGAACAGACACAAGCTATCTCCAACCTAGGAGGGCCAATTCTTCATTGCTGACGTAACAAGGCTGGGTGCTTACCGTCTCCAACGTGAAGACGGTTCTTTTGTGGACAACTCTTGGAACATAGAGCAGCTACGTCCCTTCTACACTTTATAGTTTTCTTTTTTATCTCCTTTTGACTGCCTGCATCGAGTACTTTCATCACTTGAGTAGTGTTGACGCGAAATTCTGCCACCGGCCAATGAAGCGTTGCTGTCGGGTGCGCTGGCCGATAGAGTCCTCTGCGCTCGGACACACGAAGGCCTGGGAGATCTGCTTGGCTCCAGTGCAGGTCCTAAACATTGGGATGCGGGCGTGCCAGTCAGTTTGATCCTGCAACCGACAAGATGGTGTATGTTGATCGCCAAGGAGTTGATCGGCTGTCAAACTGATGCGTTGTAACGCCTCCGATTGATGTTGGTGATGATGATCCGGAAGCCGATCGGCTCTCAAGCCGATCTGATGCGCTGCAAGCCGATTGTAGATAGAACACTGATGGCAATCGGCTGTATATTAGACATAGATCCAAGTAATCAAATAGATAAACATGATTAATAATAGTATCGGCTAAATAAATGATATGGTATGAGAAGCCGATACAAAACTTAGATCTAGTCATAGGATAACTCATCGGCTAACCCTCCGATGAAACATTGTGTAAAAACCTTCCGACACAGCAGACATAAACCTATTGCTAGCCGATAGGTCGGACCGAACCGATTCAGCATAAGACTGATAGCAATAGGAAAACGCTACTAAACCGATAGATCTACACAAGGTGATGGATAAACCGATCTGTGTAAAACAATAACGTATATAAGGAATCACCGACTTAGCCAGAATATCAGACCTAACCGAGAAAGTCCTAACCAAGCCGATAAAACCCTAAACACGATACCGCTAGAGATAGAAACGATAGATCGGATAGGCAACGCCTGCGTCAGTTGGATCGATATATCGGACTTAACCGAGAAAGTACCAATCGTCCCCGATACAAACGCCGTCGACGGAACTTCTTCGCCGGAGATCGAATTAAACCGATGCAGCCCAACTTGGTAGCAAGACCCCGATCTCGACTAATCTATACAAAGATCCTAAAGCGAACCTTTGTAGCCCCGATAGAACAGTCAAGAACCCGTCGAGTAGGTTAAACCTAGCATGAGCTAGGGTGGCGGTGCGCCGAAAAGTAGTATTGATGTGGAGCTGTCTATTACAGTGACCCCTTGCATACAATTTATACCCTTGGGTCGACTGAGTCCTAGTAGGACACGACTCAATCGGCTTGCTATATGCAGCCGTTATAAGAAAGGAAACATATAAGTCCTAATCGGCTAGGAAAAGGAAACTAACAAACCTTCCTAATTACATAAGGAAATATTTAAAACATGCCTAATTAATAGATAGAATTAAACTTCTATGTGCAGCCTTCACGATTCCCTTTTTTGAATTGATCTTCATCTTCCGTGAATAGTACCACGCTGATACAATGTTCCGAATTTCCTTGCTGCTTGATACTGGCTTGCCGAAATCCTTCCCGATGTATATGCATATCGGCTTGATGAAGAAATATACCAAAATTAGCTCTATCATACCGATCCATTTGTCTTGATTTTGATTCAATAATCTTTTACTTCAGTATCGGCTTATTTTGGGCCAAATCCAAATTCTGGTGTCAACAAGTAGTCAGTCGGGGCCTATGTGTATATTATATACCCTATTATCAATAATACCGTATTTTCTATGCCCAATTATGAAGCTCTAATTACTAACATTCTTGTTTGGTATGCAAAGGGGCTTAGATTGAGCTAAGTCGAGTCCCTGTACTCAAGATCTAGTTGGAAGGAGTGTTTAAATATAAGGCATAACCTGAATCTTTGTCGACTCATGTTATTAAAATCACTCTCCAGATCGTGAAACTTGTCCCTTTGCTGACGAGTGTATAAATGTATGGACCTAACACGATTTTAATAACGTGTGACTTGGCAAAGGAAAAAGGATTTCATAAAAAACATAAGTGCAAGCATTCCAGTTTCACATCAGTATTTTACAACTATCACTTGTGAATGGATTGTACTCAGTTTTCATCCCCATTGTCTTCTCCAGGAAATAAGCTATCCCTAGCTACTGTCTTGGCGATATCGTCGACCTCGTTCACCAGCTCAAGGGCCTTCTCTTCAGTTGTCCCGGCTGCATATCCCGAGCTGATTAGCTGGAGATCGATCATAGGATACAACGACTTGATCATTGTGAGAGCTTTGCCACATGCTATGTTGGCGTGATCAAGGATAACTTTCTTGAGCCTGAATGGGGCTGACTGTAGAAGCTCTATCACCATCTTCACACTAGTAGCATTGGAGCCTTTTGAAACTGAGTTGACAGCATCCAAGATGGGCTCAGCGACTGTGCACAACTCAGCGTTGTTTGCCCGAGTCTCATCCAACTCGGTTTTCAGGCCAAAGATCTCCTTTTCGTGTTTCAGTTTCATTCCACTAATCTCCTTGGCAAATGATTTCTTTAGAGCTGTGTTAAGCATTCAAGAACAGGAGTCTGGACAAGAAGCTATGTTGATTATAATTTACAAGCCAAAGAGATTCACCTTCATGTTTCTTGTGGAGTTCATCGTACTTGTTGTTGGCCACTTTGATCTTCTCATTTGAGCTGGTTTGAAGTTTTTTATTCAGGCCAATGACTCGCCTGAGATGTTCTGCCATCTTTTGCGTTTCCTCAATGTGGCCTAATGACAAGAAAGAGCGATCGATATGATGACATAAGCAAGCAACTAAGATTATTGATGTAAGAAGAGTGAATTACCTCGACAATAGCTGTGAAGATTTTCATTATCTTCCTGAAGCTTCTTCTCCTTTTCGTCAGCCTGTCTCTTGGATTCAACAAGAGCAGGGTCATGACCAAGAATATCTATTGATGTAATCGCTGGATATGAGAAAGAAGTTGTATCAAACAAGTGTCAATGTGCTCCAAGCAAGGAATTTACCTCTGATCGAGTCCTTGAGATTTTTGCTAGCATCCTTGTAGATGGCGACTTTGTCTTTGAGGATGGCCAGTTCATCTCGGGCTTGTTCAGCTTTCTCGACTAATGGAGCCAGTCGCTCCAACAAGGTATCCTTGGCGCATGAACTTTGGACTACTTTCTGAAGAGGAAAAGATATATTAGAATACAGTGAAAAAAGACATAACAAGAATGGTTTTTATGAAAGAAGTCTTACTAGAACCAAGCTGGACGACTCGTTCATTAGCTGGATCAGCCTTGTTATGTTCTTCTGGTCTTCGACTCGGTCCATGGTGGTGATCTGTTTAGGGTCGGGCCGAACTGCCAGACCAAATTCTACGAGAATAAGGGACAATAAATAGAAGGAGACGAGTGATGAAGGAAGAATGACTACCGAGAAGAATTTTAGTTACCTGATCACTATTGATTCTCTCACACTACCGCGGTCGGTTCTTGCACTTTCTTACCCTTATCTTCGCTCGACACATCAACAACAGTCACAATGACTGGATGTGGAGAAGGGGCAGCAGTGTCGGCGGCAGTCGGCGTTGTCTCAATCATTTTAGGGGCTTCAAGGAGTCACAATAAGAATCAAGACAAGATATTCTTGAAGAAATATTTCATCGGTTTGAAGATGATTTACCTAGAACCGGGTTGTTAGAAGAGGGGATTTCGACCTGAATTTCTGCTAGAGCACATTCTACTACAGCAGTAGGTGCAACCTCTAGCTCGGTAGGTTCTGTATTGGAGGTCGCAGGCACGGCATCCGGAGTTGTCTCTAACTGGTCGATAGTCGGAGGTGGAATAGATTCTCCGTCTGTGGGACCAGTCGGGGGCTGAGTGACGTCATCACTAGGCTTACCAGTGAAGTTGGTGTTGGGGTTGCTGGAATAATAGTTGGAGTCAAGAAAACTCGAAGATATGGAAATAGACAAGAACGGAGAAACGGAAAGCTTACACGCTAGAAACCTTCAAGCGACCACGCTTGGCAGGTGGCTGTGAGGACGGCTTCGCCTTGGGTAAGATTGGAGCTGGAGGACTTGGCAAGGGTGCAGGAGTCGACTGGTTAGTCTCCTCATCATTAGAGTCACTAGCAATGATAGCTTTGCGTTTTCTCTTCGGAGGAGTGTCGGCTTTAACTTCATTTGTAATTTTTGCCTCTGAGGTTGTGGTACCTACTACGTCTTCCAAGTCATCTTCCACCTTATCGAAGTAGTCGACGGCTGGGCCATCAGGAGTGGGTGTCCTATCAGGCCAAACGCGATCAGCAACACTCGGAGACCTGGAGTCGATCTGGTAATATTCCTGAGGATCAATACAGATGATTAATATTGCAAGAATTAAGAAAACGAGAAGACATGATGGAGCAAATTGTTACCTGAGGAGGCGGCTTGAAGAGATGATAAGCCCTGCATTTGGGCTTGTCGGCCTTTGTACGAATATGAACATCTTCAGTAAAAAGAAATTCTAGCTTCTCGCCCACGACCTCTTCTGTTAGATCAACCTCCGACTCCCTGGTTGGGTCTTGGTGGCCCATATATTCGAAGACCGGATGAACTCGGTCCTCAAGGGGGTTCAGTCGAAATTTCAAGAAGTGCTTAGCCACCATATGCCGGTTAGGCCGTCCTTCTTGAGTTCAGCTATTTTCTTCAAAAAGGATTAATCTCCTCCATCTCGAGCTTAGTGAGCTTGGTGTTCCAAGATACGGACGGAACAGGGAAGGAATCTGAGTACTCGCCAAGAGAATTAATTGGGTCTGGGCAATATAACCACTCATCATGCCAACCCTTGTTCGAAGTTCTAAAAGACATATTGAAATATTTGTTTGTGGATCGGCATTGAAGTCCAGCTCCACCAACATTAGCAATATTGGCAAGACTCGATTGAGGTTTCAGGTAGAAAAGGGCGCGGAAGAGATTGAAGTGGGGTAAGATGCCAATAAAAGCTTCAGAGAGATGTACAAAAACAACGATGTGCAGAATGGATTTGGGATTAAGAAGGTGAATTTTAATCCCATAGAAATCAAGAAGCCCCTTGAGGAAGGGGGATGCAGGAAGAGAAAAGCCTCTGTAAAAGAAAGTGGTGAAGACGATGGCCTCGCCGGTGTGCGGGGAAGGGCAAGAATTAAACCTAGCAGGGCGCCAGAGAAGTACCTCCTTACGGGGAAGAACTCCTTCCTTCACTAGCCTCTGCAACTTCGCTTCGTCAATCGAACTAGGCGGCCAGCCATGCTCCTCATCACAGAGCGCGTCGGAGGCGGCCAAGTAGCTCTCACTGTCCGCCATGGCTTGAAATGGATTGGTTGATTGGGTTTTGGCGGATTACAGATGGAAGATTGAGATTTTTGGTGGCAGATTGCAAATCGCGAGAGTGATGGGGATCTGGTGCTCAAGCGAAATGAATAAACAGTGACCAATTTCTACGGAGGAGACGAAGGGTTAAAATGGGAAAAGTTACCATTAGACACGCGTCAGATCCCTGTATCGTGGAGGAGCAGTTCTGAATACCCGGAGTTAACGGCGTCAGTTATGGAGCCGTTAAGGAAAGCTAGGGTTTATCAATAGATCAGTCGGCAGGGATCACCCGGGAATTTTACCCGGAGTTGGATCCAGAAATTTATGGAGATCTAGAATGATTTCGTGCCTTGAAGGATAACGATCTTGAATGTTTATTAACAAAGAGCAGCCTTCTGCTAAAACAACTACATATTTTGGTTCAAAAAGCCTCTGGCCTATCACTCGGAAAATCTACTTGGGTAATCGATGCTAAGCTAAATTTATACAGCTCGGTAAATCTTAAGCATGCCCTTTGTGCCATAAGGTGATGGAAAGTCACATGCGGTTTACTCGGTGCAAATTGCAACAAGCTCTTCGGTATTTGCCGAACGATGATAATGCGACACAAGAGAGTAACTACCTATAGGGTTTGCTTATCCTTATGGAGGTGCAAATTGTTACTTCTCTAACAAATCCACTCGGCTAAAAGCCCATCAGTGAGATATTATGCCTCTCCAAATAATCAGGATAATCGATGCTAAGCTAAATTATTTTCCTTGGTACAATCAAGATGAGGGCACATGCATGTCCAAATGAAATCATATTTGGCTTTAGCTATGCGTATCTTTTTGAAGCTTCTGGCCTATTGTTCGAGTGATTCACTCGGATGATCGATGCTAAGCTTAAATTTATGGTGTGGCTGTTTAATCTAGAAAAGATTAATAGACTTGACTCTAAGCTTAGTTTTTTCTCAACTAAGTATAGAGTCGGGGGCTACACCTATTAGATGTGCCTACACAGCGCCCCTAATTATTTTTCTTTGGATTTGATATTTGAGTCCTATTAGACTATAAGTATAGTTGTTTCTCAACTAATCATAGAGTTGGGGGCTACACCTAATAGCTGCGTCTGTTCGACACCCCTATTTCTTTCTCTTGGAATTTTAGATGGAGCCCTCCACAGCCTCTTTGCAAGAAAGTTAGGGAAATATTTGAAGAAAGGACAAGATAATATGGGAAAATTGAAGGATGATTGGAAGAATGGAGATGATTGAAGGCTAGTGAAGTTAAAAGCAACTCGACTGTGGATGTCTCGGGTACTACTATGGAGGATACGAGTATAAGGTATCACTCGGATAAGCTTGAGCCTACAAGGCGGAGGTGTTCTAGGATGATGATATATGGAATGTATTGAAGCCCGGCCCATCGAGCCTTGTTTCACAAGGCGTAATCCAAAGAGATATGATCAAGATGCTAGATATGGTATACCCCAAGTCGGTTACGATTCGGAGAGTTATATTTGTAAAGAGATAAAATCTCTGGCTGGGCCTTTCCTTGTTTCCTACGGCAATCAGCCGGATAAGTTCTTGTAACAGAAATAGGGAACCCTAAGCTGTATGGGCCTAGGTTACCTTAGATGACTCGGCCTACTATCTCTATATAAATGAAGCCGTGGGCATTGATCGACATCACATCTACTCATACACACAATACAAACTCGGCAGAATACTTTCACCGTACTTGATTAGGGTTATTACTCCATCGGAGGGCCTGAACCGGTATAAACTCTCGTGTTGCATCGCCATCTTACTTTTTGAGTTCATGAGTAGCCCCATAAAGTTTATTGCCGATCCAAAACATCGACAATTGGTTTATCACGCATTGGAGAGGAGCAATTCTTATTTTATGGACTTTGGCATAAAGAATGGCTAACTCATCTTCTCTAATTAGCCTCAAATCCTTACGTGGGAACATGGTGAAAGCAATCCATTTGTGCATATATCTAAGGGTAGGATTATGGATGTCATGATTTCTAAGTTTTTTGAGGGTGGAAGAACCGAAGATACTTTCCCAGAACGCCGACTTTTCAAAACCAATGACGGCCTTTCCAAAGTCGGTTTTACACCTATCATGGAAAAGGAGAATGGTGCTTAGGTCTAGTGAGCATATGCTCCTTGCCGAAGAACCTAAACGTGATCCCATCCTCTACTGTTCTCAATATGCAAATGAGCTGGATAGTAAGTAGACAAGAGCCAGGCTTGTCTACCTCTGCAAACTTCTTCCATCCTACAGATTTCCAAACTGTATAGAACTCAACATCCCTACCTGTCTTTTTCAGCAGTGCCGGGTTGTATGCTTGGGAGTGAGCAACCTCTCGACTCCTCAGCATCTGGTACACTTGCTGCTCAGGGTCCCTGACGAGGTCGAGGTCGGCGTCGGTCAGTAGCTGGGACGCCTCGTCAACATCATCCATGGATGTGTCCGCAGACGTGGGCGTCCTTGGTTCATCATGGCAACGGCGTGACCGAGAGATGGAACCCCTCGAGAAGAGGCGGTTGAGGCCTTTTTTCATCCTGCACAAAAAATTTTCGCAGCACTCGGGCGGGGGTTAGGATAGAACAAGATTTCTACCCTCCGAGTGTTTATCTCCCAAAGCAACTTATGTATGCAGCTTAAATGCAGGTGATGGACTAAAAACATTGGAATAGACTTTGGAAAATGCAAGAATGAAAGTTTGGAGCAAGATGGAAGCTTGAGAGGGAGTGAAAATGTGTGGAATTTGAGTGGAACTCCCCTTAGCCAACCTCCCATTTATAGGACAGTGAGTAATGGCTAGAATCGGGATGTGAGTCCCAGTATTGGTATTTTTTATCATCCACAGAATAAATCTGCAAGCAAACGGAATACTGCTGTAGCACATCCGCTAAGGAGTATTCCTAGCGTATCGAATCCATAGGGAACAGTGTGACTAATCCTACTGTAGTTCATCCAAGGACACAAAGCTAATGATAGGCCAAGGGTAGAGAGTATTCACTCGTAAGAGACAGTGTCTACATGAAGATTGGTTTAATCCTAGTGGGATACTTCGGACACTGGTGACTTGTTGCCCCAGCTTCAAGCGAGCTACTACACACCCGGACAAGGAGGACTACGTGATCTTGATGGCTGTCACCACCTCTACACTTGCCTCAAGCTAACTGTGGGATGTGCAACAATTACTAGAAATTAACTACCTAGACACCTTGCCTAAGCAGATTAATTACTACCTTAGTGGTCATGAATCACTTCGGCAAACACTATAAGTTGGTTGTTTATAGTGAACAGTAATACCCGTATTCAACTTAGGAACTAACTGAGATATAAATCTTACGAAATGAACTCAATTACTCAGATAAATATTTCTAGAAAATCAGAAGTAATTGATAAAGCAAAGTAAGAGAGAAATATACTGACAACTCTGGGATTCCTCCGACTCCCTTTACTCCACTGTCTCCCTAATCTAGTATACAAAAGTGTACAATAGAGCCTCTTGTAATTTAGCTCAAGCTTGGTGTGTGTGAGAGTGAATGAGGGGGAGGGGTATTTATAGGACTAGAGGTGCCTTGGGAGAGTGGACATGCTCAAAGCATCCAATAAGCATCTTTGCTCTCCTCATGCCAAGTGTCATGTGGATAAACTCCTAAGAGCATCTTCCTCCTCATAGTGCCATGTGTCCTGGTTATGGCGGTTTCTACCGGTAGTAGCAGCCATAACCATCATTGGAGAGTCATCAGGGATGTCCACGTGTAAGGAGATGGCGAGGCGGCTTGGTGAATGTTCGGCCGAACCCTGGTCTGGTCCGTTCCACTCCAGCCTTCTTGTATCTTCTAACATGTGGGTCTCACTTTACTACTGTTGGTATTTCTTATTGTCATCCTTAGGAACATAGTTCCCAACGACGGCAACTTGAAATAATCAATGATAATATATGGTTTGGCAGAAATGAATCCGCAAGCGCACGGATATATCATTGTAGCATTTCACCCGGGAGTATTCCAAGGTATCGTATTTATTTTATCTCAAGGGAAGATTCGTAAAGTGTAATCATTCTAATAAAATACATACACATGTATAAGTCATAATTCTAAACAGGGGAAAGAAATATATCTTGGGTAGAGTGACACAAGCGAAGGATCTAGTTAAACTCTATATTAATCCTAAATTAGTCTAAGTAAGAGCAGTCATACTATAGTTCTATTTTCTGTACTTCATGCAACACTCTAACATCTTCTAACCAGTATACAACAGTGTGGTGTACCCTCCTTACAATGCAGCTATAACTAAGCCTAGGCCTAGCTATGCCCTCCCAGTGCTTCGCAAAGTTACCCCGGCCTGCCGAGTTACTTACGACAGATGTCATAACCATCCAACCGAAGTTAAATGCGGAGGTGCATCTAACCCCAGGAATTTATATGTAGGAAACTATACTGCAGGGGAGACACCCGTACCGAGCTGTCACCATTAGTGGCCAAGCACACCCAGAGTATAATCGCCCAAATAATTGTAAGATCCAGCCTAGACACCACGTCTAAGCCATCACTCCCTACTCTACAGCCTTGCAATTGAAGTAGAGTATCTAAGTTCCAGGTTAATATTATCAGGACTAGCCTAAGTTGAATACTAAGCAAGTTCCTACACATTATACCCACACCAATGCAAATCCTAGATAAATGTAACCACACTGGCATACTAATCATATAAATGCTAAAGTTGTCAAGACTAGTCTATGATTGGACTAGGCTACCGCAATTGTATAACGATGAATATATTGAAGTAATGAAAGTCTTACAAAAGAACTAGAAAGAAAAGTTAGAACTTTACCCGAATTCCTCCGAAGCCTTCCTTGAACTAGAACTATACTATTCTTACTTCTACTAGAATAATACTACAGGTAGAGTGAGCTTGATTCCTTGCTTTGGTGTGTGTTGAAAAAGAGAGTGCGGCCTCCTTTTATAGAGCTTCAATGGCGGCAACTTCCCATGAGAAATGACCACCATGCCCCTTGTAACCACCACCAGGAGCCAATGGGAAGCCGGCACGTCGAAGGTCGGTAGAGAGAGGCGGTGCCTCTGGTGGTAATTCTTATCATCCACAAAACAAATCCGCAAGCGAACGGAATACCGCTGTAGCACTTCCCTTATGGAGTATTCATAGGGTATCCTATCCACAGGGAACAGTGTGACTAACCCTACTCTATTTCATCCAAGGACACAAGCTAATGACAGGCCAAAGTGTTGAGAGGTGTGGTGAATATGGGTACCGGGTATCCACTCGGACCATCATTAGCCTATGAAGTAGGGGTGTTCTAGAAGATTGATAGAAGGAAGGAAAAGAAGCCCGGCCCATTTGCGCCTGGTTTTCCACGACATAATCCAAGAGATAAGGCATATCCCGAGTCGTATATAACTCGGAGTTCATATATGTAAAGAGATAAATCACCCAGTTGGGCCTTGCCTTGTATCCCACGGCAGTCGGCCGGGTAGATATTGTAACAAATATGGAAACCCTAATCCGTCTAGGTCTAGGATTCCTAGATGACTCAGTCTCCTCTCCACATCATACATCATATTCAATCATACAAACTCGGCGGAATACTTCCTCCGGACTAGATTAGGGTTATTACTCCATTGGAGGGCCCGAATCAGTATCAATCTTCGTGTTCTGTCACCATCTACCTTTCGAGTTCGTGCGTAGCCCCATATAGTTTATTGCCGGTCCAAAACACCAACAGTTGGCGCGCCAGGTAGGGGTAGTCGCCGGATTTCTCAATGAAAAGCTAGATGGCATCTTCGTCAACACCCACGCATGCCGAATCAATCGTCCCACCAGGGACAGAGCTCCGATTCGGCTCCTTCAGCTTCATCGCCGACTCCAATGGAGAACTCAGGACTCGGGCTGAGGAGATCAGCCCGCCTGATGCCTTCACCCTTCCGATGGGTCTACCCAACATCGCTGAGCAGACAACTCACCTCTTGACTCGCGTGATCTCTCAAGTCGTCGATGGCACCATCAAGATCACGGATGCTGCCAGCCCATGCCGAAAAGGTAGAGTCGATCTGCCAGGCGTCATGCGTCACGCAGATCGAGGAGCATGCCGATGGAGATCAAGACACCGGCTCCGACTCAGCTTCCCGCTGCAGCACTCAAGCCGACTCTGACTCCAATTATTCACTTGGAATCGACTCCGACTCAGCCTCCACAGCCAGGGCCTGCATCGACTCGGATTAAGCCTTCCGAGACCACTCCGATTCAGAAGCCACGGAGTCAAGTCTTCAAGACCTCAAACAATCCTGAGGCTTTTCACCTCTACAGGAAGTTAACGCAAGAGCCGACAGAATCTTTTGCCAGATTCACTCGGCGCGTCTACAAGCTCTTGATCAAGTCAAGCCCGTCTCAGATCAGCTGGCGTTCTCCATCTTTTACCACGGTCTCACAAACCGTGATATGATTCGGGTATGGTATCGCTACGAGCCCAAGAGCATCAAAGATCTGATGCAACTGGCCAAAATTCATGGGGCACCCGGGGTTCAGTACTTGGAGCCAAGAAAGGAGGACAGTCTCGTTACCTTCATGCGAAAAAGTCTATAGGAGAGCGCAGACCTTGAGAACCGTGAGCGCAAAGAAGCGTACAAGCAACAAAAGGTACAGGCCAAACGCCAACAACCCTCAGCACCGAGTGAAGGGCATCAGTCACCACTCCGCAAGAAGGTTTGGCAGCAGAAGCAAAAAGCTCCTCAACCAGTATTAACACCCAACCAAGAGTTGGCCCAGCTACTTCAAGGGGTGGAGGAACCTTTTCATGTTTACCTTCGACACTTCAACGCAATCATGGAAGACAACCCGGCCATAACCAACAACCAAGCCATGACCGCATTCTTCAAAGGATGTAGGGACCTGGAATTCAAGGAGGATTGGTATAAGAAGCCACCGGCATCACACGAAGCAATGCTCTTCAGGGCAGACTTGTACGCCTACCGTTACCAATGGTCAGGCATGCGGGATCCGAGTGATAATGACTCGGATTCCGGGAACTCGGTGGCATACGGAGAAGGGGAAGAACGCCAAGTGGCTTTCCTCAACGAATCAATTCAGTTCAATGACCACGAGCAGAGCAGTTCGGGTAGCTTCTCCTCGCTACACGGAATTTTTATGGCAGAAGTCAAGGAAGTACCGTTGACTACCGAACAACTCGCCCAACGAGTAGCTGACATTGACGGGCAGGCCCACGAGATCGAGGAACCATAGAGGCAGCTTGAGGAGGCAAGAGCTGAGGATGAATGATGACGACAAGAGCTCGAAGAGCCAGAAGCCCGACAACTCCGTGAAGAGCAGGCGCGTGCTCATGAAAGCGCGACCAGGCGGCTAGCCAGCTCAGGCAGGCGGGTGCAGCAACGACTCAGCACAATTCACGAGGGGGAACAAGTTTTTACCACCCCCCAGCAGAATATAGCTGATGTCCAAAATCTGTTGACTACTCTCATGGAAGACATACCAGCCGGGACACCCTTGACCCCACAGCTGACTAAAGCTCGAGCCCTCGTTTCAGCAATAGGGGTTCAACATCACAACCAGGCGACGACTGAGTCAACTTCGAGGACAGCTCCACCCTCATGACGCCAAGAACCATCCAAATCATCAGCCGAACGGATATCTGCGTCACTGAGTTACTCGGTCACCACCTCAAGTCAAAGAGCAGAGCGAGAAAGGAATCTCTTGATACTTCAAGAAGAACAGCAAAGAAACGATGAGGAGCGGTGTCGACTGGATCAGGAACGCGAGAGGTTGCAACAAGACCGTGATCGCTATCTTCGTCAGCCTCACTCAGACGCCCGGGATCTTATTCATCACGACCTCCGCAACGTCATCAACAACAAGAGACATGAATGACAGGAGTCGGACCAGTGGTGGGACGAACACCATCATCGACAACTCGGCATCTCGCCTCCTAGGCATGATAACTTTGATGAAGGAGTCCTCGCCTTCACTTCTGACCTTCGACAAGTCGCTTGGCCTGCGGGATTCAAGCCCACAGGAATCGAGAAGTATGACGGCAAAACCGACCCTAGCACCTGGTTAACCGTTTATACTTTGGCGATACGTGCGGCGGGAGGAGACAGTAGAGTAATGGCCAATTATCTCCCGGTGGCGCTATCTGATTCAGCTCGCAATTGGCTCACTGGGTTACCTCATAGATCAGTTGGATCTTGGACCGAGTTACGAGAGCTCTAACTTCCAGGGTACTTATGAGCGTCCGGGGGATCAGTATGATCTCTTGCAACTTCAATAGGGGCCCAACGAGTCCCTTAAAGACTACATCAAGACATTCCCAAAAGCCAGAAACAAGATCCCGACGTCAAGGATGAGATCATCATCGCGTCTTTCAGGAAAGGGGTTAGAGATGTGGAATTTATCCACAAATTCACTCGCAAACCACCCCACACCGTTAGCCGACTGTTTGAGATGGCTAACAAATATGCAGCGTCTGCCGAAGCCGTCCAAGCGGTACGCAGGGACAAGCAATCAGCATTCACGCCGAGAGAGAAGAGAAAATGTCGCCCCGAAGAACTTGTTGCTGCGATTGATCGTTTCAGTCATCAGCGCTGTTTCAAGATCTCCGACTACGAGCAAGTACTGGGCGAGAAGTGTCCCTACCTTCCAAATGGTAACCACTCAGCAAAAGACTGTTACATGCTTAAGAAGTACATCGAACAACAAGTCAAGGGGTTGAAGCCGGTGGAAACACCAGAAGGTTCTGGAAAAGACAAGGGCAAGGAAAAGGAAGATGAGGACGTCTCTCCTGGTTTTGAGCGCTCAATCCAGCAACTCAATCACATCTTCGGCGGCACTCATGGCTACGAGCCCAAACGCAAGCAGAAGCTTATAGATCGAGAAATCAACATGGCGGCCCCGAGTGTGCCTAACTACCTCCGATGGTCAGAAGTCTCGATCACCTTTGATCGCACTGATCACCCGGACCGAGTAGTGCACCCCGGTCGTTACCCACTAGTTCTTGATCCAGTGGTCCTAGGGACTCGCCTCAAGCGCGTTCTCATTGATGGAGGCAGTGCGCTCAACAACATCTTCACCGAGACTTTTGATGTCATGAAGATCCCAAGGTCTGATATGCCTCGGCTGTCGGCAACTCCACTCGGCCAGATCTCATTACCAGTCACGTTTGGCACGAAGGACAACTTCAGAACGAAGAACATTAGCTTTGAGGTGGCAGATCTCGACACGGCCTATCATGCTATCCTTAGCTGCCCTGCGTTGTCCAAATTCATGGCGATCCCGCACTACACATACATGATGATGAAGATGCCGGGGCCTGATGGAGTCATCTCTCTACACAGCGATGTACGCCAGGCGTTCACCTACGACAGGGAGAGCTGCGACATCGCCCAAGCGCATGACACCGTCAGGGAACGCGACGAGATCAGATAGCAGGCGTCTGAAGAAGAAGATGGAGAAATACCGAGTCCTAAGACATCGAAGATTGAAGTCAGCGAAGTTAGGACTAAGAAAATTGCTCTTACCCCAGATGACCTGACTAAAACAGCTGTCATCGGGGCTGATGTAGATTGTAAATAGGAAAGCGAGCTCATCATGTTCCTTCAAAGAAATAAAGATATTTTTGCGTGGAAACCATCTAATATGCCTGGAATCCCGCGGGAGGTGATCGAGCACACTTTGCAAGTGAAAGCCGACGCTAAGCCAATTAAGCAGCGCTTACGCCAGTTCGCCGCCGACAAGCGAGAAGCCATCAAAGATGAGATCAAAAAGCTATTGGCTGCTGGTTTTATCAAAGAGGTGCTTCACCCCGAGTGGCTGGCCAATCCAGTGCTTATACAAAAGAAGACAGGACAGTGGAGAATGTGCGTCGACTACACGGACCTCAACAAGGCTTGCCCAAAAGATCCTTTCGGACTTCCACGTATTGATCAAGTGGTATCGACTACGGGATGGGAGCTGTTGAGTTTTCTCGACTGTTAGTCAGGTTACCATCAAATCAGTTTAAAGGAGGAGGATTGCTTGAAGACATCCTTCATAACATCGTTTGGAGCCTATTGCTATATCACAATGCCTTTCGGGTTAAAGGGCGCTGGAGCCACATACCAACGTATGATCCAGAAGTGTCTACAAACTGAGATTGGGCGTAATGTGGAAGCTTATGTCGATGACGTGGTCATCAAGACTCAGCAGAGAGATGACTTGATCGCTGACTTACAAGAAACATTTAGCAATATTCGAGCCTACAGAATGAAATTAAATCCTGAGAAGTGCGTATTTGGAGTACCATTAGGAAAGTTACTCGGATTCATGGTTTTACACAGAGGAATTGAAGATAAAGGCTATCTTAGATATGCAACCACCGAGTGATCTGACCAAAGTACAGAAGCTGACAGGATGCATGGTTGCACTCAGTTATTTCATCTCTCGGCTGGGAGAACGCGGCATGCCCTTCTTCAAACTGCTGAAGAAAACCAACAAGTTCGAGTGGACGCGAGAACCCTTGCTACTTTATGTCTCTGCGACTCCTCAAGTAGTCAGCTCGGTGCTGGTGGTTGAAAGGGACGAAGAAGGCAAGGCACACAAAGTGCAACGACCGATCTACTTCGTCAGCGAGGTGTTGGCAGACTCAAAGACTCATTACCCTCAGATCCAAAAGTTATTATACGGGGTACTCATCACAGTGCGCAGAATGGTGCACTATTTTCAGTCACATCCAGTTTCAGTCATCACTTCTTTTCCCCTAGGAGATGTCTTACACAACCGCGAGGCAACTGGCCGTATTGCTAAATGGGCCATGGAATTGATGCCCTTTGACTTGACCTTTAAACCTAAGGTCTCGATCAAATCGCAGGCATTAGCTGACTTTGTTGTCAAATGGACTAAAGCCCAAACAACAACTTCGCCCAAGGATATTGAATACTGGACAATGTACTTCGATGGATCTCTACGTGTCTCTGGAGCTAGAGCTGGGGTAGTCCTCGTGTCTCCCAAGAAAGAGAGGTTCAGATATTTGTTGTAAATACTCTTCAAGGCATCACATAATGCCGCCGACTACGAGGCCTTGATCCATGGACTGCGACTAGCGGTATCCTTAAACATCAAGCGCCTTTTCGTATATGGCGATTCATTGCTAGTGATTAATCAAGTCATGAAGGAATGGAACTGCCAGGACGAAAACATGATGGCCTATTGTCTAGAAGTGCGTCGATTGGAAGGGAATTTTGAAGGACTCGAGCTGAATCATATGCTTCGCGATTATAATGAGGCGGCTGACTACTTGGCTAATCTAGGCTCTCGTCGACAAATAGTTCCTGATGACATATTCATTGAATACCTCCATGAGCCAACTGTTAAGGGAAAAGAGCAGGTTGCCGAGTCTTCGGAGCAGCCGGCTACCGAGTCCTCTAAAAGTCCGACTACTGAGCAACCGGACCAATCAATCGTAGCCTATCTGCAGGATCACTGGAGGAACCCAATCTTTCGTTTTCTATCAGAGGATGAGTTGCCAGCTGACAAGGTCGAAGCCGAAAAGATTGAACGAAAAAGCAGGGTTTATACAATTCATGAGAGCAAACTGATGAAGAAGGCAGCTAATGGTGTGCTCATGAGATGCATCAGTATTGACGAAGGACGCCAGATATTACATGAAATTCACTCGGGTATATGTGGCAACCACGCCGGTTCAAAAACCATTGTGGGCAAAGCTTTTCGTCAAGGATTTTATTGGCCAACTGCTGTTAATGATGCGGTGAGGGTTGTCAGGTCCTGCGAAGGCTGTCAGTTCTTCGGCCGACAAATTCATATTCCAGCTCAAGAACTACAAACGATCCCATTATCTTGGCCCTTTGCAGTTTGGGGGCTAGATCTAGTCGGCCCCTTCAAAAAAGCCCCGGGTGGGTTCATTCATCTTTTTGTGGCAGTAGACAAGTTCACAAAGTGGATTCAAGCAAAACCAGTGCCCAAAATTACAGCCCAACGAGCTAAGGACTTCATCCTCAGTATTATCTACCGTTTTGGTATACCCAACAGGATAATAACTGATAATGGCACTCAGTTTACAAGTGATCTTTTCAAAGATTTCTGCGACGAGTTTGGGATTAAGATTTGTTTTGCTTCTTTTGCACATCCGCGTAGCAATGGGCAAGTCGAGCGAGCTAATGGCATGGTTCTTCAGGGCACTAAGCCTAGAATCTTTAATAGACTCAAGCCTTACGCGGGCAAGCGGGTGCAGGAGTTGCCGTCTGTTTTATGGTCCTTGCGAACCACGCCAAGTCAAGCAACAGGATGCACGCCGTTTTTTCTCATCTATGGCACGGAAGCTGTGTTGCCGACTGAAGTTAATCACAAGTCTCTTCGAGTCCAAGCATATGACGAGTCCAGCTCTGAAGAAGGCAGACTGGATGATGTTGACCGACTGGAGGAAGCACGCGATATTGCAGTACTTCAGTCGGCTAAGTACAAACAAGGCCTGTGTCGTTACCATAATCGCAATGTACGTGGCCGAGCTTTTCTGGTGGGTGATCTAGTCTTGAGAAAAATTCAAACTACCCAGAACAGACATAAGCTATCTCCAATCTGGGAGGGCCCGTTCATCATTGCCGAAGTAACAAGGCCGGGAGCTGTGGTGGAGTGTCATCGTCCTTACCAGTGAAACTGGTATTGGGCTTGCTGCATTGAGTAATCAAGGTTAGAGAAGATCTAAAGATTCGAATGCAGAAACCAAAGATATGGTGGAGAAAAGAAGACTTACATGTTGGACACCTTCAAACGCCCACGCTTAACTGGGCAAGGTGAAAAGGGCCTTGTCTTGGATGGTGGGGGTGGTGGAGGAGAAGATAGGCGAGGGGCTGACTGATTTGTCGCCTCGTTGTCCGAGTCGCTAGCGACGACCAACTTACGTTTTCTCCCTTGAAGGGAGTCGGCGTGTACCGTAGTAACAGCGGCAGCGGCCTCGGTTGCCTCCTCCTTGTTATCTCCGAGCTCGTTGAAGAAATCAACGGTTGGGCCATCAGGCACTGGGGCCTGTTCAGGTCTGGCGATGTTGGCAACACTCGGCGGCCTGGAGTCAAGCTGATAATACTCCTGAAGATCAGTACAGACAATTAATACTCTACAGGTGAAGAAGTCATACGCAATATTGATAAGGATACATACCCGAGGAGGTGGCCTGTTGATATGGAAAGATCTGTACCGAGGTTTATCATTCTCGGTGGGGATGTCGACGCCGTCGGCGAAGAGAGCCCTAAGCTTGTTGCTGACTTCTTCTTCCGCTAGGTCAACCTCCGACTCCCTAGTAGGGTCGTGGTGACCTGTATATTCAAAGGCTGGGTGAACCCGCTCCTTGAGGGGATTCAGTCGGTACTTCAGAAAGTGCCGGGCCACCCAGATTCCAGTCAGCCATTCTGCTTCAACTCAACGATCCTCTTCATCAGTGGAGCGACTTCTTCCAACTCCTCCTTGGAGAGCTTGGCGTTCTAGGAGTCGCAAGGGACGGGGTACTCTGAAGAGTACTCGCCGAGTGACTTCTCGGCGTCAGGATAATAGAACCACGCGTCATGCTATCCCTTGTTGGAAGTGTTGAAGGACATATTGAAATACTTGTTGGTGGAACGGCATTGGAATCCGGTTCCACCAACATTCGAGATGTTGGCATGGCTCTCGTGGGGTTTCAGAAAGAACAGGGCGCGGAATAGGTTGAAGTGGGGGAAGATGCCCATGAAGGTCTCACACAAATGAATGAAGATAGAAATGTGGAGAATGGAGTTGGGATTAAGATGATGAATCTTAATCCCGTAGAATTCAAGCAGCCCCCTGAGGAAGGGGTGAGCTGGGAGAGAGAAACCCCGGAAGAAAAAAGGGGTAAAAACAATAGCCTCGCCGGTGTTGGGCGAGGGCAGAACATCAAATCGAGCAAGGCACCAAGAAGCTACCTCTTGACGGAGAAGAACGCCCTCTTTCACCATCTAGTTCAGTTTCCCCTCATCGATCGAGCTTGGAAGCCACCCGGATTCCTCACTGACGGGTGCGTCGGCGGTGGCCTTGGAGCTACCAGTGCTGGCCAAAATGGAGATCGAAGCAAGGTGGCTGACGGCTTGTGGTGGCACAAGGAGGAGCTCGGAGGCGCAATGTGAATCGCAGGAACGAAAATGGATCGGGAGCTTCAAGGCAATGGCAAAATAGTGTTGAATCTTGACTGAGAAGACGAAGAGATAAAGGGTTAAACTGACGCCGTTGGACACGCGTCAGATCCATAATTTTCGCAGTTTGACTAAACGGACCCCGGGTTTAACGGCGTCAGTTTATTGCCGTTATAAGGAAGCCGTTATCAAGAGAACTAGTTGGCGGCAAAGGTTTTTGGATGATTTGATGAGGACATAACTAGCTTAGATATGAGCATGAC
>CM002486.1:10634310-10668468 GCA_000325765.3 Leersia perrieri
CTTTGCGAAGCACCGGGAGGGCATAGCTAGGTCTAGGCTTAGTTGTAGCTGCATTGTAAGGATGGTACACCACACTGTTGTATACTGGTTAGAAGATGTTAGAGTGTTGCATAAAGTACAAAAAATAGAACTGTACTATGACTGCTCTTGCTTAGACTAATTTAGGATTAATATAGAGTTTAGCTAGATCCTTCACTTGTGTCACTCTACCCAAGATATATTTCTTACCTCTGTCAGGACTATGACTTATACATGTGTATGTATTTTATTAGAATGATTACACTTTACGAATCTTCCCTTGGGAAAAAATAAATACGATACCCTGGAATACTCCCAGGTGAAATGCTACAATGATATATCCGTGCGCTTGCGGATTCATTTCTGCTAAACCATAGATTATCATTCATTATTTCAAGTTGCCGTCCTTGGGAACATGTTCCTAAGGATGACAATAAGAAATACCAACACCCTCATATGTTTGATCTTCATCCTTGCTCAATTCCTCCACGATTTGATGCCAAAAATCGGTTCCCCTCGTCTTCCTCCACAAACCCCCACAAAATCCCCTCCAATTGATGGTTTGATCGCTGGGAACGGCCACGTCTTCCTCTCCGGTATTATGCTGCCAAAGTTGGCCGGCCAGTGAGTTCCCTGGCACCATTCCTCCACTACCGGCATCGCTGCTAGAAGCTGCACCCATGTTCATCGTCACCGATGATCTGATCCTCACTGGCAGCCCCTTTGGACTTGCCGGATCGCTGTCGATCATCACCGTCGCCACCATCCTCGCTGGTGCATCGATCTGTCCTCCGAGAGCACGTCGGCATCGTCCTCCTTGCTGGAGCGTCGTGTCTGCCGCGCCACCACCAGCCCCAATGCCGCTGTTGCTGCCGTGTTTGCCACCACCAACACCGTCACCGCCACCATGTCTACAGTGGCCGCCGCTGTGCCGTTGTCATGTCCACCATCATCATCTCTGCAGCGCTGCACCGCCGTTGCCGCGTCGCATCACCATTGCGTTGCCGCTGTCGCCTTAATGTGCCGCCACCACTGCTGAACCACCGTTGCCGATGTGTCGCCTCGCCGCCGGCCACCACCAACACCCCCGTGTTGCCACTGCACCACAAACACCGCCGCCGCTGCTGCATAGCTGTGCCGTCGTACTGCTGCTGTGTTGCGCCGCTAACACCGTAATCATCACGCCGCAGCCGGCCATGACCATGTCCACCTCCACGTCGCTGCCACCATCTCTACCATAGAGTCACACCGCCGCCGTTGTGTCCACAGTCGTCATCATCGTGCCGCTGCTGCCTCTGTCGCTACGCCATCATCACTGTCACTGCTGCCATGTCGCACTGCAGCCACCGTGTCCACCACCTCCTCGCACCACCCCTGTGTCGCATAGCCGCTGCTTCTACCACGCCACAGTCACGACACTGCCACACTGTTGTGTTGTTGTACATCTTGGTGTCATCCCCCTCATTGAAACGCCTTACCGCTGCACCTCGCTGCTGCACCATCTTCATCATCCACTGTTGTGTCGCCGGTGTCATCTCACCCCAACCATAGTTTCCTTCCCGTCGGATCAGCACCATGTTGTCTCCTTCTCGACTCCGTCTCGTCGACCCCGTCCTCGGTGCTGCCTTCCCAAAGTACAAGGCAGCTGGAACGTCAATATCGACATCAAGTATAGAAGACACCGTGGACCGTCACCCGGCTGCACCGCCTCTCCCTGTGGCAACCTGACGTCAAGACTAAGACCGGCTCCACACCAAAATCAAGCTCAGCCTCGTCGCCCTGTCTTCGTCATGCTTCAGTTCATCACCGAAGCCTCGCCGGGATCACGTCGACCGTGTCAAGCCGAAGGTCGTCGCTGCAGCTCAAGGTCGTCGTAAACCTCCTCTCGTCGCCTCCGCCTTCGTCGTTCTCGTGGTGAGGTTCCCCTCCCTAACCTCGTTCTTCTGTCGTGTGCCAGTGAGCTTTGTCTCCCGTGCCGCCTCGCTGTCCTCTCTTTTTGGTGGCGCGTTTATCATGTTTTACTAAAGTAAAATTAATACAACATTTCAGAAATGTCTACTTGAACTTACATATAAAATTCGGACGATCCTATCTCGGGCGTCTAAACTCCAAATTGACCCGTTTAACTCTTTTTCTTTTTTTATAACCTAAAGAATTCATGTATGTTCCTTTTATGTATTGTTCTTGTCGTTTGTTCAGAGTTTTAGTCTAGTTTTGTTTTTCTCATGTAGTTGTTGTCGTTCGGAGGTTCCGTGGAGCGAAGTGAAGCCGTCGGAAGTCTGTGTTGAGCAAGGCAAGTCACACCCATACATTGAACATGTTGTCAATCCCATTTGCAAAATTATTTTGATTTAAATTATGCATGATGCTTTATTCAAATGCCTACGTTCATGATTTTATTTAGCCATGCCTACTATTCCTTTGTTATGGCCTTATTGTGTATACAACCCTAGGTAACCAAAACCAGCTAGTATCATTATATATATGTAATGTTTGCTAGCTTGATTATTCTAAGATGATGCTTAGCATAGCTTATAAAATTCTAGTGTATTGTTTTGCAATTAATTTAGACATGGGGAATTGTTCACATTATAATATTTGTGATGCTATTCAGATGATGGAATTTATGATCACGGTCACCCTTCTCATTCAAAATTCCCCAAAATGTTTTCGGTGGGACTCGGGGTGCATTGTTTTGATAGTCGCACCTCGGTCACCATAAGGACCGGTCTTCGGGCCTCAGTTGCAAAGCACTACCATACAACCACATGCAGAATGGGCAATGCATGATCCCTAGTTCTGTACTAGACGTAAATGGGAGGACACGGATGAGGTAGAGACCCTGGTTTTGGGTTGATATCTCGGCAAATGAAGGTCTCTGGGTTTGAGTGTCGAGATGCCGGGGGCATGAACCATGTCGCCCTGTCCCAGGGAACTGACCGGCGACGGGGGTTTGTGTTTGTCCAACCATTTAGGTTTAGTATGGGGCGAAAGGTTGTGTCACTGCTCTCGCCCGGGATACCGTGGTGGTATTCGGCACGTGGGGTACACATGAGGGAATAGTGTCATGTGGTGAAAGTGTACACCTCTGATCAGAGTAAATCTATTCGAATAGCCGAGCCCTCAGACATGGGCAAGCCGAGCAATGTACCCAAGTTAGATGTTTCTCTAATTAAAATTTGATGGAATATTGGTGCTAAAATTCAGGTGGTTTAACTTGGGATTTAAGGCCGGTCGGCATGGGTATGTCGCCATGATAATTCAATCTTGATTAGATATAGGATCGTGGTTTCATTAAAATTGCCTTAAAAATAAAATAGTTGTGAACTGCTCATTTCCGGCAAAAGAACCCTATCCTTTGAGATTTGTTGCATCTATTCATGCATTTGCCGGTATGGCTTGTTGAGTACGGTTGGAGTACTCCGTCTTGCTTTCTCTGTCCCCCTCCAGCAAGGAAGCTAAGAAGAAGAAGTCCTAGGTGGAGTTTGGCTTATGCCCCATTGAGCGCCTGTGAAGATGGAGCCGTAGGCCTCGCTAGTCCACTACAGTTTTATTTGTTTCTATTTTGTTGTCAGGCCTGAAGTGCCTTTGTAATATTGTAAATATTATCGATGTAATAAAGATGTGTTTTTGTATTCAATTTGTTGTGGTGTACACTGGCTTTTCCTGGGACAGGGATTAATACACTAGCATTCGGAAAAGGTGATTTTCCGGGCGTGACATGTGCCAACAGATGAGGGCCTGAAGATCATCGAGCAGTGTCATTCTACACCCTATGGTGGGCACTATGGAGCATTTCGCACACAAGCCAAGGTGTGGCAGTGTGGGTTCTATTGGCCCACCATGTATGAAGACTCTAAGGAATTCATCAGGAGATGTGTCAGCTGCCAGAGAACTGGAGGGATCACCGCTCGAGATGTGATGCCCCTCACCTACATCCTTCAAGTAGAAATATTTGATGTGTGGAGCATCGACTATATGGGACCATTCCCAAAGTCCCGTAACTTCGAGTACATCTTGGTGGCAGTTGACTACATGTTTAAGTGGGTGGAAGCCATGCCATGCAGAGCTGCAGATGCCAAGAATGCCAAGAGGATGTTCACCGAGGTCATCTTCCCACACTTTGGCACCAGAACGATGATCATCAGTGATGGAGGTTCCCACTTCATCGACAAGACATTTTGGGAACTCCTTCACGAGATGGGCGCCAAGCATGACATAGCTACGCCCTACCATCCGCAAACCAACGGTCAAGCAGAAACATCCAATAATCAAATCAAGAATATTCTGCTCAAGACCGTCAACAAGATGGGAACAGGATGGAAGGACAAACTCCCCGATGCTCTGTGGGAATACCGGACAACATACAAGATGCCTATCGGTATGTCGCCATACCAGATAGTCTACGGGAAGCCATGCTGACTTCCTGTAGAACTAGAGCATCGAGCCTACTGGGCCATCAAGGAATGGAATATGGATTTCAAAGGAGCTGGAGAATGGTGGAAGATGCAGTTCTCCGAGTTGGAAGAATGGAGGGACAAGGCGTATCACAGTGCCAAGCTGTACAAGGAAAGGACAAAAGGTGGCATGGCAAAAGGATCAAAATAAAGACATTCCAGCCAGGGGACAAGGTTTTGCTGTTCAACTCCGGAGTTAAGCTGTTCGGCCATGGAAAGCTACAAATCAAATGGGAAGGACCATTCGACGTCGTCGACACCTCGTCACATGGAGCCATCACACTAGGTGTCTCAAGGTAAATGGTCAACGTCTTAAGCTTTTCCTTGAGCCGAATAAAAATTTAGATGAAGAAATAGATGTGATAGAATTAATCAACTTCACATCCTAGTTTCTCAACTACAATTTTGCTTAACTTCTGCTTTAGCATAGGCCCCTAGGTATCTTTAGGTCCGGTCAATCTGCGCAACGAAATTTGGAGCCAGTGGGACCCACCAGGGTTCGGCCGAACCAGGTGGTTCGGTGTTGACATTTGGTAAATTGATGAGTCAACACCAAATTTGGTAGATTCTATACTGAATTCAGTCAAGCAATAAGCCGATGGAAAGAAGAGGCCGAAATCAGCAATGAGTCGTGAAGACCACAATTGGCAGTTTAATTCTATCTATTAATTAGGCATGTGTTAGTTTATTTCCTTATGTAATTAGGAAGGAGTCTATGGAAATCCTACTGGTTTCCTAGTTTAGTAAGAATAGGAGTCTTAGTTTCTTTTCCTGTCACGGTTGCATATAGCAAGCCAATTGAGTCGTGTCCTATTAGGACTCAGTTGAATCAAGGGTATAAATTGTATGCTAGGGGTCCCTGTAATTTTTATCCAATGACCAAAACACTTTTTGGCGCATCACCACCCTGGCTCTGCTAGGTTTATCGATGAGACTATGCTGTCGGGTCGTGCTGCATCTGTTAGGTCCGAACTACGGCAGGTAGCGCATCTTGTTAGACTTCATGCAGATCGATTATCGCTTTAGGTATTGATTTGTATGTTGCGTATCATATACATCGTCCAATTTATATATCAGCTTACTACTTCAAGATCGGTTCATCTTAGCAAGGACTTTCTCGGCTTAGTCTGATATTGTGGTTGAGGTGCTGGTTAGGACTTTCTCGGTTTGGTCCGATATTCTAATCGGGTTGCTATCGGTTTGATGTATCAAGGCTAAGCTAATACGACACGATGTATCCACCACTATATATTCTGTTAGTCGGTTCGCTTAGATCGTTTAGCAATAGTCTTAGCGCAAGCTGTCTCGACCCTGCTCGATCCTTCGGGCTAAGACTAAGGTTGATCGGTTTAGGTGCACCGGTTGATGGCGTGTGTAGTTCCATCGGGGTTTTAGCCCATGGGTTATCTTGTGCCTGGATCTAAGTGTTGTATCGGCTTCTCATGTCATATCTTATTTACGGCCGATACTATTATTGAGCTCACTTGTTTATCTATTCACTTGGATCTATGTCTAACATACAGCCAATTGCCATCGACGACATATGTACAATCGGCTACAAAAGCGCATTAGATCGGCTGTTCAGCCGATCAACTCCTGGATCGACAACATCAACATCGGTTGGAGGCGCTTCATTCCGTCGGCTTGATAGCCGATCAAATGCTTGACGATAATCAACATACAACATCTTGTCAGTTGCAGGATCAAACTGACTGGCACGCCCGCATCCTCAAGATTTGGGACCTGCACTAGAGCTAAGCAGATCTCTCAGGCCTTCGTGTGTCCGCGCGCATAATTTTGCGTCAACACAAATTGGCATGCCCAGTGGGACACGAAGATGCTATATCGGTACAAACCCCAATTGAGCCGATATATTAAACCCAACATGTCTGAAGAAGAAGTCAATGTCATCCCAATCACAATAGACAAGCTGACAGAAGAACAGAAGCAACAAATCGAGCAATTCATGGCAGATTTTTAGAAGCTTAGTCTTCAATCCTTCAGCATGACGCAACAAGGGCCAATACAAAAGACACCATTTCCAAAAGCAACTATGATCAATGATCAAGATCAAGAGGAAGACAATAATCAGCACAAGTATTTTCAAGATTTGGTCAACAAAGCTGTGTGTTCTGCAACAATCGGTCAAACAAGGGTTTTGCTAGATTTTCTTCGGGATTATATCAAAGAGACCATTGATGATTCAATTGTTCAGCTCGGGGGACAACTACATCGGTATCAATATCGGCCAGAACCAACTCACCAGTATCGGTATGGAGATTACACGGACAATACAAGGAACGATGAGTGGGCCGATAGGATTGCTGATATAATAAAGGAGCAATACGGTCTTAAACCCAAAGAGCAAGACTTCATTTATCGGTGACCATATCCAGATTGGTTTGATCGGGTTCCATTACCTCGCCAATACAAAGTGCCGGATTTTTCTATGTTCTCAGGGCAAGAAAACATATCAACTGTGGAACACATAAGCCGATTCTTAGCTCAATGTGGAGAAGCATCCGCTGAAGAGGCTTTGAGGATTAGATTATTTCCTCTATCATTATCTGGATCGGCTTTCACCTGGTTTACATCGTTGCCACCAAATTCTATCAGATGTTGGGCCGATCTAGTAAAACAATTTCACAAGTTCTTCTTTGTTAATATTCAAGAGATGAAGCTCACGGATTTGGTATCGGTTAGGCAGCGATCAGAATCGGAGTACCTTAAGAAATTCAGAGATGTCCGAAGCCGATGTTACAGTTTAAAACTAACCGATACACAACTAGCAGAACTGGCTTTTGAAGGAATGTCAACACCTATCAAAGACCGATATTTCCCTCAAGAAATCAACGATCTATCTCATTTGATGCAGAAGATATCGGCTTATGAAAGCCGATTGCAGGACACAAGGTTGGACTTATCAGAGTCATGGAAGCCTAAAGATAGTTTCGAAGTATGAGTCCTCATACTCCGAAACTAGGGGGGCATGTGTTGACACCAGAATTTGGTAAATTGATGAGTCAACGCCAAATTTGGTAGATTCTGTACTGAATTCGGTCAAGCAATAAGCCAATGGAAAGAAGAGGACGAAATCGGGAAGGAGTCATGAAGACCGCAATTGGCAGTTTAATTCTATCTATTAATTAGGCATGTGTTAGTTTATTTCCTTATGTAATTAGGAAGGTGTCTATGGAAATCCTATCGGTTTCCTAGTTTTGTAAGAATAGGAGTCTTAATTTCTTTCCTGTCACGGCTGCATATAGCAAGCCGATTGAGTCGTGTCCTATTAGGACTCAGTTGACCCAAGTATATAAATTGTATGCCAGGGGTCCCTATAATTTTTATCCAATGATCAATACACTTTTTGGCGCATCGCCAGCCTGGCCCTACAAGGTTTATCGATGAGACTGTACTGTCGGGTCGTGCTGCATCGGTTAGGTCCGAACTACAGCAGGTAGCGCACCTCGTCAAACTTCATGCAGATCAATTATCACTTTAGGTATTGATTTGTATGTCGTGTATCATATACATCGTCCAATTTAGAGATCAGCTTGCTACTTCAAGATCGGTTCATCTTAGATAGGACTTTCTCGGTTCAGTCTGATATTCTGGTTGAGGTGCTGGTTAGGACTTTCTCGGTTTGGTCCGATATTCTAATCGGGTTGCTATCGGTTTGATATGTCAAGGCTAAGCTAATACGACACGATGTATCCACCACTATATATTCTGTTAGTCGGTTTGCTTAGATCGGTTAGCAATAGTCTTAGCGCAAGCTATCTCGACCCCGCTCGTTCCTGCGGGCTAAGACTAAAGTTGATCGGTTTAGGTGCAATGGTTGATGGCGTGTGTTGTTCCATCGGTGTTGTATCGACTTCTCATGTCATATCTTATTTACAGCCGATACTATTATTGAGCTCACTTGTTTATCTGTTTACTTGGATCTATATCTAACATACACCCGATTTCCATCGACGACATATCTACAATCGGCTACAGCAAGCGCATTAAATCGGCTGTTCAGCCGATCAACTCCTGGATCGACAACATCAACATCGGTTGGAGGTGCTTCATCCCATCGGCTTGATAGCCGATCAACTGCTTGACGATAATCAATATACAACATCTTGTCAGTTGTAGGATCAAATTGACTGGCACGCCCGCATCCTCAAGATTTAGGATCTGCACTGGAGCTAAGCAGATCTCTCAGGCCTTCGTGTGTTCGCGCGCATAATTTTGCGTCAACATTCGGCCAAACCAGGATGGAGTCCGACGGGCTCCATTTTCAAATCACAGGCTCATTGCATCTCCCTATCCCTGTTCTTCGTTGCACCGGTGTTATTTCTTTTCCAAATCCACCAGCAGAGTCCTCTCCTCCACCATTTTCCCTCTTTCCCCCATTTTCATCCACCGAAATCCTTGCTAATCCCTCTCTTTTCACCACCAATGCTGGCAAGGGAAACGCATTGATCCCCTGTCGTGCAACATCTGCCGGAACTTTTGATTTGGAGGGGGATCCAACTCCAGCAAATCAATTGATTTGCACGGAGGAATCACCGATGGAACAAGTGCACGCGCTTTGGGCTGAACCCTTGAAGTCGCTGCCGGCCTCTACGTCGGGTTTGGGTGGCGGGGGAGCCGCCTCTGGTTCGGCCGAACCCTGGCCGGCCCCTCATTCGGCCACTCACCCATTCTCGCCTCGCTGTGTACCTACCAAGGTGCACGGCGACTCTCCAGTGCGCCGACCGACGACCATCAGGCTAAAATCCCGGGTTGCTAGTCAACTCATCCGGGACGACAGTCCGGCGAGGGAAGGGTACATCGGCACCATGCGTACCAATGCAGGAGACACGGTGTTTCATCATTATGAGACCCTAGCCACCTCACCCTCGACGCCCAGTGGGGAGTATTTTAGGGTTATGGGGGTTCGTGCCCCCAATGGTGGTTTCGACAAGGGCTTTTACCGGTCGGCTTCGCCCATGGGAAATGTTGAGGAGTCGGTGAGCTCCTTGCCTAGACGGAAGCAGCGATGTGCATCGCCGCCTCCGGCCCCTGTGGCAGCCAGTAAAAATCAGAAGATGAAGGAGCCCAAGCCATCGGTCGAAGAGCTCAGCAAGCAAGTGAAAAGGCTTAGGCAAAGGACAATCAAGCTCTCTGACTCGAATGTGGAGTTGAGTGTAGAAGTCGCTGAGCTTAGAGAAGAGCTTAAGACCCTCAGCCACGGATTGTGCGCCAAGCTCAAGTGTGATTTCCGTGAGATGGGAAAGGAGGACAAATTCTTTGCTTAGAATAGACTCCCCATCTCTTAAATTAGGACTTTGGCGCTTGCTTAGGTTAGTTTAATTTTATTTCATTTCATTTTCAATCCAATAACTGTAAGCGCCCCATTTTATTTGAATTGAATAAAGTTGCGACACATTGGTAGTTTACCCCAATGTTGCCATTTATTTCATCTCATGAATAAAGATAGGTTTGCAAATAAGTGTGGGGGATCCCTCAGCTTGTCAGATCAGAGGCAGTCAGAATGGTGCAAATTTGGCCACTACGGAGTCTGCAGAAAATTGCAGAGTGAGGGAGCAGAGTTGTAATGCCCCGAAAATATAAACCTGTAGTTTTGATAAGTTTTGAACTATATGTAACTTCGGGGTTTCTATTTTGTTCGTAAAGATAGTTGATTTGGGGACAGATCCTTTTATGGAGGGTAGAATGTGACATCTCGTATTGTCATATCGAAGGTTTCTAAGGTTAATCACTGAAAATTGAATGGAAATTGAATAAATTTGTGTAAGAGGTTAGTTTGGGCCAGCCAAGGTGTAAGCCCATGGCTCAGCCGTCCTCCCCTACCCCAAAAAACCCTAGGGCGTCCTCTCCCACCCCCTGGCCGTCACTCACCTCCCCTAGGCGCCTCTCCCCCTTGTCACGATTCGGCTAGAAATGGACCGAAAAGCAACATCAATTTGAGTGGATTTGGTAGTGCTAAGGATAAAATTCTAATCTAACTAGGGTTCTACCTTACCAACTAAGAAAAGGGAATATGCTGTTCTTCGATAGCTTCTCATTACCAGCTCAGCCTATAAGTAGGCGCGGCTTCATCACAGTTCATTACAATAATTAATCCAGCTCTTAACTGCAGTTTTAGTGCTGGGAAATGTAAACATCGAAATGATAAAAGAGATGACGTCTACAGTCTGAACCGAAAAGGAAAAGAGAGATCGCTGCCGTTGACGCCAGCTGACTTCGCGAACACCGTCCGATTTCCTTAACTGAAGTCGGCAGACCGCCAGCTTTCTTCTCGACTCCACTTAGACACCATTTCTTCAGACAGTTAACTGAACTTTTGTTCATTTCAGATAACTGAATTCAGATCATGACACCCCTCCCCTGGTCGACCTCTCCCTGGTGCTGTCTTTGGAGAAGAAAGCTGAACGAGAGGGGAAGAAAGTGGAAGGGGAGGAAGGGTTGAAGGAAGAGGATGGTGTAGGATCGAACACTATAATTAACCTATTAGAGGGGGTGAATAGTAGGTAGCAACAGCAGAAGTCAATTTTTAAATTAAAAAACAGACTGACAATGCTTCAGTAAAAATTAGATTGTGCACAATTTAACCGTTGGATTGAATCCAAATGTTTACTGATTGTACTATACAATGTTTAGAGCAATTTCACCGGAGGGATTTGCGAACTAATAAACGGTTTAAGATATAAAAAATTCGTAATCCAGATATATCAGAAAATTCAGCATATTAGATCAAAACTAGATCGAGCAACTTTACCGGAAGAATCTTCGAAGATTGAATGTAAACTTTATTCCTCTGATATAGTTTTACAAGGTGCAACAAAAACACCCCTCTCTCAACTCAAAAACTCAGATGGAAAGCAAAATGTCTAACCCTAATTTTGTAGCAAAAAGTCAGAACAGTTTTGCTTCACCCCCGTCACTATTTATACCCGATAGCCATCCACGGCCACAATACAATCACGCGCACAACTGATTTGATCTCCAAGCGATCTTTCCTCTCGGGCCTCCAGCCCGTGACCGAATCCAACGTAGCCAGCTATATAACCGAACCAAACATATATGCACATATACGTTTGACCGGCTCCAACTAAATCAATCTCATCCAAGCACACGTGCACATATGCAGCACTGCGCATGATCGTGCACATCCAAGGCGTACACAGCAAAGGCAAATAACCACGCATGCACATATGCACAGTCCCATGCATCATCACAAACCATCGCCATGCACACGTACGTACTGCACGTACACACATATGCATGCTACAGTACCTTGTGTACTGTAGCAACCATCTCCAAATCACCTCGATTATTCGGCGCTCGCACACACAACTTGTGAAAACCCGTTACGAACACGTCCCACACGATGTACCTCCACCATGTGTCATATCTTATGTCAACTTCGTTACCCGGCATTCTTGATCACTCTGGACATAGACTCTACCTGAGTCTACTCCCGATCCCACCGTTTACCGAAGATAACCTCAAGACATCTAACTTTAGTCCAATCTTGTCAGATGGCCTCCTGGCTGCTCCATACCTCAGTTCCTCCCTGAACCTAGTCCCAGTCTTCGCCATTGACCAATAATTGACCTCAAGTCACCTACACACAATAGATAAACAACCGTTTCTGGGAACAGATATCGCAACCTGACCCACATTAGTCACATGCACTCACACCAACAACCTCAAATATTCCAAACCAATTTCATTTAATTTATTATTTATAAAGTCAATTTGTTCATCACAAAATATTAATCAGGACAATGATTTTACAGATGGTTCCATGATTTATTCCAAAAACCTAGGTATTGCCCTTGATCCATCTCTCCCCCTGTTTGATTGCCATCCATGGTAAGGGTTGGTGGTTTAGAGACATCGTTGTTGAGGGTTGTCGTGAAATCCTTTAAAACCACTATTCTGGAAAAGGCAGATTGTGCACTTCTGTTTGAGTCTATGTTTTAGCGATCATAAAGTTGTTTCCATGGAAAACAGTTTATAAGAAAGTTGTAGGTATTTTCATTACCTTTCCAGGAAGTCCATGTTTGATCAATTTGCTTAAGTGGTTGAAGAGTAATCGTATTTTTATTGTGACTGTCAGAGAATTCAGGAAGATTCTCTTGTCTGTATTAAACTGAGTATTAGGCTTATTTATAATCAGAATTTCAATATGGTATCTTCAGAAAAGTTGTTTATATTTTAATTATCTTTCCGTTAAGTTCTATTTTGCTAAATTTTCTTAAGTGGTTCAGGAGTAATCGATTTTTGAACGTGGCTGTCAGAAAGTTCATACAGATTCTATTGTCTGTTTTCAACTAAAGTTTAGGCAAAGTTAAAAGTCATAATTTGGTTCTATTGTCTTCATAAAAATTGTAGGTTTTGTTGTTATATTTCCAGATTGGTAAAGTACACACAGTGGGGATGAGGAGAACTTGAGATATTGAATTTTTACTATCTGCTGTCTGTATTTCTGGACAGATTGTAAACCCTGCTTTCAACTGAACATTTGACTTAGTTATTGTTAGAATTTGCTTGTGATGTCTTCAGTAAAGTTTTAGAAAATTTTATGTAGATTCCCAGAATGTTATCTTTTGCCATGTTTTGCATAGTATAATAGAAGTTGCACAATTAATAATCCATACTACTTGTTTGGGCATATTCTCAGTTTTCTTGTTATAGTGTTTGAATGGGGCTCCCGGCGTAGGAAGAGAGTCATGTATTTTTGTTTGAGAATGTTGTTTTGTGTGTAGCTATGTTGATTATTGTACAAGTGGTTCAACTTCGGGTTGCAAATGGGCCTGTTATCTTCATCAGTAAAGGCAAGTGGATGTAGCGGTGGTGCTACTCTTTACCTTGTTATTGGTTGCCTCCACCATACTTCAATTGAAGAACCTAATAATATCATAATGAATCATTGGTCTTTATACTTTCTGTTCATAATATGGATAATCTACAATTATTCAATTGTTGGCCTATATGCTTTTGTTTATATTAATTGTTCGATTGTATGTTGGATTGTGGCATTTTATATCCATGTAGTGTACTGGAGAATGGGTATGAGCATGGTATGAGAGTACGCATGAGCAAGGTATGTGAATGTGCATAAGTATGGTATGAGAATGTGCATGAGCATGGTATGTTAATGTGCATGAGCATGGTCTGTGAATATGCATAAGCATGGTATGTGGAAGTTGTGGAATCATTACGCATGAAGCATATTTTGCATCTCATGCATTGGAAGTTATGTCACACAGCGTCGTGACTGTACCGGTACACCACCGTTCGTTCCCGAGAAGGGGTTCGGTGAGGAAGAGCATGGCATGTCATGTTGCATAACTGTGCATTCTTATGGAAGTGATGTTGTGGCTGATGGTAAAGTCTCAATTATGTATTATATATGAGGATGTTATCATAAGTCTTAGATTGCTTCTATTAATCTTGATGATAATTATTCTGCATTCCAATAGCTTGTTAAAGAATTCACTTGCTGAGATTTATTCTCACCCCCTTATAGTGTTTTCAGGTACATGTTGTTACATGTTTGCATAAAGGGATAGGAGTAGTCTTGCACCTCTATACACAATGATCTCACTTGTCTTGTATTTCTTATGGCATGGTCATAAAGCAACTTTATGTATTAATTAAACACTAGTGTTGTACTTTGTAGCTTATCAAACTTTATGTTAGTCGGTATATGTTAAGTTGTTGTTTGTTGTTTCTCATAAACTCTTATATATATATTGTTGTTTCCGCGATGCTATTAGTATTAAAGTAGTTGTTGCCGAAATTTTATTGTTTTGGCAAGGTTGTGTAGTTTTAGTGGCATCCCAGGATTGTGTTTTTTCTGGGGTGTTACAAAAGTGGTGGTTCGGCCGAACCACCCAGTTCGGCTGAACCAGCCCTGCAGCCCCTCGCTCCCAATTTTCACAGGTATGTGCATCTGACGCTTCAGTCTCCCCTGCTATCTGCATTCCTGTACTTTAGAGCTTTGAAAAAGGCATCCATATAGGAGGAGAGACATAGCAAAAAGGAGCAACACCATTTTTATTTTTTCTTTTTCCACCATATATACTTGATCTAGGATATGACGAGTTATCTTCTTGAGTCCATGTATTTGTCTTCGCAAAATATATGATGCAGGTATGTCCCAACTTTCCCTACCAAGCTCCACATATCAGCCTTCGAATAGGGAAAAGATTTGGCAACAGCCTTGGTGAGGATATACACATATCTGAGCGACTTGAGAGAGAGTCAAATTGAGGAGGAATGCCATTTTTGTGAAAACCAAATGAAAATCCCAAGGGTCTAAAGAAAGGAGCAAGGAGGACCGGAATCCTGACCATTCCAACTATCAATTGTCCAAGATGGTGAGCTAGCCACAATCACAAGTTCACACGTATGATCATAATCTTGAATACTTTTGTGCATTTGAATCTATCTTGGGATGTTTTGTTTCTTCACTTTTGTTGCTACCTTTACTTGAGGACAAGTAAAGAGCTAAGTGTGGGGGTTTTGTTGATGGCTATTAATGCAATATTTTAAGCCGTCAACTCCTGCAAAGCTTATATAAAATAAATGATCCAACATAGTTGTAGGAGTTTACTTCTAACCATTTCCGCAAGTGTTGGTGAAATATTTGAATGCAGGAAAATGTACCAAGGTAGAGAAAATAAGCTACCAAATGGGAGTTGTATTTCTGGTGAAGCCCATGGAGTGTCAAGCCCATAAATCCAAAAGAAATTCATCAAGAAAGGCTATGGCGCGATGATATGACCCACTAGGCCCACTAGGAAGATCCTGGAAGAAGGCCGGAGAAGTTTGGGCCGCCACATCTCCAGCTTCCACGTGGACGTCCAGGATTGCACCCCAATGGCGGTTTCCAGGGGAATTGCCGGCAATTCCAACTGCCACAACCGTCATTTGGAGGCTATAAATAGAGCTCTCACTTCACACTTAGAACACACACCAAGCTTGAGCTGAATTATAAGAGGCTCTATTGTACACTTTTGTATACAAGATTAGGGAGAGAGTGGAGTAGAAGTCGTCGGGGAGTCCCAGAGTTGTCGGTAACTTTTCCGTCTTACTTTTACTTTGTCAAATACTCATGTTTTCAGAGGCCAGGAACAAGATCCCTGATGTCCGAGACGATATCGTCTTTGCCTCCTTCCGGAAAGGAGTCAGAGACGCAAAATTCATCCACAAAGCCGCCACACACTGTGAGCTGGCAATTCGAGATGGCTAACAAATATGTTGCATCAGCTGAAGCAGTTTTGGCAGTTCGTGGAGACAAGCCACCGTCCTCATATTCACGAGAGAAAAAGAAAGATGACAAACCTCCAAAAGACAACAAGGATGCTGGCCATTCATCCATAACAGAAGCGGTGTCCAAAAGAGTTAGTGGCCACGACTGATCGCTTCACTTAGCAGCGTCGCTAAAAAATTTCTAACTACGAGCAAGTGCTAGCCGAGAAGTGTCCTTACTACCCCAACGGCAATCACTTAGCAAAGGAATGTTATATGCTCAAGAGGTATATTGAGCGACAAGTCAAGGGTTTGAAGCCAGCTAACGCCCCGGACGGATCGGGCAAGGACAGGGGCAAAGAAAAGGAGACTGGAGTCACGCCTCCAGGTTTCCAACATTATAGTCAGCAACTCAGCCATATCTTCGGCGATAAACTCGGATATGAGCCCAAGCGCAAGAAGAAGCTCACTGATCGTGAGATCAACATGGCTACTCCAAGAGTACCCCAGTATCTCCGGTGGTCAGAAGTCATGATCACATTTGATCGCATTGATCACCCGGACCGAGTGGTGTTTCCGGGATGGTACCCACTAGTTCTTGATCCAGTGGTACTCAGGATACGCCTTAAGCGCGTCCTTATCGACAGGGGCAGTGCACTTAACATTCTTTTCGCCAAGACATTCGACGCCATGAAGATTCCAAGATCCGAGCTCAACCCGAGTTATGCTCCCTTCCACAGCCTGATCCCCGGGTTGTCTACAACACCACTCGGACAGATTTCGCTACCAGTCACTTTCGACACGGAGGAGAGTTTCAGGACCGAGAACATCAGTTTTGAAGTTGCTAATCTCGACACCGCCTACCGTGCGATCCTTGGTCGCCCAGCATTGTCCAAGTTCATGGCGGTCCCCACTACACCTACATGATGATGAAGATGCCGGGCCCGCGAGGAGTCATCTCTCCGTGCAGTGATATGCGCCAAGCCTTCATGTGTGACAGGGAAAGCTGTGACATCGCCCAGGCGCAAGACACGGCCAAGGAGTGTGATGAAATCAGACGTTAGCAGTCGAGGTGATTGATGGTGATGTGCCGAGTCCCAAGGCGTCGAAGATTGGAGCAGGCGAAGTTAGAACTAAGAAGATTTCTCTCACCCCTGATGACCCAACTAAAACGGCCGTCATTGGGGCTGATTTAGATTGTAAATAGGAAAGCGCGCTCATCACCTTCCTTCAGAATAATAAAGATATTTTTGCGTGGAAACCTTCTGATATGCTTGGAATCCCGCGGGAGGTGACTGAGCACTCTTTGCAAGTAAGGGCTAATGCCAAGCCCGTCAAACAACGCTTACGTCGATTCGCTGCTGATTGACGTGAAGCAATTAAGGATGAGATCAAGAAGCTACTTACTGCTGGTTTCATCAAGGAAGTACTACACCCCGAGTGGCTGGCTAATTTGGTACTCGTTCAGAAGAAGATGGGGCAGTGGAGGATGTGTGCTGATTATACGGATCTCAACAAAGCTTGCCCTAAGTACCCGTTCGGGTTGCCACGCATCGATCAAGAACTCAACTGCCGGGTGTGATCTGTTGAGTTTCCTTGACTATTACTCGGGATATCACCAAATCAGCCTGAAGGTGGAGGACTGCTTGAAGACCTCATTCATAACTCCGTTTGGAGCATATTGGTACATCACTATGCCCTTTGGGTTGAAGAACGCTGGAGCCAAATATCAACGTATGATCCAGAAGTGTTTACAAACTCAGATCGGGCACAACGTTGAAGCCTATGTCGATGATGTGTTCATCAAGACTCAACAGAAGGATGATTTGATCACCGACTTGGAGGAGACATTCAACAACATTCGAGCCTACAGATTGAAGTTAAACCCTGAGAAGTGTGTATTTGGAGTACCATTGGGAAAGTTGCTAGTACCATTGGCAAATCCCAAGAAGATCAAGGCCATCTTGGACATGGAACCCCCGAGTGATTTGTTGAAGGTATAGAAGCTGACAGGGTGCATGGCTGCTCTCAGCCGTTTCATCTCTCAGCAAGGAGAGCGAGGCATGCCTTTTTTCAAATTATTGAAGAAGATTGATAAGATCGAGTGGACGCCGGAAGCTCAGAAGGCGTTCATCGACTTCAAGCAATTTTTGACGACTGCACAAACGCTCGCTTCTCCAATGCCGCAAGAATCCTTGCTGTTGTATGTCTTGGCAACACCGCAAGTGGTTAGCTCTGTGTTGATGGTAGAGAGGGACGAGGAAGGCCGAGTGCATAAGGTCCAGCGGCCAATTTACTTTGTTAGCGAAGTTGTAACATACCGGAAAGACCTAGCACGAACTATTGGTATGTCCGGGGAATAATTTTACGAGAGATTTTGAACCGAATTTAAAACACGAACACACTAAGCTTAATCCCCGATTGAACCCGCAAATTTACATTGTTTCGACCTAACCTAGTTCGACTAGCGCTAAAAATTAAAACTTCTGGACTATTTATTTCGAAACTCATCCAAGTTAAGCAAATACAAGGACCCAAACTAAGTTGCTAGATGAGTAGGTACTAAGCTAAATATCCACTTTGGTACCAACTAAAATGGTAGAAGGATTAAATCAACTTCGGTACCAATTAAATATGGCCAAGCTATGGGAACATCAAAAGGGAAATTTTAGGAGAATATAAAAGGTGCACAACAAATTTAACCAAACATGAATTCAACCCTTACTACACTAATCATGTGTGTGCTTGTTCTTTTTTCTTGTTTTTGGATCTTTACCATTGCATGATTATAGCACGTGTACATAAAGGACCTAAATTAGCAAACAATTAGTAGGGGCAAAACTAAAAGCCCAAAAATCCTAGGAAACTTCTCATGAATACCTTACATGGTAGGAAGACCACCCACACAATTTGATAATTTTATCACTTCATTTGATGCCTTTATGATCTACTTTAAAATCCACTCAAGTCTGAAATTTCAGAACTCTGAACAAACTTTGGGCTTTTGCCAAATTTCAACAAAAACTGATATATACAAATCTCTTCAGCAAAAATGTACATCAACATGTGTAGTACAAACTCTAGCAACTGCCTGGGGTAATTCTTAACCGAATTTCCCTAATCGTCCGCCTTAAAACTGAAATCAGCACGAACTTAGGACCCTGAAAATATTCTAAGTCTGGGAAATCCGAAAATCATGTCACTTAGGCACCTTGCTTAATTCTCTAGGATTATTCTGGACCTCTTCTGTGAACATCCCTTTAACAAAGTCCTGGTATAAATTATAAGGAAGGATTAGAGCCTGGTGATCATCGGTTAACATCCACTTAACTCATTTAAACACCAGGGGACAAACTGAGGATAACACCCTCTCATTCCTTAGATATTTTAGGCTGTTCCTTGCTCTAGAAGCCTGTCCAGTGGGCCCCATGACCCCTGGGACCCACATGCCAGTCCCACACAGCGCCCCTGGCCGTCCAAGGCGCGGGAGAGCGCAGCCACGTCGCCCCACACGCGTCTCCCCCTCTCTGCACCGCCTAAGAACCCTCCTGTCGTCGTCGCCGTGTCAACCCGATCTAAATCGAACACAAACCCCACACGACGCGTGGCATGAGACGCACATCGCGATCCCATAGCTCTCGCAGCCAAAATCCACAAGAAACGCGCGGAAACCTGTCGTCTTCTTCGGCTCCGGCGGAAACCTTGCCGTCGCGATGCCTCTCCGGTGAGTTCCGCTCGCGTTGATCCACCCCATCATGATCTTCTCACCATGCCTGACTTGTGCGTACCATTTTGAACCCGAGATTCTTAGGTCGAGCACTTGGCGCATCGTCGATCCTCATCGCCAGAGTTCTGGAGCACCGCCACGGGACGTCGCCCGTTCTCTCTCTAAAGATCACCGTCGGACACGATTTTTCTCTGAAAGTTGCTAGTGGAACTTGATGATCTCCCCGTGAAGCCCGAAGCCGTGTCGTCGCCCGTACACGCAGATCGTCGTCTTCCCCCTTCTCTCCGGCCACCGGCGCCGCCGTAGCCGTTCTCTGCACTTGGTGAGCCTTAATTAGTTTCCTCGCAGCCGAACCTACCATGCGAGGTGTATAACACTCTGAACCTATCAATTTTGTGCACCGTTGGCCAGGATGTCGTGGCGCCGCACCGCCGGATCGAGCTGCCGCCATCGTCGACGACCACCATGCTCCGGTGAGCTTGAGTCCGATTGATCACGAGTTTTAGTAACCCTAGGACCTTAATTGGCCTCTCGCACCAATCTTTTGACAGGACCACGCCCAGGAAGCCTTGTCGCCATGAGCCGTCAGAATTTTGCTACCGCCGGGCATCGTACCACGCCGCCGGCGCTTCCCAGACCCCGCCGGCGCACCAAAGCCACTCAGTGAGCATCCTTGAGTACCTAGGACGCTCTCACGTGCATCAATCGAATCTAGCCGAGCCCATAAACCATATGTCACCGTCAACCCAAATGCCCCGCCGCTCGCGCTCGTTGCCGGCAAACTAGAAGCCACCGTCGCCGGTGAGATCACCACCCACAGGACCGCCTGGACTCCCTCAACATTTTCTCTTTAGGGACCTTGACCAGCCGCGCCATCGTTCGTCGCCGGCGCCGGCAAACAGAGCCGCCGGCCTCTGCATCCCGTGCATCATTTGCTCGTCATTAGCCGCGGGAGGGATTAGCAACAGATTTAAAACATCCAGGGCTAAAATTATAAAACACCACCCTATGACATGTGGGAGCAAGGACTTAACTGCAAAAACTTAAAACCTGAGGCATTCTTTAGAAATTTCGCCGCTGACGTGGCCAGGGACTGCGGGTTGATACCCAAAGTTTCCCAGGGGCCTTTTTGCAAACTTTTCATCTGAGTTTGAAATTCGAATTTAAACGAAAAGGATTCAAAAGTAAAATCAATAGACTAAAAATATGCCTAACTTGTAAAATCCATATAAAATCCATTTTAGCTCCACATAATCTCAAACCAATTTTTTTAGGTTCATAAAATCTTTCTATATTTGTCTGTAGGGTTGGGCCTGATCACTTCTGCATGGAAAATGTCTCTAAATATTGTGTAGCCAATGGGTAGTGTAAAACATGGCTGAAACTTATAAAATTCATAGGAAACTCATCCTAACTCCTAAAATTGGGAAACCACTTTTGTTCTACTCCTGCAAACATCCTCTGTGAAATAGAATCATAAAACCTGACACTTTTCTGTATGAAACACCATTTAGGAATTTTTAGCTTACTTCTATTGCCTAGCTTTGTAAAATAGGTATAAAATTCATGACAACTCTAAAAATTGTGAGATCAATTTTGTTAAGATTCCTGGAACCTCTCTCTACACTGGAATAAAACTGAGCTCACTCTTTTTCTGTATGAACTACCTTTTAAAATTCAAATCACTAAAATTAGGCTTTTGTAACTTGTTAAAATTGTACAAAATCATTAGAAGCTCTAAAAATTGCCAAACCAATTTTATAAGTCCTATACAGTAGTACTCTACCATCCTATGACCTAGAAACAGACTGGAACACTTACCTTTTTCACACCACGACTTAGTAAATTAACAACTAGATTAAATATACAAACTTAAAAATACCTAGGCACAAATAAATGAGATGGAAACTCAAACACCCTGAACCTCATCCAAACCATAGGAGCCTACTGCATTCATATCATACTTTTAGTTCTTATGTATTGCAAATATTTATCGTGCATGCGTATGATTAAAATAGGCGATGATAGTATCGAAGGTGGAGCAAACGGTGCTATCCTTTGATCTTGCCGTGCTATGTGATATCTCGCGGATGCCAGGTAAGTATAGCCCCTCCTTTGAACACTTTGATCATAGTTTTATTGGGCAAATTATGTTGATTGTAAATTGGCATGCGTTATTTAGTTACTTGTTTAAAAGTATGTGAATTATAGTAAAGTAGTTAAATTCCTACTAATGCATGACCTAAATTGATATTCCATTCCTTCCACACCTAATGAAACCCTAGGAATGTTAGGGCACATGTTTAGAGTTCTGACGAGCTCACATGATATAAATTGCCACTTCATGCCATGCTTTAAAACTTTGAAAACCAAATAACTATACTTTGATATGAACTTATGGATTTTGAAATGAATGGGGAAAGGAGTGCCTGTATGCTTATTTGTGAACTAAAGAGATGGAAAATGTGAACTTTTAGACTTGGGTGGCGAGTGGTATGCATACGGTGATTAGTTGCATGCCGATAGGGGGAGCGTTCGCCTGAGTCAAATTAAGGACTGAACTCTACATCATGAACTAAGTATCCTGTACTGCCACACGTGTTAGAATGGGATGACCTTAGCCTGTTAAGTTATTGAATCACTAGTCTTGCATTTTGGTAGGCCAGTGTAGGAGGGGTGGTGCCTATGTACCCATAACGGTAATAGGACTACCCAGAGGAGCTACCTATGCACCCGTAACGGTGGTAGGCGTCTAAGTATGTCAAATTCAACGGTATCGTGCCTCGTAGGGGACCCAGGGGGGTTGCGCCTACGGCGCTAGGTTTGGTGAGGACCCGCCCCCTAGCGGCGTTACCTTGCAAAGTAACGCGGAGGAACACATATCGTGCTGGTGCAAGGCTAGTGGTTGAGTAATCTAACGGCTTCGTTGTGGCCTCTAGGCCACACTCAGCTTGAGAGTGTGGATGGTGCTTTCGGGGCATTGAAACCCCTAGGGTGTAGCCTCCGGGCTTCTAACACATCGTGTGGATGTGTACAAACTCTGCAGAGTTAAAACTAACATGTTAGCCGTGCTCACGGTTACGAGCGACTTAGGGACTTGTCGTGAGTATAGTTTTGATGGTTACTTCAAATGCTTGTGAAATGAAAGGTATTACATGTATTTCATGATGATGTGAGATGGTTATACGTCTTGCTATTATTTATACATGTTTGCTAAATGTTTACAACTCCCGATTGCAATTAAATATACATGTATTGTGAAATAAATCTGGCTTTATGCAATTAAACCTAAACACGGCCTTCTCCCTTGATGATAAGCTAGCATGTAGCGTATTAGGTTTGCTTCTGCCTTGCCAGTACATTAACTCGTTTAATGTACTGAGTCTCGCTTTGTATTGTATTTGTTTCAACCGTGCTGCAGGTATTGATATGTTGATTGGAGATCTCCGCAGCTTGAGTGTCGACTCTTCTAGGAAGTTGGCTGACTAGGGTCTACCCTAGTCGGTATACCTGTGGGAGGGTAGCCTCGCCTACCGCTGAGCCTCTGAAATAATTATTTGGCGAGAAGCCATTGTAATAGCGTAGTTGTATTAAGTTCTATCTTATGCTTATGCTTGGATCCATTTTATTTTGATGTCATGCCTTGAGATGAATTGTGTGGGCTAGTTGCATTCCTAGGCAGCTAGGGCATATGAGGATGGACTTAGGTTTTGCGAGACCGTTGTGGGGGAATGCTGGAGATCGAGTCCCGTGAGACACGTATCGTTTCTGCTCTCCGCCATCGAGCGGGCGACGGGCGCGTTTGGTAGTGGACTGGCAAGTTACCCATGTCGATTGTCTCGTCGATCCTCTGTCCGGGCATTACAATTGGGTTGTTGAAAAGGTACTCGGCCATCGCCGCGGTTGCGTGAGGTCGAGTGGCTATTTTGCGTGTATGGATCCCGCTCGACAAATATCGCAAAGGTCCCTGACCGAGTCCCTCACAACTTCTCAATTGTGGTGTTCCACAGAAGTATTGGCTGATTCAAAGACTCGTTATCCTCAAATCTAGAAATTACTTTATGGAGTACTCATCACTGTGCGCAAGTTATTGCATTACTTCGGATCACATCCAGTTTCAGTCATAACCTCTTTTCCTCTGGATGATTACATAATCACGAGGCAACCGGGCGAATTGCTTAGTGCGCTATGGAGTTAATGCCTTTTGATTTGACTTTCAAGCCCAAGATTTTGATCAAGTCGCAAGCGCTAGCTGATTTTGTTGCTGAGTGGACTGAAGCCCAGACGACTAGTCCATCCAAGGATCTCGAGTACTGGACGATGTACTTCGATGGATCTCTGCATGTTTCTGGAGCTGCGGCTGGAGTGGTTCTTGTCTCTCCTAAAAAGGAGAGGTTCAGTATGTGCTACAAATACATTTTCCAGCATCACACAATACGGCCGAGTATGAAGCCTTGATTCATGGTTTAAGGCTAGTTGTGTCCATAAACATCAAGCGCCTCTTCATTTATGGTGACTCGCTGCTTGTGATCAACCAAGTCATGAAAGAGTGGACTTGCCAAGATGAGAACATGGCAGCTTATTGTCAAGAAGTGCGCCGACTCGAAGGGTAGTTTGAAGGTCTCGAGTTGAGTCATATTCTTCGATATTACAATGAGGCAGCCGATCACCTAGCTAATTTAGGCTCTCGGCATCAAGCTGTTCCTGATGATATATTCATTGAGCACCTCCATGAGCCAACTATAAAGAAGAAGGAGAAGGCTGCTGAGTCCTCAGAGTAGCCGATTGCTGAACAACTCGATCAACCAGTTGTTGCTTGTGTTCAAGATGACTAGAGGAATCCTATTTTTCATTTTTTAGCAGAAGATGAACTACCAGCAGATAAAGTCGAGGCTGAGAAGACTGAGCGAAAAAGCAGGACTTATGTGATTCATGATGGGGAACTAATGAAGAAGGTGGCTAATGGAGTGCTCATGAGATGCATCAGTGTTGACAAAGGTCGACAGATTCTTAATGAAATCCACTCGAGCATATGTGGAAATCATGATGGATCAAGGACAATGGTAGGCAAGGCCTTTTGACATGGATTTTATTGGCCTACCGCTGTTAATGACGCTGATAAGATTGTTAGAATTTGTGAAGGCTATCAGCTTTTTGGTCGACAGATCCACGTCTCGGCTCAAGAATTGTAAACTATCCCATTGTCTTGGCCTTTTGCAGTTTGGGGGCTCGATTTAGTCAGTCCTTTCAGGAAAGCCCCAGGTGGATTCACTCATCTCTTTGTGGCAATTGATAAGTTCACCGAGTGGATTGAAGCCAAGCCAGTACCAAAGATTACAGCTCAACGGGCTAAGGATTTCATCCTTAGTATCATTTATCGTTTTGGTATACCAAACAGGATAATTACTGACAATGGCACTCAGTTCACAAGTGGTCTCTTTCAAGATTTTTGCGACGGCTTTGGCATCAAGATTTGTTATGCTTGTGTCGCACACCCGCGAAGTAATGGGCAAGTTGAGCGAGCAAATGGCATGGTTCTTTAAGGCATAAAGTCTAGAATCTTCAATCGACTCAAGCCATATGCGGGTAAATGGGTGCAAGAGTTGCCATCTGTTTTGTGGTCTCTTAGAACCACGACTAGTAGGGCAACGGGGTGCACACCGTTTTTTCTTGTCTATGGCTCAGAAGCTGTGTTGCCAACTGAAGTCAAACACAGTTCGCTTCGTGTTCGAGCCTATGATGAAGCCAGTTCTGTTGATAATAGACTGGATGAAGTAGACCGACTGGAAGAAGCACGCGATATCGCAGTACTCCAGTCGGCTAAGTACCTCCAAGGCCTACGTCATTATCATAATCGCAATGTACATGGTCGAGCTTTTCTGGTGGGTGATTTCATCTTGAGAAAAAATTAAACTACCCAGAACAGCCACAAGCTATCTCCAACGCAAAGATGGATCTTTAGTGGACAACTCTTGGAACATAGAGCAGCTACGTCCCTTCTACACTTAGTAGTTTTCTTTTTGTTTCCTTTCGACTGCCCGCGTCGAGTACTTTCATCACTCGAGTGGCCAGTCGGGGGCTATGTGTATATTATATACCCTATCATCAATAAAGTCAGATTTTTTATGCCTAATTATGATGCTCTAATTATTAACGTCTTGTTTGGTACACAAAGGTGCTTTGTTTGCTCTTAGCCGAGTCCCTGTACTCAAGATGTAGTTGGGAGGAGTGTTTAAATATATGGCATAACACTAATCCTCGCTGACTCATATTATTAAAATTACTCCAATGTCGATGAGTGCATAAACGTATGGGTCTAATGTGATTTTAATAGTGTGCGACTTGGTGAAGGGAAAAGGGTTTCATAAACAGCGAGCATCCAAATAATATACGGAATGTTGTGACAAGTGTTTTTGAATGGATCCTACTGAGTTATATTCTTCATTGTCTTCTTCAGGATACAGGCAGTCCTTGGCTACGATTTTGGCAATATCGTCAACCTCGTTGATCAACTCAAGTGCCTTTTCTCTAGTTGTCCCAGCTGCATATCCTGAGCTAACTGGTTGGATGTTGATCCTAGGGTATAGTGATTTGATCATTGCTAGGACCTGACCGCAGATAACATTAGCATTCTCAAGGACAACTTCTTTTAACTTGGCTGGGGCCGACTGGAGGAGCTCAGTCACCATCCTTAAGCTGGAAGCATTGGAGCTTGCTGTTGATGAGTTGAGGGCATCCAAGATGGGTTCTGCAATTTCACAGAACTCAGTATTGGTTGTCTGGGCTTCATTCAACTCGGTCTTCAGGCTCAAGACTTCTTCATTGTGCTTCAGCTTCATGGCACTAATCTCGTTAGCAGATGATTTCTTTAAAGCTACATTGGGCAGCCTGATGCAAGAGTCAGATCAAGAGGCAATATCAATAATATCTCACAAGACAACGGGATTTACCTTCATATTTCTTGAGGATCTCATCGTGCTTAGCATTGGTCGACTTGATCCTCTCAGTAGAGTCAGTTTGAAGCTTCTTGTTCAAGTCGACAATTCTTACAAGATCTCTGGTCAACTTGTATTTCTCATCAATTAGTTCTGTTATCAAAGAGGAAGAGTGATTGGTATGATAACATGAACGAGTGATTGAGATCTTGGATATAAGAAGAAGGTATTACCTCGGCAGCGGTAATGCAGCTTCTCATTATCTTCCTGAAGCTTTTTTATCATATCATCAGCTTGCTTCTTGGCTTCAACAAGAGCAGGATCATGGCCAAGAACATCTATGACAAGCAATTTCCAGACATAAGAAAAGCTTGTCTAGGATGAGTGATAATGCACTTTGGATCAAGAGTTACCTCTGAGAGAATCCTTAAGGTTTTTGCTAGCTTCTTTTTAGACGGCTATTTCACCCTTAAGAGTGGTCAACTCGTCTTGGGCTTGTTTAGACTTTTCTACTAAAGGAGCAAGATGCTCCCGTTGTGTGTCCTTGGCGCATGAACTTTGGATTACTTTCTGGAGAAGAAGAAACATATAAGGATGCAGAAAAAGTATAAGAAACGTGATTTTTAATAAAGGAAACCTTACCAAAACCAAGCCAGAAGACTCATTCAAAAGCTGGATCAACTTGGTCATATTCTTTTGGTCTTCAACACGATTCGAGGACCGCCCTAGAATCCTGGTGGTGTACTCGTTTGAAACATGTCAGCACGAAATATCTGGCAGACTGGGGTCTCGAATAAGAACCATATAAGAACTGTAACCATCCGCCCTGATCGCAGCCCCTAACACATCTCAAAAGAGTAGACTACAAGGATTTTGAGCGTCGGACTCGAAAAAAAAGACGTAACCAGAGAAATAGCCACACCAGTCTCCTCCGTCATATGCTTGTCGACCACTCGATGGTGGCGACCAAAAACATACCCCAGGGACTCGATATCAATAAAGGCTATTTCCCGGTTGCGACAGTTATTCCCGAGCCCATCCTCGTATGTGCTAGCTGCCCAGGAATGCAACTAGCCCACACGGATCATCTCAAGGCATGACATCGAAATGTAAATGGTTCAAAGCATGAGCATAATTATGACCTAATAAAACTAAGTTATTACAACGGCATCACACCATAGAGTATGACGGCATCAGCAGCAAGCGAAGCTACCCAGTCCACAGGCAAGCCGACTAGGGTAAACCCTAGTGATTCATCAATCCTAGGAAAACCGGCATGCAAGCTGCGGAAGTCCTCCACTCAACGAACAATACCTGCAGCAGGGTTGGAAACAAATACAATACAAAGCAAGCCTCAGTACATTAAACGAATTAATGTACTGGCAAGGTAGAAACAAACGTAATATGCTACATGCAAGCTGATTTCCAATGAAAGTGGCTGTATATAGGTTCATTTGCATAAAGCCAAGTTTATTTCACAATATAAGTATATGGAATTGCAATCGGAATTTGTAAAGCGTACACCAAACATGATTATGGTAGTAGAACAAGTAGCTTACATCATAATAGAGTTCACAACCATTTTTCATCCACAGTTCATTACTTCAAAATGAAATCCAAAACACTCTACTCATGACAGTTCACTAAGTCGCTCGTGACCGTGAGCACGGCTAACCGTCTAGTTTTAACTCTGCAGAGTTCGTACAAGTCCACACGATGTGATAGAAGCCCGAAGGCTACACACTAGGTGGTCCGATGCCGGCGAAGCACCATCCACACTCTCACGTTGAGTGCGGACTAGAGGTCACAACTCGACAGTTACATCACCCAACTTCTAACCTTGCACCAGGGACGATGTGAGTGACTCCGCGTTACATCTGAATGCAATGCCGCTAGGTGGCGGGCCCATGCCGAGCCTAGCGCCGTAGGCACAACCCAGCCTTGAGTTCCCCACGAGGCACGACATCGTTGTATTGGACAAACTTAGATGCCTACCACCGTTACGGGTCAATAGGTAGCTCCTCTGGATAGCCCTATTACCGTTACGGGCACATAGGCACCACCCATACTACTCTGACCTACCCGGATGCAAGGCTAGAAATTCAATAACTTAATAAGCCAATATCATCCCACAATGAGACGTGTCGCGGTACTGTATACTTAGCTGATGACATAGAGTTCAGTCCTTAATCGATTCAGGCGAACGCTCCCCCTATCGGTGCACAACTACTACCATATGTGCACCACTCGCCGCCCAAGTCTAAAAGTCCACATTTTCCATTTCTTTTTATCAGTTCACAAATAATCAAATGGACACTCCTCTATCCATTCATTTCAAAATCCACCAGTTTATAATCAAAGTACGATAGCAGTGTTCATAAGTTTTATAGCATAGCATATGGCGGCATACAACAATATTTGTCCCACATGAGCACTAGTAAGGTACTCTAAATCAATCCTAGGGGTATAACATTTGTGAGGGGAAGATAAATAAACAAGGTAGATCATGCAACAATTTAGGAATTAACTATCCATCCCATATTTCACATAAGTGTAATTAAATAACTAGATACCGCATGCAAATTTGCAATAACATAATTTGCCCAGGAAAACATAGGTTCAAAGTGTTCAAAGGACGGGCTATACTTGCCTGGCTCCGCGAAATATCACGTAGCATGGCAAGGTAAATCACAGCGTCGTTTGTTCCACCTTCGTCACTATCGTCGCCTAATGCAATTCATACGCGTGCACGATAAATTTTTGCAATACATATGAACCAAATGAAATGAGATGGATGCAGGGCTCCTATGGTCTTGATAGGGTTTAGGTCACACACATTTTCCATCCTATTAATTTTGGTATTCTAGGTATTCGAGATTTTGGTATATGCAACCTAGTGGTTGATGATCCAAATTTTAGCATGTATAAGGTAAGTGCTCCAGCAAGATCCCAGGTTACTGGGTGGTAGAGTGTTACTGTACAAGACCTATAAAATTGGTTTGGTGATTTTAGAGCTTCCAATGATGTTATATAATTTTAACAAGTTGCAAAAGCCTAATTTGAGTTATTGAATTTTAATGGTAGTTCATACAGAAAAGCAGTGAGTTCAGTATTATTCCAGCAAAGAGGGGAGTCACAGAAGCCTAACAAAATTTGTTTCATAATTTTTAGAGCTGTCATGAATTTTATACCCATTTTACAAAGTTGCACATAGAATTAAGCTAATAAATTCCTAGCTGATGTTTCATACAGAAAAGTGTCAGGTTTTAAGTCTCTAATCTACAGAGGATGTTTCCAGAAGTAGAACAAAAGTGATTTCACAATTTTTGAAGCAAAGATGAATTACCTATGAATTTTAGAAGTTTCAACCATATTTTACACTACCTATTGGCTACACAAATTTTAGAGACATTTCCTATACATAAATGCTCATGCTCAACTCTGCAGTGAAATAGAGAAAGATTTTAGAAACCTAACAAAATTGGTTTGAATTCATTTGTACTTAAGATGGGTTTTGTATGGATTTTACAAGTCCTAGGTATAGAATAGGTATTTTTCTTATTATGTATTACTTGGTGTACATGTGAATAGTAGGTGTACACAATTTTATTGATAATTAAGAGTGCATATTTATAAGACCTCTAAAATTAGTTTCATATTTTTATCCATTTCTAGGAAATCTCTAGGATTTTATAAAGTTCAAACTATTGAAATACACATTAGAGCTAAATAAAACTTTACAGCACAATTATATACAAAAGTTTGTTCTTTTTATTTTATAAGATTAAATAGCATGCTTTTATAAGTCTACAGAAATTTGAATCATTCAAAAATGAGTTGAGATGAACTAGTTATGGGTTTTTAAAGTTTAGAGCTTTTGTAGCAAATTCCAGCACGTGTTGATTACGCTTTTCATTAAGAGTCGTCGAAGTTGTTTGTATTTACAAGTACGTCCAGTGCAGAGTGGAAATAGTCATGGTCGCTTTTGCAAAGTGAACCCTGAAACTAATCGAATTCTCGCATAAAGTCCCTTGCGTCCCTCACAGGGAGCAGCCATGGCCGAGCTCGATCTTGAGCTCACCGGCGGCGAATCAAGGGCCGCGTCCAAAAAAAATCCTTTCTAAGGCCGCTGCAAACCTAACGGTGGCGATTTCGCCGGCGATGGTGGTCTGTAGCTTGCCGGCGACGAGCGCGAGCGGCGGCAGCTTAGGGTGTGCAGGGGATGTGATGCTAGGGGCCCATAAGTGGCTATATGCCATGCAATTTGCGATCGTGGGAGTTCACTGGTGCTCACCGCACAGCTGAAGGAGGATGGCGAGGTTCCGGCTGTGACATCGATGTGGCACCATGGCCGGCGGTGGCGGAATCTTCCCGGACATCATGGTGCTGAAATTCCCAGATTTATGGGAGATTTAGAGTTGATCATTAAGCTACTAGATGAAGAGATAAAACCACCAAAATCTGCAGAGTGCCTAATCCTTAAGTATAGTATTTTTGGGAGTTTTTTAAGAATTTTTAGGCTTCAACTTTTGCCACTATTAATTATTTGGCCTTTGGCCTATAAGTAGGTAACCTATATGAGATGCAAGGGTTTAAATTGTGTAGAGGCCAAGCAAGCACACTCATGTTGAAAGTTTTAAAGTTGAATTTAATCTTTAATTGTCTTGGCCATACACATTTAACAGATTCCAGTATTTACCATTCTTTTATTAGGAATTGCTTACATGAGTTATTGAGCTACATGATGAAGGACCATAATTGTATACATGCAAGGTTTAAATCAAAGTCAAGCAATTCAAGCACAAACAAAATTTAAAACCTTAGAGTGTGGAATTTTGTTCCATTAATGTGGTTACAAGACTCCTAGGTTGTCAAGGAACTTAACCCAATTTAGTCGTTAACCCCTTCGAATTTCCTCAGTAGAAGACGTTAAAATAAAAAGTTCAAAATTTTACTCATCTTCATAAGTCGTGCAAAGTCGCCTAATTTCGGGTACGTTACATTGGATTTGATGGATGAACTTTCGGGGATTATGGATGGAGGATTGAGATTTCTGGAACTGGGCTGCGAATCGCGAGAGCAAAAGGGGATCGAGCGCTCAAGCGAAATGAAGCAGCAGTGGCGTATCTGACGGAGAAGACGAAGAGTTAAAGACGGAAACTAACGTCGTTGGACACGCTTCAGATCCGGGTTTATCGCGATGGTGTTGAAACTAATTCCAGAATTAACGGCATCAGTTTTAGAGCCGTTACGAGGAAAACTAGGGTTACCGAGTGGATCAGTCGGCATTTGAAGGTTTTGACTGGCTATTTGGGCTTTCACTCGGTGCTCACTTTTGAAATTCAGATTACAAGACGAAGGCTTATATTTTGAGGATTCGAAGATTATATTTTACAAGAGAGCAGCCGACTACTATAAAAACTAGATAATCTGATTACTTTGATTCGACAAGCCTCTGGCCTATCATTCGGGGATATTTACTCGGATGATCTATGCTAAGCTGAAATTTTATACAGTCCGGTAAATTTTAAGCATGCCCTTTGTGTCTTAAGGTGATGGAAAATCACATACGGTTTACTCGGAGCAAATCGCAACTTGCGACAAGAGAGAGTAACTACCTATTTTGGGGTTTGCTTATCCTTATTAAAATTAAGGTGCAAATTATTACTTCTCTTATAAATTCAGTCGGCTAAAAGCTTGTCAGTGAAGCATTATGCCTTTGGCCTATTGTCCATATTAACTAGATGATCGATGCTAAGCTATTTTCCTTGACACTGTCAAGATGAGGATACATGTATATCCGATTGAAAATCGCATTTGGCTTTAGCTATGCGTATCTTATCAAGCCACTGGCTTATCACTCAAAGTGATTGATGCTAAGCTCCAGGGGTGTTAATAGTCTTGTTACCCACCTAATCAAAGAGTCAGGGGCTACACCTATTAGGTGCGCCACTCGGCATATTGATCAATCTTTTTGGAGGAATATTTCTCTCAAGTCCCAAATAGACTCTAAGTTTAGTTGTTTCCTAACTAATCCTTGAGTCGGGGGCTACACCTAATTGGCGCGCCTCTTGGCGCCCCAATTATCTCTCTTGGATTTTATGATGGAGCCCTTCACAGACTCTTTGCGAGATGATTTGAAGAAGTATTTGATGAAAGAGTAAGGAGATATGAAGGAAATTTAAAGATTGAAGATGATTGAAGAAGGAAGAAGCAACTCGGCTGTGAATGACTCGGGGGTTACTATAGAGGATATGGGTACCGGGCATCTACTTGGACCATTATGGGCCTACGAAGAGAAGGTGTTTGTTGGTAATTCTTATCATCCACAGAATAAATCCGCAAGCGAACGGTATACCGCAGTAGCACTTCTCCTAAGGAGTACTCCTAGGGTATCGAATCCACAGGGAACAGTGTGACTAACCCTCCCCTAGTTAATCCAAAGACACAAGCTAATGATAGGCCAAAGGGTGGAGAGCATTTACTCGTAAGAGACAGTGTCTACAGGAAGCTTATTTAATCTTAGCAGAGATATGTTGAGCAACTGGTGACTTGCTGCCCCAGTATCTTGCAAGCAACTACACACCCACACAGGGAGGACTAGGTGATCTTGAGGGCTGTCACCACCTCTACACTTGCCTCATGCTAACTGTGGGATGTGCAGCAATTAGTAGGATGTCACCACCTCTACACCATCTAGACACCTTGCCTAAGCAGATTAATTACTACTCAAGTGTTAATTAAGCACCCAAACAATTACTATAAGTGTGTTGTTTATAGTAAGAAGTAATCCCGTATTCTACGAAGAACTAACTGAGAGGTAAATCTTACGAAAGTAAACTCAAATACTCAGAATAATATTTCTATTAAAGCATGAGTATCTGACATAGTAAAACTAAGATGGAAAAGTTACCGACAACTCCGAGACTCCTCCGACGACTTCTACTTCACCCTCTCCCTAATCTAGTTTACAAAAGTGTATAATAGAGCCTCTTGTAATTCAGCTCAAGCTTGGTGTGTGTTCTAAATGTGAAATGAGTGCTCTATTTATAGCCTCCTCAATGGTAGTTGTGATAGTTGGAAATGTCGGTAACGCCCTTAGTAACCGCCATTGGGGTGAGAACCTGGATGTCCACATGGAGGCAGAGGATGAGGCGGCGCAAGGTCGGTTCGGCCGAACCATAGGGTTAGAAGTAAACCCCTACTTCTATGTTGGATCACTCATTTTATGTAAACATTGCAGGAGTTGACGGCATAAAATGTTGCCATAAGAGCCATCAACAAAACCCCCCACACTTAGATCTTTACTTGTCCTCAAGAAACGGTAGCGATGAAAGTGAAGAAACAAAATTTCCCAAGATAGAGTCAAATGTGTTGACGCGAAATTCTACCACCGGCCGATGGAGCGTTGCCGTCAGGTGCGCTAGCCGATAGAGTCCTCTGCGCTCGGACACACGAAGGCCTGGGAGATCTGCTTGGCTCCAATACAGGTCCTAAACATTGGGATGCGGGCGTGCCAGTCAGTTTGATCCTGCAACCGACAAGATGGTGTATGTTGATCGCCAAGGAGTTGATCGGCTGTCAAACCGATGTGTTGTAGCACCTCCGATTGATGTTGGCGATGATGATCCGGAATCCGATCGGCTCTCAAGCCGATCTGATGCACTGCAAGCCGATTGTAGATAGAACGCTGATGGCAATCGGCTATATATTAGACATAGATCCAAGTAATCAAATAGATAAACATGATTAATAATAGTAT
>CM002486.1:10668568-10681600 GCA_000325765.3 Leersia perrieri
GCCAAATCCAAATTCTGGTGTCAACACATGCCCCCCAAGTTTCGGAGTATGAGAACTCATGCTTCGAAATTATCTTCTTCAGGACTCCAAAAAATCTCTGATATCTTCTCCCTTGTTTCTGGTAATCGGCTTTCATGAGCCGATATCTTCTGCATCAAATAAGATAGATTGTTGAATTCGTAAGAGAAAAATCTATCTTTGATAGGTGTTGACAATCCTTCAAATGCTTGGGATTTTTTATTTGGTTTTCACAAAAATGGCATTCCTCCTCAATTTGACTTTCTCTCAAGTCGCTCGGATATGTGTATATCCTCACCAAGGTTGTTGCCAAAGCTTTTCCCTATTCTAAGGCTAATATGTGCAGCTTGGTAGGGAAAGTTGGTAGGGAAAGTTGGGACATACCTGCATCATATATTTTGCGAAGACAAATACATGGACTCAAGAAGATAACTCATCATATCCTACATCAATGGAATATATAGTGGAAAAAGAAAATGAAAACGGTGTTTCTCCTTTTTGCTATGTCTCTCCTCCTTTGTGGATGCCTTTTTTTTGTGAGGGAGTTTATTTTGGCCACAATGTTTTATTCAAGGAATATTTTTGGAAGAGTTTTGACACTCTAATTTTTGGACAATGGGCCACTCTCCTTTTATCTTTTGGCAATTTTTTTTTGGAAAGAGAGCATACTTTTTGATGGAGCTTTATTTGGTGGTAATGGAAATGGAAAGGGTGCTTTACTTCCGGTGTAGAAGTTCAGCTTTATTTGGTGGAAAATGAAGAATGAAAAAGTGAACCCTTGATCAAATGAATATGAAAAGGATCCAACACGAGTCGCATCCATTTGTCAAAGCTCAATATAATGCAAGCAGTCATATGCAAGTATGGTTCATCATGATGATCATTGCATTTTGGCTTTGGTGGGTATGAAACGAAGTCTTCTGAGGAATCTTGCCGTGTCAAAGCTTTTTTAATTTTCAAAAATAAGATTTCCCAAGTGTCATGAAGAAATGAAACAAAGAATCCCTTCATCTAGTCCATATCTCAAAAATCAATTATTTAGATGAAATGAGGGTTCCTATCTGAATTTTAGCTCACATGGTATACTATAATGAAGAAAATATCATGCATAAGAACTACCTTGAAGAAATTTTATTTTCACACTTTTATTTTTGCTTGAGTTTTATTTTATTTTATTTTCCAAATCTCTAAAGTACAGGAATGCAGATAACAGGGGAGACTGAAGCATCAGATGTGCATACCTGTGAAAACTGGGAGTGAGGGGCAGCAGGCCAGGTCTGGCCGAACCACCACCTTGCTCCCTCACTCTGCAGTTTTCTGCAGACTTCTGTAGTGGCCAAATTTTCACCATTCTGATTGCCTCTCATCTGACAAGCTGAGGGGTCCCCCCACACTTATTTGCAAACCTATCTTTGCCGCAATCTTTATTCAATTCAAATAAAATAGGGCGCTTACAATTATTTGGAAAGAAAAGGAAATGAAATAAAATTAAACTAAACTAAGCAAGTTCCAAAGTCCTAAATTAAGAGATGGGGAGTCTATTCTCAGCATAGAAGTCATCCTCCTTCCCCACCCCGCGGAAAGCGCGCTTGAGCTTGGCGCACAATCCGTGGCTGAGGGTCCTAAGCACTTCTCTAAGCTCAGCGATTTCTACCCCCAACTCCACATTTCTACCCTCGATCGTCCTTCGACCGACGGCTTGGGCTCCTACATGTAACATACTGGGAGGACCTAGCTCGAATCGTTAGTAAAGTCCGGGGAGTATTTTTACAGGAAATTTTGATCCGAACTATTAACCCGATCGCCCTAAGGTCAACTTATATAGGGTTTAGCCCGCTGATTTAGATAGATTTGACCTAACCTAGCCCGACTAGCGCCAAAGACTAAAACAAGTAGACTATTTATTTTGAATTCACCTAAGTCAAGCAAACAATAGGACTTAAACTAAATTACTAGGTGAGGAGTGGCAAGGTAAATGCCCACTTTTGCATCAACTAAAAATGGTGGTAAGGCCTAAATCGGCCTTTTGCACTAATTAAAATTAGATGCCAGCAAAGGGGTAGTTTAGGGAAAATATAAAAAGTGCACCACAAATTTTAACAAACATGAATTCAACTCTCACTACATTTGATCATGTGTGTGCTTGCTTATTTTCCTTGTTTTTGGATTTTCGTGCATACCATCCCATGTCATGTGCATATAGTGCAATAGTAGATATAAATTAATTAGGGCAAAGTTAGAGGCCTAAAAATCATACTAAAAGTCCTAAGACCCTAAAATATTTTGAAACAAATATTTGGTGAAGACGTTCCGAATATAGGGTCCGATAATTTAATTTGAGGGTAGACCGGTTAACCCTAATCGGCAAAATAGATCACCTAATGAAAGTGTACTAAACTCAACAGAAATACCCTTAGGAAATAATTTATTTAAATACTAGATTAATTATCTTGGCCAAATATGATTTTTCTAGAATTTTTAGTAACATTCTAGCTGGGACATTCTTGTAGGAATTACTGTACATAGACCCCTTTGAATTTTTAGCTGAAACTTTGAAAACTGGAACCTACATGTTTAAAAATATCATCACACAAAATTTGGGAATTTTCCAACTAATTTTACCTGCTCAAATCGAATTTATAAAGACAGAGGTGGAAGTAAACCGGAAAAATTCCTGGAATTCTCTAAATCGATCTACACCGTGATTCCTACCCAACCTCTCAGCCAAGCCTCAATTCCCACGCCCAGGGCCCACCTGCCAGCGACCATGGGCCATCTCCAGTGCTGTTCCACTCTTCTTCACGCGTGACAATTTCCGGGAACGAGAGAAATCGATCGTCGACGTGTACACCGTCGCTGCCTGCGTGTCCTCCTCTCCTGCTGGCCCATAGGCGGGAGCCCAACCCAACCAAAAGAAAACTTGCTCCACCCTAAAAGCTAGCTCATAAGGTGAGGGACTCCTCCACTTATAAGTTGGTGCAACTCCCCCTAAACTTCCAATGTGGGACTATTCCCAACAATCTCTCCCGTCACACATTGGTGTCCCTCAGCACTGACCGGCCCCGTCACACATTGATGCCCCTCCCGTCACACATTGGTGCCCCTCAGCACTGACCGGCCTCTCACAGGCTCATAAATCCAATCACTGGCACCTACGGTCCACTGGGCTTTAGGCCTATACCACCCAAGTGTGCACGGGCTAAGATTGTGGACACAGCTCTGATACCATTTGTTGACCTATAGGCCTCCTAACCCAACCGGGAGGAAATCTTGCTCCACCCCAAAAGCTAGCTCATGAGGTGAGGGACTCGCCCCACTTATAAGTTGGTGCAACTCCCCCTAAACTTCCAATGTGGAACTATTCCCAACATCTCGTTCTTCCTCTTCTTTCTATTCTGCCACATCTCCACTCTTCCAGGCTCTTCTCTACACTTCTCTCCTTTCTCTGGCTCCCTTACAGGCCAAGGAACGAGAGAGAGCACTCTCCATGCCAGCTGCCGATCTCCAATTCCCGTCGTCGTTGGCCGCCGGGAAAAATGACGATGCAGCCGCCTACCAGGTCGCCTTTGCTCCAATCCTTTTTGCGTTCCCTAATCTCCTCCTCATACCCTATATACTGTAAAAATTTCAGGCAAAACCACTGAGCCAATCGCCGGGAACGAGCTTATCTTTCCAGATCACCGTAGAGCAGCCGCGAGCGCGCTGCCGCTAGGTTTTCCTCCTCCAACGCCGCTGTGGACCATCCCTTGCCGTGGTGCTACCTCAACACAGCCGTCGCTTCGTCAGGAGAACACTTGAAGAATAACTTCAATCGGAGTCTCGTGGAGGGAGAACAGCTGACGTCTTCCTCAGCCTTTTGCTCTGCCCGGTACAGTGACGCTGTCGCCGCAGTTTCTTTTTCTCCGGTGAGTCCCCGGCGCCGTGATTTCGTTTACACCAACCTTGGAGCATCCTCTGACTGCCCTCTGCACTTTTGTTGCACGCTGTGGTGCGGATCGAACCGCCACCATTCCTGCGCCTCCGCCGGGACGCGTCGTCGTCACCGGAGCCGTAGAAGCCACGCCGGAGCCCGGCGATGGCTAGGCAAGCTTCCAGGTGTCCCGTATGTGCTAGATCGATTGAAACCCCGCCTTGATTTGACCCCTGCGCTGCTTCTCCTCGTAGGCCGCCGCCGGCCGCCGCTTCCAGTGATCGCCGCCGGCGCCCTGACTGTCTCCGGCCACCCAGCTTGCACCAGCAGGATCGTCCTGACGTTCTCCACCTTTTCTCTGTTGGACTCAACTGCAGCCGCGCCGCCGATCGTCGACGCCGAGGCCATCTTCGCTGCTGCCCCTGCCCAGCCGGCCCTGTGCGCGAGAGAGAGGGGGAAAACAGAAAAGGGGAATACAGAGTAGGTATAAATTTGACCAAAGTTCATAGAAAATACATAAATGCACAATTTGAGATGAATTCAAATTTATGTGAATCCATCAGAGAGCACATTTTCAGGTTTTGCAAAGAGAGCAATTAAATCTTGCATATATGTGTCACTTGAGAGTTTTATTTGATCACCATGTACCTTTCTAACTTTGGAACTATATAAATTCAAATCAAATATCTGAAAATCAAATTTGGATGTTGGACCAATTCTGAAAATCTCCTAGATAAGCCACCACAATTTTGATAGGATAAAATCTTGCACACCACACATATACATGTACACCTAGTCCATGAATTTTGAAATTGATACAAGTTTATACCTAGGTCTAAAAAGAATTTGTACAAATACACCACTAACTTCAAATTTGTGAATTCACACTTGGGTGATTTGTAGGCACTACCCTGGTTTACTATAGATGAAAACTTTGCACATTTAGTGCACATAGGACACTATTTTCTTTTATAGGGTATAAAACAAATAATGTGTATATATACCTATATACCTAGAACTTATAAAATTCATATTAAATTCATCTTAGGTCCAAATGGATTCAAACTAATTTTGTTAGTTTCATAAAATCCTGCTCTATTTCACTGTAGATTCAAACATGACCTCTTCTGTAATAGGGATGTCCCTAAAAATTTGTGCAACATATATGTAGTATGAAATAGGATTACATCTTTTAAAATCCATAGGAAATTAGATTTAACTTAAAAAATTGCCCAACCAATTTTGTTAAGTTCAGAATCTGGCACACTATTTTATTATCAGGTCAAACCTAGCACCTACTGTACAGAAACTTTCTTTAAAATTTGAGTAGCAAATAAATGGTATAAAGTACACCTAGGACTTGTAAAATCTATAGGAAATTCACCCTAGGTTCAAAAATAGTGAAACCAATTTTGTTAGACTCCTGGAACTCTCTCCTCTGTACTGAAATAATACTGAACTCACTCTTTTTCTGTATGAACTGCCACTTAAAATTTAATAACCCTAATTAAGTCTTGCAACTTATAAAATTAGTAGTAAATCATGGGGAGCTCTCAAAATCACCAAACCAATTTTGTAGGACTTCTACATCAGTACTCTACCATCCTATAACCTGAGAATTTGCTGGAGCATTTTTCACTTATACACTTAAAATTTGGTACACTAATCGGTAGAATTTAATTAGTGAACTTAACATGCTTTAGGCACTAGTAATTGGGGTAGAAATTAATCCACACATTACACCCTACCAAGACCATCGGAGCCACTGCATCCATGTCATACATTAGGTTCTTATGTGCTGCAATTATTTATTGTGCACGCATATGATTATATTAGGCAACGATAGTATCGGAGGTGGAGCAAACGGTGTTAATATTTGATCTTGCCATGCAATGTGATCTTCGCGGAACCAGGCAAGTATAGCCCCTCCTTTGAACACTTTGAACCCATGTTTTCCTGGGCAAATTATGTTGATTGCAAATTTGCATGCGGTATCTAGTTATTTAATTACACTTATGTGAAATATGGGATAGATAGTTAATACCTAAATTGTTGCATGATCTACCTTGTTTATTTATCTCCCCCCTACAAATGTTATACCCCTAGGATTGATCTAGAGTACCTTACTGGTGCTCATGTGGGACAAATATTGTGATATGCCGCCTCATGCTATGCTTAAAACTTGTAAACACTACTACTGTACTTTATTATGGACTAGTGGATTTTTAAAATGAATGGACAAAGGAGTGTCCATTTGATTGATTATTTATGAACTGATGAAAAGAAATGAAAAATGAGGACTTTTAGAGTTGGGCGGCGAGTGGTATGCATATGATGACTAGTTGCATACCGATAGGGGGAGCGTTCGCCTGAGTCGATTAAGGACTAAACTCTATGCCATTAGCTAAGAATACAGTACTGCCACACGTGTCATTGCAGGATGATCTCGGCTTATTAAGTTATCGAATTTCTAGCCTTGCATCCAGGTAGGCCGGAGTAGTATGGATGGTGCCTATGTGTACCTGTTGACACCAGAATTTGGTATCGACTTATGACCCGATGGAGAGCTTGATCGGGTTGGTGTTGGATCGAGAACATGGAAATTAGTCCGATGGAAGCTAGAAGCCGATGGAGCCAAGAGCCGATGGAGACCAAGTCAATATCGGCCGAGTTGGACCGTGTCGGATTTGAGAATTCGATTGTATCTAGATTAGGAAAGTTTGTTATTTCCTTGGTGTGCAAGTTATCAGAGTCCTAGTTTGTAAAGTTAGGAGTCAGTTTCCTTTCTTGTAACGATCGCATATGTTAAGTTGATCGAGTCGTGTGTGATTGGGAGTCAAATACCTATGGGTATAAATATCGTAACCCGAGTACTGTAAAAAAAATCAAGAACACTTCTAATACAATTTCGGCCCATCGCCTCCCTAGCTCTCGCTAGGTTTTCGACGAGATTGTGATTTCGGGTCGTGCTGCATCAGTTTGGTTCGAACTACGGCAGTAGGTATGTCTCGTCAAACTTCATGCTGATCATCATCGTTTTAGACGTCAATCAGTATGTCCCGTATCATATGTATTGTTAGATCGCAGATCAACCATGATATGTTGGCATCAGTTCATCAGATTAGAACTTTCTTGGTTAAGTCCAATATTCTAATCAAGATGCTAGTTAGGACTTTCTCGGTTCAGTCTGATATTCGAACTAGGTTACTACTGATAATAGCATATCAAGGCTATGCTAAATACGGCACGATGCATCTACCAATATGTGTATCATTGGCTACTATATTTAGATCGGTTAATGATGGTATTAGCGCAAGCTGTCTCGACCATGTTCGATTCTTTGGGTTAATACTGGATTTAGTAGGCTTAAATGTACTTAATTGATGATATACATGTTCCTATCGGGTTTCAGCCAATAGCTTATCTCTAATTCAGTTTAACTCATCTTTTACTCCGTCGGCTCATATTACATTCAAAAAAGCCGATCCAGCATTTGCTGATTACACAATCGATCGCGTATTGCGCTATCGGCTACATGCCATCGGCCCAGCGGCCATTGGCAAAACAGATCTAACGTCTATTTTTGTTCTTGTTGATTGCAGGATCAAATCAACTGGCACGCCCTGAACCCAATTTTTAGGACCTGCACTAGAGTTAAGCAGATCTCTCAGGCCCAGTGGGACCATGAAACTTCATCATGGCTGGAAACGATCCTGTTATCCCAGTCACTATGGACAAATTGTCCGATGCGCAAAGAACAGAGTTGGAGCAGATGATAGATGCGTATCGGGCTCTTTTTCTGGAGTCTTACAGTACAACTAGGAACGGGGTAATAAATAAAGCGGACTTTCCAAGGGTTGCTAACTGCAGGAGAATCATCAAATAATCAACCGACAGATGAAGATATTCGTAGAATTGATGGCAGATAGATAAATCAAGCTTTGGTTAATCACTCTTGAGTGTTTGCCAATTCCATTGTTGATATGTTACAAAAAATGATGGAGGGTTTTCCCAGGCCAGGAGGACCAGTATATTTTCCTAGATATTCTATTTATGATCGGATGAATGCTAGATTCAGGGATGTTGTTAATAATCCTCCCAATACAGGAACACCAAATCAACCTGCAACTTATAACTATGGCATTGCTGGATAGCAGTATCAACCAGAAAACGATCGGTATCGTCGAACCGATGAATATCAAGGGAATCAGTTCCAGAATCAGTCGATGAACAATGGTTTTTATACAAATCCTAATGAGGACATGACTGACAAAATTGCAGAAATTATGCAGGAACAGTTTGGTTTGAAGCCTAAAGAGAAGACGTACTTGTATCGACCTCCTTATCCTGATTGGTTTGATCGAGTACCATTGCCAGCCCGATATAAAGTGCCAGATTTTTCTAAATTTTTGGGTCAAGATAATGTTTCAACTAGAGAACATATCAACCGATTCTTGGCACAATGTGGTGAAGCATTGGCTGATGAAGCCCTCAGAGTCAGATTTTTTCCCTTGTCATTATCTGGATCGGCATTTGCATGGTTTTCATCATTGGTGCCAAATTCTATCAGAGGATGGGCCGATTTGGAAAAACAATTCCATCGGTACTTTTATTCAGGAACTCAAGATATGAAGTTAACTGATTTAACAGCTGTGCGACAGAGAATGGATGAGTCAGTTGCTGATTATGTACAAAGATTTTGAGATGTTCGTAGCTGATGTTATAGCTTGCATCTAGATGATACTCAAATGGCCGATTTGGCATTTCAGGGGTTGATAAATCCAATCAAGGAAAAAATCTCATCACAAGAGTTCGAAAGTTTATCTCATCTGGTACAAAGGATATCAGCTCATGAGAATTGATTTTCAGAATCGAGAAAAGAGAAATTTTCTGCAAGAAGAATAGCTCATCAATTTTATTCTACCGATTTAGAATCCGATGAGGAAGTTGGGTTAGCTGAGTGGGATACAAAAAATAAGAAAGTTGTCACTTGTCCATGGATTAAGCGATCTGATTGGGAAGAGCATTACGATTTTGATGTAAATAAAGCTGATAGGATTTTTGACTTGTTATTACAAGAAAACAGTTACGGTTGCCACCTAGTCATATTATTCCACCAGCTGAAGAGTTGAAAAAGAGGAAATATTGCAAATGACATAATTCAGGAACTCTCATACTAATGAATGCAAAATCTTCCGTCAACAGATTCAATCGGCTGTAGAGCAAGGAAGAATTAAGTTTGATTTAGAAAAGAGGCCGATGAAGATAGATGGACATCCCTTCCCAGTAAATATGGTCCATGGGGGGTATCAAGGTAGACGATATATTTCCCAGGAGCGAAGAATCGGGTCCCAGGCGATGATTAGAAAGTATCAAAGACAACATGAAGAGGCATCATGTTCTTATTATGAGAAAGAGGAACCCGATTTTGATCCACATTAGGATTGTAAATTTTTCAAATATTGTTGGAATAATGGGATTAGGCTGCCATCAGCTGAGAATTGTCCTGAGTGTAATAATATAAAACCGATACAACAAAGATTCAACAAGCCAAGTGGGAGAATATCGGTTCATCAACGTTTGGGTCCTGTGAATAATGAGCCGATAGAACACGAGGGTCAATGGTGTCCTAGTGGGTTTTTTACTAAAATTCAGAAGTGAAGAGTTCAAAGGTTGAGGAATCGGGAATTGGTTAAGAAACGTTATGACAATCAACCTAGGGTAACAAGGAAAGAATGGCGGGTGAAGAAGAAGCCCGATCAGGAAAACGATAACGAAGCTCATGTTCAAATGGTATTTTTCTTACCGGCAGAATTCATGGCATCAAGATCAGGATCAGATGATGAGATAGAAGAAGCATCGGCTCAGTTATGTTTAGAACCACAGTAAGCTATTTTTGAGAAGCCAGAGGGTGATAAACATCGGCATTTGAGGCCATTATATATCAAGGGTTTTGTTAATGGCAAACCGATGGCTAAGATGCTAGTAGATGGTGGTGCTGCAATTAATTTAATGTCGTATGCTACGTATCGGAAAATTGATGGGGTACTAGAAGAGTTGATCAAAACTAACATGGTTTTGAGAGATTTCGGAGGGAATCCATTGGAACCAAAAGTAGTCAATGTAGAGTTAACAGTGGGCAGCAAGACAGTTCCGACGACTTTCTTTGTGATGGATGGAAAGGGATCTTATAGTTTATTACTGGGTTGGGATTGGATTCATGCTAATTGCTGCATTCCATCAACTATGCATCGAAGTTTGGTACAATGGAACAATGATCAGATCGAGGTGATCCAAGCCGATAAATCGGTTAACGTTGCTATAGCCGATTTATCATTATGGGAGTTGGAAGGCACTAAGTGTATATCGGGAAAAGCTTGGTAAGGGGATTTTCTCGATGTGACCAACGATGGGCTCTGATATGCGCTAAAATCACTACTACATTTTTGGCCTTTCGCATCGGGAAAAAAACGTGGCAACAGGGCCAAAATAATGGCAATAACTATCAATTGCCATGATATTGTGGTTGTTGGGAGCCATGGCAAGTACTTCCGTGGTTTAAACTTTGGACAACGACTTTTATGCTTTGTTGCAATAGATATGGTTATTGCCATGGAACGGTATGTTGCAATTTATACTAGTTGCAACGGCCGATGTCGTGGCAATAGTATGTCTTGCTACGACATAAGGCATTGAATTAGACATCACTTGCAACGGATTTACCCCCAAACAAGACACATGCGTGACATAAAAAATTCAAATAAAATCCAAAAAAATATTTTGAATTTTTTTAGACCGTTAGCAACGTTGCCACATCACTAGCCATGCATTTACAATTTTTTTGAATAATTTTGTAATCTTGTATACTATGGGGTTCGAACCCAAGACCTTCATCTCTCCAAACAACAACCTTACCGTTGGGCTATGAGCTCACGTTGATAAATTTTCCAATACTATTCTTTTAACTATACATGAGTATGAGCTAGTTCACCTTCCGCGCAATAAACTATTACAACGAAATTCAAGATTATCACAATCAGAAAAATTTGTGGTAGTATTGTCGATATATCGCAACCATTTTATAAAATGGTGGCAATAACACCTACATATTGCAACTAAAAAAGAAGGATTATCGCAACAGAAAACATTCATGGCAATACAGTTCGCATACCGCAACAGTTTCTTACAATGATGGCAATAAAACCTAACTATTGCAACAAAAATCAAGATTATCGCAACGCAAGATATTCATTAAAATATTGTTCACCTATTGCAACCATTTCGCGTGATGGTGGCAATAGCAACTATCTATTGCAACGAAATTTAAGATTATCACAACGGAACATATTTGTGGTAATATTCTCCCCATATTGCAACCATTTTGGAAAATAGTAGCAATAACACCTACCTATTGCAACTAAATTTCTGTTGTTGCAATGATCTCTGTGGCAATAGGGTAGAAATCTGGTAGTGAATGGAAGAAGAGGGCAAGTTGGGGCAAGGATTTACATTGGCCGATAAACTGCAAGAAATTGATATTGGATCGGGTGATAGACCAAGGCCAACATTTATCAGTGCTACATTACCAGAAGATTACAAAAAAGAGTTAATAGAACTACTAAAAGAGTATAAAGATTGTTTTGCTTGGGAGTATTATGAGATGCCAGGGTTAAGCCGATCAATAGTTGAACATCGGTTGCCCATTAAACCAGGGTACAAACCTTACAAGCAACCTCCTAGGCGTTTCAAGTTAGAGCTGCATGAGCCGATCAAAGATGAGATCACGAGACTGTACGAAGCTGGATTTAGTAGGCCTTGTCGATATGCAGAGTGGGTTTCAAATGTGCTACCGGTATTCAAGAAAAATGGAAAGATGCGAGCATGTATCGATTTCAGAGATTTGAACAAGGTAACCCCAAAAGATGAGTATCCGATGCTAGTAGCCGATGTTCTTGTTAATGCAGCATCGGGGCATAAAATTATTAGCTTCATGGATAGAAATGCAGGGTATAATCAAATTTTTATGGCTGAAGAAGATATCCACAAGACTGCTTTTAGATGTCCTGGTGCTATCGGCTTATATGAATGGGTTATTATGACGTTTGGATTGAGGAGTGCTGGTGCTACAAATCAAAGGGCTTTGAATTATATATATCATGATTTAATCAGTTCATTGGTGGAAATCTATATTGATCATGTTATTGTAAAGTCAGAAAGCAATCCAAAACATTTAGCCGATTTAAGGAGAGTGTTTGAAAAAAGCAGGAAATATGGACTTAAGATGAATCCTAATAAGTGTGCTTTTGGTGTATCGGCTGGATAGTTTTTGGGTTTCTTAGTGCATGAACGAGGAATTGAAATTAGCCAAAGAAGTATTAAAGCCATCAAAGATACCGAGTCACCAACGAATAAAGAAGAGTTGCAGTCATTGCTGGGGAAGATTAATTTTATCAGAAGATTTATTTTGAATTTATCGGGTAGAATTGAACCTTGGACCCCGTTGTTGAAATTGAAAAATGATGAGCAATTTATTTGGGAAGATAAACATCAGAAAGTTTTTGATGAGATCAAGGAATATTTAATTTCCCCACTGGTGTTGGTACCACCAAGAGAGAATGTTCCTTTCAAGTAATATATATCAGCTGCAGAGAATTCAATCGGCTTGGTATTGATTCAGGAGTTTGAAGGGCGAGAAAGGGTAATATTTGTCACGCCCGGAAATTTATAAATAATTTCCGATCTAACTTATGTGTTTTCCCTCGTCAAGGAATCAGCCGAGGCACACAAGTTGACAATTTAATATACAGATACAACACGAATACAAGTTAAATAATTACAAAAGAGGTACTTAGTCCTCACACCCAAAAGACTGCAGCGAAACGACGAACTAGAGTCTAACGTGGCTTCAGCTCCGCTCCCACAGGCAGCTCAACTGGGGTATAAGCCTGGTCTCTAAACCGTCTCCAACGTTGACTCGTCCTCTGGTCTTCAGCATTAACTCATCGACTGGTGGTGAGGGAATTGCAAGGTGAGTATATTGAATACTCCGCAAATCACACAAGCAAACGGAAATATGCAGAATGCAGGGATAACCAAAGGATGGC
>CM002486.1:10689358-10714679 GCA_000325765.3 Leersia perrieri
TCCACGTGCATTATCCTCTAGCCTTTTAATATCCCGCGTGATCTCTTGATCCTCTGGACATCAACTTCTCCCAAGTCGACTCCGATCCATCACCGGCAATACTCTCTCAAGGCCTCAAGCAATACCTACACATGAAACAACCAAGAAACCATAACCGAGCCCAAGTTTTCACGAACTTGACTAATCATTAGCACACAACAGAATTATCCGCGAATAGAAATCATAATCAAATCATATCTACGAAGGGAACTTGAAATTCAAGAAAACAACCCGAAATCAATCCTATTCGGGCTCAGCCGGTCTGACCGGGCACTACACGCCGGTCGGACCGGCCCAACAATCCGAATCCGATATCTCTTCTGGATCGCCGATCAGATCGCACAGGCCGGTCTGACCGCCCGGCCGATCTGACCGCAGGTTACTGACCGATCTGACCGGCCTCATCCCGAGGCCACACCTCTTCACCAAATCAACTCAAAATCAATTCAAAATTCAAGTGCCAATTATTCATCACAAAATTATAAATCAAAACCTTGATTCTACAGAATCTGCATGCATGCTCGCAGCAGGTTAGCTAACTAGCTGCCCTCGCTGAAATTTCGTAGCCACTCTGTTCATGATCGCCATTAATAATTGACCTAGCTGATCCAGTATACTATATATATGTGGCAGATCAATATATATAAGGCTGAGTTTAGCTCCTCTAAAAATTTTGGCCAAAAATATCACATTAATTTTTTGATACACATTTAAAATATTAAACGTAGACCAATAACAAAACAAATTACATATTTGGGTTGTAAACGATGAGACGAATCTTTTGAGCCTAATTACGTCATGATTAGCCATAAATGCTACAGTAACAAATATGTGCTAATGATAGATTAATTAGGCTTAAAAAATTCGTCTCGCAGTGTACAGTCCGAATATGTAATTTATTTTGTTATTAGTCTACGTTTAATACTTTAAATATGTGTATAAATATTGATGTGACAACTTTGAACTCGCAATTTTAGAAAGTAAACGCGGCCTAAACTCATCACTCATCAGTTCGTCAGTCGCACGCAGATCGAACAGCAAATTCGATCGACGATCGATGGACCAGTCTTCAAGCATGTAGCGCGAATTAAAGTGTGTGTCAGTCTTCACGATTTCATCGATCACTAAATTACTCGTCAATTTCTACATCACAGACGCAACTCATCTACTGACCTGTTCAACGTTTTGTAGCTCGGTGCTTGATTTGACTCTATGCCTGTCTTCAAAACGTCGTATTTATGGCATTGTTCAAAATAGCAAGCTACTTCCTCTGTCCCATAAAACTTGACGTTCTAGCAAGAAGGAGGCAGATTAGCACAAGTGAGAAATGACCCGTGTGCCCACAAACTTTTTCAGTTGCAGTAATCATTTCATCCAGTGAATAACACATATCAAGTGTACTTGCACTGCTAGGACGAGTAAATAGCAGCACAACAGTGCCCTCTGCCTCCTACAGCATGCTCTGTCATCGCCCCTAGACTGGACATGTGATGAACTGATGGACAATGGCTGCTCCACACGACAACTAATTCCGGACAAAACTATAGGGATAAAACGTCAAGCTTTGTAGGGCGGATGAAGTACTAGTTTACTACACAATAGAGCACTCTCAGCGCTATCACCTATTTTACATTAAAGCCCCTAAACATTGTGCAAATAACAGATTGGTCCCTCCACCAATTCAATTATATTGTAAACTTTTCTGTTTAGCCCCCTATGCTTTTTGATAATATAATGCAAAGAAGAGAAAATTTAATTTTTTTACTCTAAATGTAAAATATTTAAAGTATGTTTTTTTTTGCATAGAGATCTTTCCTCATAAATATTCAAGTCAAACCCTTTGCTTTGTCATTAATTCATCATAGTTCCTCACTTATTCAAAAGTGATCATAATATTTTTTTAATTTTAGCACATATATCCAAATATAATTCATAAATGGCATTCAATTTATATTTTAAAATACCTAGACTTCTATTTCTAAATTTAAATCAAACATATGTGTCTTTATGGATAATCCTTATAATTATATAGTACAAAATGAGTATATATTTTACTACTTACTAGCTTCTAATTCTTTATATTACCTAAGATTCTGTTTTATATAATATAAAATAATTGTATTTTCTTACTATTATAGAACAGTCAGAAATTCTCTTCATTTAATCTTTTTGGCACTTTCCTTGGTCAACATGTCTGGTTTGTCAACGACATTTTTTCCCGTTTACCGGTACAAGTGGTACTTTCCTGCGATGGACACGTAGCAGCTCCAAGTCTCCATTGCGCCTGGCGAGATTTGCTGCCACCTAGCAGTTGGCTTCTCTGGGGAACCGGCCCATACGTTTGCTTTCCATGAGGTTGGTTATTGGTTTAGGTTCTTCGCTGTTGCGTCTGCTCGCCGCATTCACTCTTTTTTTTTGCCTCCACATGTCTTTTTTTCCGTCGCACCCTACCCCATCTGTTCCTGATTGCACCAGAGATGTTAGTTTCAGGCCCTCTCAAGATTATGCTTTTTCAGTCCTGGTGATCTGTTGCGTCTTTCTCCTATTTGATAGAACACGCCAAAAGGTATTGTCGGTTTGGAGGCCTCATACGTGTTGTCCCCTGTATTGGAGGCAATGTTGGTTTCAAGTTTTTTGCTTTTGTGTCATTTTTCAATTGGTCGGCTGATGTCACCTGCAAACTAATGGCCTACACCACCATTAAGCACTTCTCCATTGATTCCTTCGACCTTAGTCCACACTCCTTGTGCGTGTCCCCTACTCCTTCAGTCTCTATGAATCAACGATGTTGTGTTTCTTGCCCGACCTAGTGTTCCACTAGCACCGGTGCCCTACCACCATTACATGGCTGGCTTGCCCTTTGTCAGGGAATCCTCTTCCCGTCCTCCACCCTCCACCTACAAACTTCGCTGGCAACCCACGCTTGCTGATGTCCTTCCTACTTCTTTTTCACCCTTTTTTAATATATTTTTTCCTCCTCTTCCAAGCCATCCTATTGGTTCTTTCACTTCCTTTTTTCCTTGGTGCATTCAACGCCATTCCTTTCGACATTGCCGCCTGCCGTCATCACTAGGAGCTGCTTTTTAGAATTTTTTTAGTCTTACCGTGTTGAGGGTGTTAGTTCGTGCAAAATTTTCTTCTCTTCTTTGTTTGCCATTTTTCCTCCTTTTTCTCTCCTTCTCCGCTCTGAACCCTGTTGGTTTTGCGTTTCTTTTTTTTTTCTGCACCTTTTCCTCTCCCATGTGTGGCCATCTCCCTTCCTTCAACAGAAGAAAAACAGCTACAATATGTCGTATGGAAGAGGAACAAAAGAAGACATCACATCTACAGCCACGTTTCGCTTCCCACGTACGCACGTGTCTGCACAGCATGCACCAATGTTTTTATTTGTCTTGAAAACAGAGATCCATTAAACCGGTTTTACACCTGCACCTTTAATGTAGCTGGGCAGATACCCCCTCCGTGCTCTTCACAACACTTTATATTAGACAATTATCATCTAAAACCAAAGAACAAGGCCCACCTTATGTGCGCGGCATCACGCCGCGCGAAATTTTCTAGTACCTTATATGTATGGTAACTTTATGGCGAGAACAGAATAACAAAACATTAATTATTATAAAAATATTAACATAAAAATATAATTCAATAATTTTATTTAATTTTGTCACAGGTATGCACAACCTTTGAAATGGAGGAAGTTAGGCTTGCGGGAACTAAGGTCCTCTTTGATTAGGCTTATAAGTTTAAACAAATAGTCAACTTTCCCGTTAGTCTTTTTTTTAAGCCATAGGCCAATCTTACGTTGTTAATCCAGAAGCTAGGTTGGACTAACTTTTCTGGGCCACCATTAGAGTGTGGTCTTATAATCCACCCGTTTATAAATTATATAAGCAAAAAAAATCTGCTAAAAGCTTATGCTAAAAGCTAAAAATCGTCTTAAAGTTGTATTGATTATTTTGTTTTTTTACGGTACCCGGGCTACAATATTTATAACCATGGGTAGTCCAACTTTGACTCGAACACGAGACGATTGGCTTAACATATGCGATTGTTTACATATAGGAAACTAAAACTCCTAACTTTACAAAATAGGACTTTGACACTTAAGAAAAAAGAAAACTTGTAAACTTTCCTATGCTAGATACAATCGGATTCCATATAAACCTGATACAGTCCAACACTTAGCCCCATGACGTTGATTCCGATCCAATTGGCTTCATCTAGATCTGACCCAATCGGCCTCGACGATCCGATCACTTTGACTTTAACTCGATTACTTCAATGCTCCGATCATCTATTCTTGACCCGATTGGATTCAACTTTCATCATCGGCTCTTTTCGATCCAAATCCAAATTCTGGTATCAACAATTATATATGGATGTTGAAATTGCCCCTTAAGATTAAAACTTTTAAGGGAGTAGTTTTAACAAAAGATAATTTAGGAAAAAGAAATTGAGTTCGTAGTTCTAAGTGTTGCTTTTACATGCATAATGAAACTATCCAACATTTATTGTGTGATTCTCATTATGCTAAATTTCTTTGGATATTTATGTTTCATTTGGTTTGAGAATACCTTCTAGTTGTGACGACATGGGTTAAAATTGGGTAGTAAGAATGAGTTCAAAAATTAAGAACTTTATTTTACTAGGGGCTTCTGTGGTCTGTTATGCCCTTTCGTTAACTAGAAATAAAATGGTTTGTGATAAAGCTCCATATAAATCTTATACGTTTGTGCTTTTTAAGGCAACAGTACATACTGGCTCCTGCTTGGGACGCACTTTCAACGGTGTAATGATGATACATGGAAGCAATTTCCATTGCATGCCATAAGCTGAAAACTATGGCTATACATATTTCGCAAACTTTAGCCGTAGATTTACCAATAGACTTGTTCAAATAAAGCTCTTATCTTCTATTAGTTTTGTGGCTATTAAGTGTGAGCTTGTTTGCTATATTTTCAAACTTTGGTTGGATCCATAACATTTTCAAACTGGGTTTATCCATTATTAAAGGAAATAAGTAATGCTCCAACGACGATTGTATTCTTTCTTTTAAACAAAAAATCAAGCCCAACCTCGGAATCATTGTTTTATCCGATAACGGTTCATCCATATTTGGTGACGGAGGCACAAGCGTCTACAGCTCTATTACAGTTTATGGAAATGAAGCCACACCTCACAAGTCACAAGTAAGACTGGACGGTCAGCTCGTAGCACGTTAGCTCATTTGGCTCGTGGCCGGCTTGGCTTAATATTTTTTTCTAACGAGCCAAACTAGCGTTTTAGCTCATTTAGATAACGAGCAAGCTCGAGCTGGCTCGCGAGCACCTCACGAGCTGTGTGGCCAAAAAAACGTAGCCAGCCCAACAGGTCCATTTAACTAAAACACAAACCTAAACTCTCTCCTATCCTAACTCCTCCCCACTCCCAGGGCAGGCTCCCAGCCGCCGCAAGTCCCGACTCAGACGCAAAGGAGTGCGACTGTGCGAGTGCGATGCCGACGCCCCGAGTTCTCGACGTGTTGACGTAAAATTCTGCCACCGGCCGTCGAGCGTTGTTGATAGGTGCGTTAACCGATGGAGTTCTCTGCACTCGGACACACGAAGGCCTGCGAGATCTGCTTATCGCCAGTGTAGGTCCTAAATACTGAGGATGCGGGCGTGCCAGTCAGTTTGATCCTGGAACTGACAGCATTGTTGTATGCTGGTCGTCAAGCAGTTGATCGGCTATCGAGCCGATGGGATGGAGCGCCTCCAACCGATGTTGATGTTGTTGATCCAGGAGTTGTAGCCGATTGTAGATAAATCGTTGATAGCAATCGGCTGTATGTCAGACATAGATCCAAATAATCAAATAGACAAATGAGATCAATAATAGCATTGGCTAAATAAAAGATATGGCATGAGAAGCCGATACAAGACTTAGATCTAGTCATAGGATAACTCATCAGATAACCCTCCGATGAAACTACACACGCCGACAGTCGATGCATCTAAACCGATTAGCTCTAATCTTAGTCCGAAGGATCGAGCGGGGTCGAGACAGCTTGCACCAAGATTATTACTAATTGATCTAAATGAACCAACTAACAGTATGTATAATGATGAATATAACAAATCTATTTAGAACAGCATTATGATTGTAGAGAAATATCGACTAAGACAGAAGATCAGACCTAACCAAGATAGTTCCAACTAAACCGATGCGTCTCTAAACAATCTTCCGAAAGGTTCTGATAAGCAATCGATTTGGGTGGAGTCGCAACACACGTCGATCCGGCTTCTTGAGCCCCGCAATCGCAGCACCACGTCTCCTCTGGTTACCACCCGTGCCGGAACACAGATGGCCTCGCCGAGAAGGCTAATCCCTGTTTGTGAATTGAAGAATACAAACAAGAACGAGAAAGAAAGCAACCAAAATTGCAGATGAATGATTAAGCTCACGAGTTGGGGTCTTACTGATGAGGACATAACTAGCTTAGATATGAGCATGACTACCTTATATATTCATCAACCAAAGGTGTATATGTTCTATGTTAGATTTACTTATTATATATTTGAACAAATATTGCTACACAATGAATTTCGTGTGTTTTCATTTGTAGAGGTACTTGCTTGGGAGAAGAAAAAGAATCCGGGCATGAGAAATGCATGGATGATCAAAGAAGTTGATTGGGGACCAAACCAAGACCTTCTCCAAGTCTACTCCTACCTCATCACGTCACATTTGGACCATAGAAGGCAAGAGACCAAGTTCTACACGTTTTGGATTCGGATTCGGGCCTCCTGACAGCATCAACTTAAAACGGACATTGCCGTTGATCTAGAAGGGTTCTCGAGGCTCACGAGTACTTGTTGGAAATCTTATGGAGTCTAATTTCAGATGGCTTTGGTTTCACGTCAAAATTCGTCCTGAGTCATCGGGAATCATCGAAACAAGCCATGTACCTCATCCAGTCCGAGTCAACTTTGGACCTTCGGTCTTGTCGTGGGCTTAGGCCCATAAGGAGGACGCCCCTCCCTGGTTGTTTTGTAACCCTAGGACGTCCCTAACCTATATATATCAGTAGCCGTTGCCTAGGTTAGGGTTGGGTTTTGCTTAGATTATTTCTGTCAAGAACAGTTTCGCCGTTGATCGGTTTGTAAGACCCCAACTCGTGAGCTTAATCATTCATGTGCAATTTTGGTTGCTATCTATCTCGTTCTTGTTTGTGTTCTTCGATTCGCAAACAGGGATTAGCCTTCTCGGCGAGGCCATCTGTGTTCCGGCACGGGTGGTAACCAGAGGAGACGTGGTGCTGCGATTGCGGGGCTCAAGAAGCCGGATCGACGTGTGTTGCGACTCCGCCCAAATCGTTGGTTATTAGAACCTTTCGGAAGATCGGGAACCCTAGTCTACATCATTTACAAACCGATCAAGCGGCGAAACTGTTCTTGACAGAAATAATCTAAGCAAAACCCAATCCTAATCTAGGCGACGACTACTGAAATATATAGGTTAGGGTCACGCGAGACCACCTAGACGCATCCCTATTGGACTCGGACACGATACATGGCCCAAAAGGCCCAAAGACGGTGACGCAGCACCGGAACAGATTCTGGACGTCAACTTGTTTGGTCGATTTATGTTGACTCGGAAGAAATTTGGACGTGGGACCAGACCATTGGAAAGGTTATCTTCTTAGCTTTCCAACCATATAAAGAACGCCTCAATCCGAGCACGTATGCGACCGGGGCGTCCGTTTTAGTGCAGACTGGTCCTAAACTTCGAACCGTGGCCGAAGTCGAATTGGTTTGGGCCTCCACCTTGACTTGGACGTCCTTGATGATCCTCCACGCCTCCGGACATCCCTCCAAATGACTCCATGTCCTCTCCATGATTTCTAATCATAATACAATCATTAGATAGTAATCTATTCTCCAAATCATATAAAGAAGAACATAGGAACGAGTTCACCTCTAAATTTAATTGTCGCGCGCGAGCTTTAGTGATTGGACCTTGAATATCTAATGGAGGTGTATTGTGTGCATCGAAAAAATTGATGTCATCATCACAACACAATTAGAAACAGAATTAAGATATCAGATAGGCAACACCTACATCAGTTGGATCGATATATCGGACTTAACCGAGAAAGTACCAATCTTCCCCGATACAAAAGTCGTCGACGAAACTTACTTCTTCGCTAGAGGTCGGACCTAACCGATGCAGCCGAACTTGGTAGCAAGACCCCGAACTCGACTATTCTTACAAAGGTTCTAAAGCGAACCTATGTAGTCCCGATAGAACAGCTGAGAACCCATGGAGTAGGTTGTAAACCTAGCGGATTAAGGTAACGATGCGTCGAAATTGTTGTAGTAATTGATTGTGGAGCCTCCTGATACAACGACCACTGTCATACAATTTATACCCTTAGGTTGACTGAATCCTGATAGGATACGGAATATAACTTGCTAAACAAGAAAGGAAATCTAACTTAAAGATAAAGGAAACTAACTACTCTTTCCTAATTAGAAGAGATGACTTATAACAACCACTTGACGTGGCTTCTTGTGATTCTTCCATGATTTGGTCTTCATTGGTCAAGCTTCCATCTTTTGGTGTCAACCTAAACCAAATCCGATTTGATCTTCATCTCCCGTGAACAGTGTCGCGGTGCTACAGTAACCATCATCTACAGCATCCGATTGCTACAGTGTCGTTTTTAACAGTAATCGGCTGCTACAGTGTCCGGACTTGCTTGTTGCCAGATGTTTGCTTCCCGCAGTCCTTCGGATGCATGCACATATGCATATCAAATTGATGGAGACATATACAAAATTAGCTCTATCATATCGATCCGATTGTATTGATTTTGACTCGATAATCTTCTATCTCAGTATCGGCTCATTCTAGGCCAAATCCAAATTCCGGTGTCAACACAACGGTGACGGCCGACGCCCTAGCCGGCACCGCCTCCTGCTCGCGCCCTCCGCTAGTTCGCCCGACCGTGCCGCCGGCACCTTCCGCAGCTCCGCCCGTTCGCCTGTTCGCCCGACCACGCCGCCGATGCCCTCCGTCCGTTAATTGGTGCCCCTCCCACATCCACCTGGCGCCGCCCCTCCCACAGCAAAGGAGTGCGACATTGCTGAATTTTGTGTTTTGGCTCACGAGCTATAACGAGCTAGCTCGAGCAACTAACGAGCCGAGCTGAGTTGACATTTTAGCTCATTATGCCAACGAGCCGAGCCAGCTCGTTATGCTAACGAGCTATAACGAGCCGGGCTACCCTTATGCATCCAGCCTTACACTCACATGTCACAGATTCACACTACACGAACTCCGAATACATGAATGTTTTACAACCCGTAACTTAAACACCGATGTCACTCGTATCATGATTCTTCATCTTCAACGCTTTAACTGTCAGGGGATAATCTGAATCGACGATAATTTCAATCTACACTACGAACATGGAAAGGTCCGGTCCGGTGGTGCACAAAGTCACATACTCACATGAAGAGCATGCTAAACCGTTTCAGCAGGCCTAAACCTTCCCAAGAATACTATGACCATTCCAAATCACCTGGCAGCTGCAGCTGCACCCGCAAAACTCCATTTTTATCCCTGATTACTGCTCTCTTGAAACTCAGATATTTGCAACATGGCCCTTCATAATTTATGTTCAGAATTTCTACCATCACTGGCCTCCAATTCTCGATATGCTGCACTTTCGGACATTGTCCCGAAACTACCGTTACGAGCGGCAGATCAAGAAATTTTCTACAGCCAAGAGGAAATGCACTGTGACAGATCATCAGTACCATCCGACACTAACGACTTACGTGGCGTTTTCACCTCCTGCCGCCGTTGCCGAACCACGGGCAGCCGGGTGCTGGCTCCGCCACTGTGAACAGTGAGTCCAACTCTTTTTCAGTTCCCAGGCTTCGTGTAACTTAGAACAGAGTAAACCGCCTGGATCACGGTGCACACGAGCCCAATCGCTGCAGCCACGAGGCCGGCGGCGAGCCACGGGTTAACGAAGTACTTCTGCTTCAGCCACGCCATCCACCTTCTTGGCCGGCTACGGAACCGCCTCTCCAGCGCCTGGCACACGGGCCTCAAGTAGTTCTGGCCCGCCTCGTCCATGTCGAACACGGCGCCCTTGCAGAGGTTGGCGAAGAGGTCAGCGACCTCGGCGTGGTTGCCGAGGCCGTGCACGATGACGCCCCGCCTCGACAGCAGCTCGACGTCCCTCGCCGTGCACGCCAGCTGCGACATGAACACGCAGTACGCCGTCACGTGGCTCCCCGCCGCCGCCGGGTTGCTCTGCTCCAGCGCCATCAGATTCCGCAACAGCCGCCACGTCTCGCCGTCGATGTTCAGCCTCGGCACGTGCAGCGTGCCGCCCAGACGGCTCACCCTCACGTCCAGGATGCTGCGCGCACCTGCACCACAGAGCGGCCGCCGCTTGAATCTCACACCGGCGAAGTAATAGTCCGTCGCCGTCCGCCACCGGCCGACCGATCTGCCGCCGCCGAAGGGGATACTCTTGTTGGAGATGGGCGTGAAATGCATGTGTAGGAGGTGGAGGAGATTTGACGGGAGCGGAAGCAGCGCAGGCGGCGGCGCAACGGTCGGCGTCGCGACGGAGTACTCCGTGCAACGCATCAGGTCGCGCGCGTACCCCGCGATGGCGTGCACCGCCGGCGTCTCGCCGTCTAGGAACGTCATCTGGTGGACCTTGTCGACGACGAAGAAGGGAATCTGGTTCTCCGCAAGGTAGAACACGTCGCGCACCACCGCGACGGCCTCCTGCTGCCCGGCGGCGGCCGCTCTCCTCTCCTCCTCCTCGTCCGGCACCACGCGGTGCCCCGCCTGCGCCACGGGTGGTTCAATCATCGGCGGCGGCGGAGGCGGCGTGACGCGTCGGCCGGCGACGTCGCCGAATCGGACGAGGATGTAGCAGGCGTCGAGCAGCAGCATGCGCACGAACTCCGTGCTCGACATGCCGACGAATTGGGCGTAGCAACGCCTCGCGCGCTGCTCGAGGCGGGCGAGCTCGGTGAGGTAGTCCTCGAGCGTCATCGGCGCGGTGGAGTTCGCCGCCGCGGCGGCGAGGACGTCGTCGAGGTATCTGACCTTGTCGGCCTCCCTGAGGAGGTGGTCGGCGCGGTGGTACGGGCCGATGGACACGTACTGCGGCACGTACTCCTGCGCGTCGACGTTGCGGGTCAGCTCGCCGACCTTGTCGACGACGATCCACGGCGGGGCGAACTCGCCGCCGGCCCGCCGCTCCGTCGACGATTTGAGGTTGGAGAGTTCAAGCCTCAGTTCGCTCGCCAAGGAAGGGATGTCAATGACATGGTCATCTGCAATCGATAAACATCAAATCATCATGGATTAGACATTCCAATTCCCAATTACTGAGCTGATCAAAGAACGAATCTTGTGTTAATACCTACCTTCTTTGTTCCCCATCCCTGCAGCGCTGAAAGTACGATTTCTCCCTTCTTTAATTCCTCCTTGCTTCTGCAGCGCACTCAAGCAGGAAGCAGAGCAGCTGCCCTGTCGCTTAAATTTAACTACTGTACCTACCACTCCATCAATGGATGAGAGAGCATAAAAATTCTGCAAACTATTTCATCTCTCATCCGTAATGACATTGGGCAGTAGATACAACTAGCCAACTAGGAACAGTCTTTAGAGAAGATACAAGTCAAGTCAACTACTAAGACAAAAGTAACCATTGGTTTGAATGACGGACGGGACAAGAAAGAAACATACAATCCTCAGCCCTCAGCTAATCCTATATACTAACTATATAGTGATCCCCACTTAGTTAACCTGGAGGTCGTGGTTCTCGTACATGCGTCATGTGCACATGTGCAGGAAAGAGGATCTGTTCACTCTGACCGATTGTCTCAGTCATTAGTGCTACAAAAATATTTGTTGGAGTCACTAAGTCCTGTTCGCTGTTGATTTATTTGCCATGATGATTGTGGGATCCACATCCACGTGTAAATTATTCCCGGCGAAAATTGTAACCTGGTCTTTAATGTAACCATTGATTGATAAGTTCTACCACCAATGTTGAATATATTATTCTAGCACGTATAGTTGAGTTGGTACTGTATGATTTATTGGGTATATTACATTCGTAAGTAATCATGTTATAAAGTTTTTCAAATTTTTCAAGAGACTCGATTTACGGCTTTGAATGATAAGAAATATGACAAAGCAAAACCCAGAGATTGCCCAAATCAGGGACATTCCTTTCAATTTTCTTTTTAAGGGTCTAATTATTTTAATCTTCTGAAGTACCTTATATTTTATTTATATAAATAATTACAGGAAACTTTTGAGTGTAACACGTACGAGAGCAGAAGATATTAATACAAGTCAGTCAAGCGCACTGAAGGAGACAAGGGTAGCTTTGTATGGTCGTGTTGATGATGCACGTGCAGTATAGTGACATGTGGGGCTGTACATTTGTACACCGCCACCAAGCTATGCGCCCATAGCAAGTTTAGATAATTTAAGTTTGCAATTAGAATTTATCTCCTGAGTTTATCTAACCTATAGCTGAACAAGTTGTTTTACCCATGACCATCATCATTCATCAAATCCGACGACCCATGTCATCTCAACCTGATCCGACGACCCATGTCCATGTAGCCCGAATGACTTTCCAAAAAAAAAAATCGCCGCCGGAGGATTCCATTCATCACTCATCTCTCGCTGCCCTCCAAGTCTCCAACGCATCCGCTCCTTTCGCAGGCCTCCTCACCGATTTGCCGCCGACGACGATTAAAGCTCTGGATATTTGCCCCGTTTTTTACTAGTGGTAGCCGCTCCCACGTAACCAAGTCAGCATTTGATGGCGACACTAAGAGAGCAAAGAGAAGAGAGAATAACCAATGATTTTACCCGGAAATGGTAATGACACTGGTGGTGACAAGTGAAGAGAAGAAAGAGAGAGACATCGGGTGCACTGGCTGGCTTCGACAGGTCCGGGCTGGCAATTTGGTAGAGCAAAGCTCTAGCAAGATTAGTTGTGTGAGCTTATACATTAATATGACTAAAATTACTTAATTTCTTTGCACTCTGTCCGTATGTCATTCTTTGCTGCAATATCTACTCCCTCGGTCTCGTAATATAAGAAATATTGTCGTTTTAGGAAATAATAAGAATATATTCTAATGTCCACAATAACTATGATTAATATTAGATAACACATTCCACAATTTAAAGATTCAAAATATAGATATTAAAGATATGCATAAAAGCATGTAGCTCATTATGGAAGGACAAACCTTAATGGTTGACATGTGGGCTACACATTGATTATATAAAAACTAAAATTTCTTATTACGGGACAAACTTTAGCTAAAGTTCTTATGTTACGGGACAGATGGATTACATTCTTAACCATACTTGATTCACGTGTTTATTTTAGCATTCATTGTCCATGGATTAAGTTGTTTATTTGAGTGACATTTTCACTTATGAACAGTCGCTATACAACACTGGTAAGGCTCCATGCATTAAGAAAAAGTATGGAAAAAGAAAAACGGTTGGTCCTCAATTTTCATGCTAAAGGTACCCATCGTTACAAACCATTGGATTTGATTAAGTGAACAGGCGGACTTAATTAGATCCACGCAAGTACAACTTTCACAGTATTCAAATATGCTACAACTATTTATATAATTAAAACCATGCCACTACAACATATGAAATATTAGATCCATGCCACTTTGACTGTATGAAACACATTTTGATTTTTTTTTTGCTACCACATTTTGATATGGACAAAATTACCCCTACTTTTATTCCTTTTGGTTAACCATTCTATTCAACAACCCTAAACACTGCCAAAAGCGAGCGGCGGCAGAGCAAACCGCAGCAGCAGTGCAAGTAGCTACGGCAACAGTGAATAGCGAGGGTGGGGGAGCAACAGACCAAGCAGCCATGGCGGCAAGGTCAGAGTACCTCGGAGGCTCAGAGTGAATAGCGAAGCGGGAGCAACAGACCAAGCACCTCCTTTCCCTTCCTCACGCACGAGCAAATTTATTTAAAACATGTCTGATGCGTACAAATGGCATGGATCCCATTATAGACATGTTGTAGTGATATGGTTACAATTATTCCAACAGTGGCGGCATATTTCAAAAGTGTGAAAGTTTTAGTGGCATACATCTAATTAATTCTATTTCAAACCACCATTATGTCTTTACGCAAAGAACCACTGGCCCCACCCTCTTCCCTCCCCTCCCTAATGGCAAATGCACATTGACCTTCCCTTCCCTTCCCTTCACTCACGGACATTAGCTAAGAAAAAGAAATAGATTATACGAATTTCAAAATAAAGCATGAGCGTTTGCAAGGTTGGGGCAGTTTTAATGAACAATAGTATTACTAGACATTTGCTTTAGCTAACATTTAAGAATGAAATGTATAAAATCTAACTTAGTAATCACATCATGTAAAAAAGATGCGCGGGCTTCCTTCCTAGTTTTATGCAAAGATGCAAGAATTAAATTCAACTATCTATTTTATTGAACTTGAAACTTTTAACAAGTTCATAAAGTTGGACCATGAAGGAGGATATAAATTATGTTAATTTTTAGACCTAAATTACATACAATCATTAGGTGAAGCTAATTATCTTACTATACAATGGAACAGTACTTTACTTCTATGGTGCTACCTGGACCACTTTCGTGCTTATGGAAACACGATACACATTACAAGGCTACCGACCTTCCGCGGCAACAATATCTACACTGTACCTGAGTGCAATTTCTATCCTGGTTTAGTGTAACTCAGAACAGAGTAAACCGCCTGGATGACGGTGCAGACGAAAATGACGGCGGCTGCTAGGAGGCCAGCCGCGAGCCACGGGTTGGCGAAGTGCTTCTGCTTCAGCGACGCCATCCACCGTCTCGGCCGGCTCCTGAACCGCCGGTCCAGCGTCTGCCAAACCGGCCTCAGGTAGTTCTGATACGCGTCGTCAGCGTCGAACACGGCGCCCTTGCACAGATCCGCGAAATGCTTGGCCACCTCGCTGTGGTTGCCGAGGCCGTGCACGATGACCCCCCGCCGAGACAGATGCTCCACGTCGATCGGCGTCGACGCGATCTGCGACATGAACACGCAGTACGCCGTCACGTGGCTCCCCGTCGCCGCCGGGTTGCTCTGCTCCAGCGCCATCAGGTTGCGTAACAGCGGCCACGTCTCGGCGTCGATGTTCAGCTGCGGCACCTCCACCGTGCCGCCGCCGCGGCTCACCCTCACGTCCAGGATGCTGAGCGCGCCGCCCTTGCTTCGGCTGAGAGGCCGTTTCTTGAACCTCACGCCCGCGAAGTAGTACTCCATCGCCGTGCGCCACCGGCCCACCGTCCTCCCGCCTCCGCCGCGGCGGCACGTGAGTTCGGCCGGCGTGAAGTGCATGTGCAGCAGGTGCAGGAGATTTGCCGGCTCCGGTGACCGCTCCGGCTCTTCCACCACTGTCGGCGTCGCGACCGAGTAGTACGTGCACCGCATGAGTTTGTGCGCGTACCTCGCGATGCCGCGCAGCGCCGGTGTCGTGCCGTCGAGAAACGTCATCTGGTGGACCTTCTCCAAGACAGGGAACGGGATCTGGTTCTCCGCCTGGTAGAACACGTCGCGCACCACCGCCACGGCCTCTCGCTGGTCCACCGCGGACGACTCCTCCCTCTGTAACGGCACGACGCGGCTTGCGGCCGCGGGCTCGTCACGGCCGCGGCGCCGCCTGACGACGTCGCCGGCCAAGCGGACGACGATGTGGCACGCATCGAGCAACAGCCGGCGCAAGAACTCCTTAGTTGGGAGGCTAAAGAGATGTTTCGCGCGGTACTCGACCACAACGGGCTCCTCCTCCTCCTCGACCAGCTGGCCGCGGCTCGTGACGTCGCCGAATTTGACGAGGATGTAGCACGCGTCGAGCAGCATCCACCGCAAGAACTCCTTGCTCGGGGTATCGAACACGTGCTTGTAGCATCTCCTCACGCTTTCCTCCATGCGCGCGAGCTCCGTGATGAAATCCTCCAGCCGTAGCGGCGCGGTGGAGTAGGCGGCCGCCGCGGAGAGGACATCCTGGAGTGTGACCATCTTGTCGACGTCCTTAGAGAGTTCGGAGTGGCTGATACGGTTGTACGGGCCGATTGAGACGTGGTGCGGCTCGTACTCGTGCTTGTCGACGTTGCGTGTCAATTCAGCGACCTTGTCGACGATGATCCGCGGCGGAGCCGAGTCGCCGCCGGCAAGCTCCGTCGACGGGTTCAGGCTCGCGAGTTCATCCCTCAGTTCTTGCGCCAGTTCTGAAGCGATGTCAATCACATGTTGATCTGTAATTGAATTTCCCAAGTCGCCAAAAAAGCTTTGTTAGGTGATTGATTAGCTATCTAAATTGCTGAATTAATTAATCTGATCGAAGAAAGGATATTGTTATGACCTAGCATCTCCATCTATGCACGACAAGTATGATTGCCACGCTTCCTTCCTATGAAGTGCACACCTGCAGGAAGCAGAGAGCACCTACCAACACAAATGAACGGGCACACACCCAGTCCATGGCCAAGGACATACACACACACACATATATAGACAGTAAGCCACGGATTTTTTAACAAGGTATATATACCTGCATAAAAATTTTATCCAACTTTCTAATTCTTCGTCTCAATGGCGATAAGATCAAATCGATCGGGAGATTCACGCGCAGGAAAACACAATCAGTATGCATGCACAAAATAGTAACCGAAAGCTACACTTTGAGAGGAAGATGTACAAACTACAGATATTATTACAAGTCAGTCAAGCCATCAAGCGCACTATCGGAGACAATAGTAGCCTTGTTAATTTGGACCCATTGTCTCTGGAGTCTTGACTGCTGGCGAAAGCAGTGACGTATGCAAAGATGCGCATATATAGCTTATTATGAGCTTATTGGCGGCCCTAGGGTGGGTTTAGTTAAAAAAAAATTGGAGGTCATATCATGCGTTTGATCGGATGTTGAAAAAGGTTTTTATAACTCGTCTGAAAACGGCGAGATGAATTTATTAAGCCTAATTAATTTGTTATTAGTGCATGTTGGTTACTTGGCACTTATGGCTAATCATGGACTAATTAGCTCAAAGATTCGTCTTGTGATTTTCATGCAAATTGTACAATTAATTACGTTTTTATTTTATATTTAATACTGCATCCATATTTTGAAAGATTTGATACGACGTTTTTGGACAATTTATTAAAAAAAACTAAACAAGGCCTTACCGTAGATTATAAGGTCGTGTGAATGCTCCATGTGCAGGAAAGAATCTGGTCACTAGTCCTAGTTTGATTCAGCATAGGATTTTTTTTGCCTCGTTTTCGGTTAGCACGCTTCACAAAATGATTATCCGTGGTTTTTTTCGAACGAAGTTTATATAAAAGTTTCTTTGAAAATTCATATGGATCCATTTTTCTAATTTTTAATAGTTAATACTTAATTAATCATGTGCTAATGATCTTTCTCGTTTTGCATATCCAAAATAATCCCCTTCCACTCTCTCTTTCAAATGAGGCTAATTAGTGTAAGTGACTCTCTCTCTCCAGTTGGCTCAACTGAGGCTGCGTTCAGATGAGGAGGTAAAAAAAGCAGTGCTACCCAAGAGAAAAAAAGACAGTGTGGCACGCAAAACGATAAACATCATTAGCACATGATTAATTAAGTATTAACTATTTTAAATTTGAAAAATGGATTGTTTTTCTTTTTTTCTACAACTTTAGTGTATAACTTTTTTGAAAAAACGCTCCGTTTATTCGTTCGGGAAACATGCACACGGAAAAAAAAAGAAAATACTATAGGAATTTGCTAGTACTTTTTTTTCCACTGGTGAACGCAGCCTCAGTCCATCTAGCGAGACTAGTATCAGTTAGTCCAGTATAATGTTGAATTTTCTTCCTTGCTTCTTGTGTGGTCCACACGTAAATCACTCCATCCAACGTAATGTTGGTCCACAATATTTTGCTGTGTACTGTATCAATTTATTTACGACTAAGTGCGGATTAAATAGTTAAACTGCAAATCATACATCAGTTTTGCTCCGTGGGCATGTGGATTAGACAATGTACGTTGACCCTGAGTCAACCCAAGTGGATCATGCGATCGCGTACAGCAGTTTCATATTTGGCAGCTTTGCTCTGGCCAATAGTGTTGGTGACAGATGCTGGACAAACATTGGCCTCCGCTAAAGTAGACAGTACGTACTACCGTCCGACCCTAGCTGGCGTGCAGCCCTCACCGTCTTTGTGTTTGGTCACATTAATTTGTAAATCTCAACCTTTGCCTGCATAATTAACTGCTACATTTGTCGCCGATCGTTCTTTTGTTTATTCGTAGTTTTCTTTAGCGCAATGGAAAGGATAGGGTGCATGAGTCTCATGAGAAATGAATATATGCAAGAGTATGGAGTGTGCATGTGCATGGACTGTTAGCAAAGGTATCGTTGTTTGGTGGAATCTTGCAACATCGAGGAATCGCCCTTTCGAGATTCTCCTTGCTTAGTCCTCTTCCTCTTATCCTCTCGTCTCCAAAACAATCGCCCTTCCATGTATGTGCACACGCTTTGTTAGTTAAAAAATCATAACGAACAGATAGTACTTAAGGCCTCGTTTGATTCAGATGTTCCGGATGGATTATTTTTAGCACGCAAAATAAGAAGTATCATTAGCGTATGATTAGCGTATGTTTAATTAAGTACTTACTATCCACGCAAAAAAAATTAAGTATTACCTATTTTAAATTTAAAAAATAGATTTATTTGATTTTTAAAGAAACTTCTTTATAAAAAGTTTTTTCAAATAATACATCATTTAGTGGCTTGAGAAGCGTGCACGCGCTAATTTGGAAAGCAGCCATCTACGCTATGCATACTAGAACGCGGCCTTAAAATTAGAGCTATAGATATCCGAGGAAGCACATGAACACTGCAACCATAGAGACCGAACAATTGCCGCAACTTTAATCATTGGAAGTTTGGAACATCAAACATAATACCAAACGTTTCAAGAATAGTATGCCTACTGGCTACTATCGAAAGATTAGTTTTGAAAAAACGAAAGAAGATTAGCAGAGCTATATATATATAACACATAGCACAGCAAGTATACATACGAACACGAACAGAGTAGCCAGATGCATCAGCCGCACAGCTGCAGGCACAAGCATATCAGCAGTAAAAGGTAAAAGCAGGAGCAGTGGCACATCTGCTTATGCAAGGCCAGAAATGATAATCAGCGACAGCGCAGCCAAAGGGCGAGCGACAGGTGGCTCCTAGGGGCTAGGGCCACACATTGGACAAGAAAAAACAATGCTGGAGCATAACATGGTGATCTGCAAACAATTAGCATAACATACAACCATCAAGTACTTATTAAGTTATTATCCATCCAAATTGCTGAAATGACGAAGCAAACATGCTTGATTCTCCATCTCTGCAGGAAATTATTTACCACCATGCTGCATGAATGCCAGGCATAAATACATCCAAGGTGTACCTGCGTAAAATTCTCCAACTTTTTCAGCCCAAACACATTAAATCAGCGAGGAATTCAGTTCACTGGCAGGAATGCACTATCAGTATACAAAAAGACAAACTGAAAGGTACCAATAACTCATTAAGGGACACTTTGCAGAAAGATGAGTCTTGACGACAGGGAACAAAACAAAGGTACTAGCTAGAAACCTGACCTTTGCTAGTAGCTTGGAAGCCAAGTCACTGAAGTAAAGAATCCGGTCACTCATGTCTGTCCAATTGTTTCGGTCCAGTGCCGTTAGATTTCAGAATCCAGTGCTGTAAAATTAGTGACATGCTTTCTCTTTTATCAAGGACGTTATATGTACATAAAGAGGATTAACAAATTAAGTGGACATGTAGCAATCGCGAGGAAGAAATGTGAAAAAAGGAATAGTGCGAAGCAGACACACGTCTTGTTTGTACAGCAACGTTATTGGGAGACATGGTTCCAAATTAACCACAAACCCAAACTAGCTCACGCGGTAGCCACATACATATTTTCCTTTTTCTTTCGAAAGAAAGCCGTCCATGTTTCACCAAGAAAAAAGAGTAACCCACACATAGTAGCACTCACATTATCTTTGCTGTTTTCAGTGATGTTACACTTTGATACAAGAAAGAAAAATTCATTGGGAGAGGCTGGGAGCTCCAAAATTTTCATCCTGCCCCTTTTGCGTCCCAGAGTTTTTATTTTGATCAATATTTATCCTCATTTCGTCAGTTAACCATTAAATTTATGAATAACTATATTACCACTCCTTATGCTCAAGAACTAGCTTGAAAAGTATTATTCTCAGAGCAAAAATAATTTTAGATTAAAAATTAAAAGAGGTAAACATATAACCCCCATTTTAAAACCTGAAATGAATTTAATTAACTTTAATGAAATTAGAAATGGTTTTTTCCTATTCTCCCATCGCTTCAAATTTTTTTGAAGTTGGTTAAACAATATAAAAAAATCCTAAGGGGAGGAAAACTGAATGATTATTTGTGCAATTTGTCTATTTGAAATCTTGTATACTCCATCTCAAACAATATAATCATGTTTAATAGTGTAAAATGGAAGAAAAAAGATAGGTCACATGTATGAATCATGTTAGTAGATTTAACATTAAATAAATTACATAATATAGAACTCTTTTTACTTAAAGTAATTTACCTTCATAAATATTATTGGTCAAAATAGCATCTTGAAGATTATGTGCAGGTCGGATGGAATGCGTAGAAGGGGCGAGTTACATAGTTGTTTTCTTTTAAAAAAATTGAATGGTCAGCTAACGAAACATGTAGTATCAAAAAAAAAAATACTTCGTTAGATTATATATATGAACTTAGAACGAGTTACAAATGGTACATGAGACACTAGACAAAATCTATTCGTTTATTAATCATGCCACCTTTAAATACACGGTTGACTGTGTTCTGTACCTTTTGGAGCCATTTATTGTACCATAAAAGCTCTCCTCGACAAAATAAAGGCATAACGGAATAGGCTAAATATTGAAGAGTACAACAGAATTTATCTATTTATACAAGTTATGCCTATTTGGATGAGTTAGCAGGTGCATGTCTGGACACTCGAGTCGAACCAGACATGTATGGACTAAAACCAACAAATCTACTCTTCCTCCAATCTATCCATCCAAGAACGAAGGTATTTTCTCCATCTCTCTCTCAATCGTCAATACCTCATCATTTTCTGATCTGCTTCCTCCCCTTTTTCCAATCCAATCTATTCCAGCAAGGACCAAGGCAACACTGCTATAAAAACACTAATAGATGCCAACTTATATGTATGGGTTCAAATAAAACCGACATCTAGGAGTCATTTCATGTCCCCTCTTGGGCCCACAATTAATAAACGGCACCTATACCGTATTATTGATGTCGAATCTTTTTTAAGGAACCGGCACCTATTATAAACTACAGTGCCGGTTAAATGTAACAATGGCATAATATAGTATTGGTGCATGTTCTTCAAAAAATTGGCACCCATACTAGTGAACCGAGAGTGCATGGGGCTAGTTTCATGAGCCCCATCTCTCCTTCCCCCTTCCCCGACGATGAGAGGGATCCACCGCCGCTACTGGGGAGGGTTGCGCCGGTAACGGCCCCCTCCCCAGTTGCCACAGCAGCCTTCCTCTAACTCAGCACCGGCCACCGCCGCCGGCACCCCCTCCCCTCCCCTCCAACTCCGTAGACAAATTCCAATGGCATGGAGATTGGGCGTTGCCGGATCTAGCCGCTCAGTGATCAGGTTGAGTATGACGAGTCATGGCCATCTCCTCCTTCTCTTCCTCAGCGATGCGGAGGTAGGTGCGGTGGCCACGGCCAGTGGGCCGAGGGACAGCGTCCAGTGTAGCGTCAATCCACCAAAGGTAAGCATCTCTTTGTAGTTTTCCTCATCCCCTCCTCTGTCTTTCACCCTTTGATCTCGCTACCGCTGATTGCAGAGATTCTTGGATGTGCTAAAATTTGATTTTAGGGTTCTAGGATGTGATGAACTTGTGATCCTCCCATTTCCATGCGAGTGAATTAATGAACTTGTGATTCTGGACGGTGATGAACTTTGACTCTAGGATGTGGTTGCAGCTGTGACTAGGATTTCATTTCTGCAATCGATGAGTCGACTTGATTTGTATCAGGCTCAATCTTTTATAGATGTTGGTTGTATAACGGCACCAATGACCTGGCTACAAAACTGGCACCTATGAGAAGTTTGAGGCCTACGTCTTTAGAGTGTGTTTGGTATGGGGACGAGGTAGAATAGGTTGGACCCATTCCTGAATTTAAGGGATGGAGCGGTTCCAGCTATGTGTTTGGTTTAATGGATGGAATGGATCTATTTTTTGTTTAGTAGGAGAGATGGGGTTGGAACGAAATATAAACCTTCAAACACATAAAAAATAGGTGGGTGGGGGCAGAGACGGTGCGGATGCTGTCCAGGAGGAGCCAACTCGTCCAACATTTTTCTTTTTACCAGATGAACCCGAATCTAGAGGGAATATTCCCCTTAAGAGACCCATCCCATCCATTCCTCAAACCAAACAGACTAAAAAGTATGTTTATCTGATGCCAACCCATTCTAACCTACCAACCAAACACACCCTTAAGGTGTTATGCAATAATGAAATGCCGGGCAGTACGAAATCATAAGACTTGTTTTGACTTATATCACGAGCACCTGTTTGTACGATGATGATGTCTGGCTGCTAAACTTTGCTTTTGTGATGGCTGAAGTTGTTGTCTTAGCTATTATGACTACGGAACTGAGTGTCTAATTCCTAGTTCACTGATTTCCCAGAGTATAATGCCTAGATCACGCTTGAGATGAAAATGATGGCGTGTTCTAAAAGGCCGGTGGCTAGCCACAGTTAAGATTACCTCCGTTTTTTTATTTGACGTCAATTAGTTTAAAGTTAAGCTAATCGTCATCATATATATAAAATCTAAGGGAGTGGAGTACTTTAGTACTTCTTCGGCCACCCCTACCACTTTTGCGGCTGGCTCTAGCACCGGCTGCAGAGGCTCACGTAGTTCTTCTTTGGCCACCCCTACCATCTCTAATAACGAATTTTATGCAAGTTCTCGCGCAGTGAGACATGCCACCTGGCCATGTGCAATTGCTGGCTTTCCCCTCCTTCGCACAACCATTTGATAGATCATTTACGGTAGGGAATGCTAAAGAAAAAAAATACAGAGCAGATTGCATGAAGGCTCACGATGCTTCGTCCACACCCGCTTGCCCTGCTTTTCGTCTTCCTCCCTCGGAACGCTTTTGACGTACGGCCACAATAAATCTCTACCTATCTCTACTATTGAAAAGTGAATCCTAAAATGGGACAAGGTTGAGCCACGTCATGAAATTCTTATGGACCATTCGATTGGGAAAAGAACAAAATAAGAAGGTGCAAACATAACCGTCAGATCAAAAGGCAAAGAAAAGAAGAAGGTAGCCAGAGAGCAGAGAGCCTAGCTGAAGAGATGTGATCTTTGGGAGTTGGGAATTGGCACTGGGAGTGGGGAGGTGTCCTCGCATAGGAGTAGTCGCGAGTGGAGAGAGCGATGAAAAAAAATGACACTGACATTGTCATGGCATATCATTTGCTGTAATTTTTATTTTAATACCTACTAATATTTCATATTATATGCTCCACTAATTAATCCATTAATCAGTGAAAATATTTGTGAAAAAAATATATCTTTCACATATATTAAACACCTTGCAAATTTCAGTTTTCAAATACAAACTATTGGCTCACCTCACAACATATATATCTTTCACATATTATATAAATAACAAATACAAAAGAATAAATGATAATCCGAACTGTTGGTTTGTTTGTCCCAGATACCTTGCAAACCTCTCTCTTCCAAAAGTATATTACACAATTTACGATAGGTCATATTCTCGCAAATGCATTTATCCACTAATTTAATAAAAAATATTTAAAATATACCACCTACATTCATAACAAAAACTTATCCTTACAAGATTTCGACAAACATTTTTGGCTCGTCTAATAATGGAACGGAATCGCTAAAAATATTATGACAGATGATTCATAAACAATATTTTTAGTATATCATTGCAATGTAATTATGTTGTGATTATACTGTAATTAATTGTAACATATACATAATTTCTATATGATTTTTATGTATAAGTTATATGCAAGTTACAAATTTTTATAATGTATAACATGATGTCACACAAATGCAGGGGAATTAGTTCCTATAAACCACTGTCGATGCATACGCTCGACACGCGGGGATCCCGGGGACCCCTTTTTCGTTCGGCACAGGGGTGCGGTGTGCCAAGGCCTGAGCTAAGGGGGAGGAGAAGGTGGGTAGGAATGAGAAGCACACAAGACACAGAGATTTATACAGGTTCAGGCCGCCGGGAAAGCGTAATACCCTACTGCTGTTCTTGTTGTTGATATGGTGGATGAAAGATTACAAGGATTGGGAGGGGTTGGAAAGAATAACTAAGGCATGCTAAGGGTTTTCATGGGTCCAACCGGCCTCCCGTTTCTACGAAGGACCAGGGCCTCTTTTATAGTTCAAGGGGACACCATAGTGATCCTCTACTGTTTTTTCATGTGTGAGAGGATGTTCTCCCATTTGGAGTGGGCATGCTGCCCTGTCTTGTCGCCTGTGCTTCCATGCCTCCCTCCCCCGTTGCCACGTCGCGGTGGTCGGCGGAAAAGTCACCGAAGATTTGATGCTTGGGGATGTCATCCTCCCCAACCAGTAGCGGGGCCCGCATGTCAGCGTCGAGAGTAGAGTACTCATGCCCCTCTGCCACGCATCCGTCCGTTGCATTAAATGCGACGGAGACGGGGCGGAGAGGCGTGCTGTCCCGCGACGACAGCGCTGTTAGCGACACTGTCACCGAGGGAAGACTTTGGTCGCCCACCCCCTTTCCCTCGAATCAAGAGAAAGGAGGTGAATAAGTGATGATGAGGGCCTGTCACCCGCGCCTCACATCACAGTAAATGCGAGGGGGCAGGCGCAAGACCTCTCTAATCGTATTAAATGTGGTAGTTTACTGTTGGGACGTGCCATGATTATACACGTGCGCACCGCGCGCGAGTCTCTCGAGCCGCGGGGGATAGCTCAATCTTCTCCTGCAGCGTGTGGCCTCCCCGCAAGCCCCCAGGCGCGCACTCCTTAGGGGCGTGCCACGTGGCCTCGGGTGGCCCGAACCCCTT
>CM002486.1:10714779-10760852 GCA_000325765.3 Leersia perrieri
TCCCACAGACCTAGCAGTCCGGGGTGCGACCGTTTTCCTCCCTACAGGTGTGGATACTTCGGAGGTGCTGCATATGGAGCACTAGGGCGAACCGAACGTGAGCTGATCGAGGAGGAGACGTTGATCAACTGCACGGCACTGCAACCACGACGCGTTTGTCTACGTCGAGACGGTTCCGCATCTTCTACGCGTCGAGTGGTAATCCCGTGATCTTTAACAGCAGTTAGTTCCTGGTTTATGGGGTAAAAAATTTTGATTTGCGCTAGTGTAGCCTCCCCATGCTCCTACACCACCATCCTTCGGGCTATTCGCCACGGGGTCCGGGGCAATCGGGCCGCCTGACCGCTCGGGGCCATATAGCCTCTCTGAGGGTCGGGGGCGCCTAAGGCCGCCAGACAAGGGGCCGAGGTACTGCTCGGGCACATAGGGGGCTAGAGGACACCACTCGACCCGAAGGCTTCCCTAGCCGGCTCCATCCCGGGCCATCCTGCCACGAAAGTGGGGGTCGGGGGCGTCGGGGTCGCTTGCCCTCCTTTGCGCTCCACGACAAACGCCGCACTAATGACATGTCGTGTCGTCGCCATGGGGATGTGAGCAGTTTGGAGTCTCACTTAAACCTGCACATATTTAAACAACATATATACTTGTTAGCAAGGGTTATGCATGGCCTGCCACTTGGTCTGTTCATTCCGATCTCCCGGCAGCCTCTTGAGGGAAACAAGTTCGAACAACATGCGAGGATGAGTGGGTGACCCATAGCGTCTGGGCATTGGCAGCGTCCGGAATGGAACTGGCCAGGCAGAATACCATATTCCTCTGCCGAGATCTAAGCTGCCTCGACTCGGAGGGAGGTTTGCTCGAGATCTTGGATCTTAGGTGGTATTCGGGGCACGGTCCACGTCGCTAACACTTGTCCTCAGCACGTAGAGCCGATCTAACCCAAGCATCCTGGCTCGTGCTACAACTAGCCCTCCTTCGCAACCGAGGACGAGAAATAAACATCCTTGTGGCAGCATGCGAACTTGCAAGCGATAATAGGAACACGAGTAATATTTGGAGATATACGTGGGATTGATAATTGAATAAATGAAGCACTTATCTTTGATACGATGTATTGATGGCGTAGAAGATGTCCTCCCGAAATTGTTGTGTCGAAGCTGATGCGGCAGTGGGTGAGCACTACACCGGTGCTCTTGCCCAGCAATGGTGGCAATGCCTCTGAGCAGCCCCCAGCCCCTCGTGAGAGCACGACACCGGTGCTCTCGTCGAGTGGCAGCGGCCACGCCTCCTGCACAGCCCCCAACCCTCTCCGCCCAAGGAGGGGCCGAGACTGTGGATCTCATGCGAAGAAGGTGGCATCAAGCCATGGTGCGTGAGGAAGCGCACAAGTCTTGGCGAAGAAGACCTCGCCGGAGAGCGGGAAACTTGGAACCTCAAGCCTCAGCAATCACACCCCTACCTGGCGCGCCAGCTGTCGATGCGTACGCTCGACACGCGGGGATCCCGGGGACCCCCTTTTTGGTTCGGCACAGGGGTGCAGTGTGACAAGGCCTGAGCTAAGGGGGAGGAGAAGGTGCGCAGAAAGGAGAATCTTGCTAAGCACACAAGACACAGAGATTTATACAGGTTCGGGCCGCTGGGGAAGCGTAATACCCTACTCCTATTCTTGTTGTTGATATTGTAGATGAAGGATTACAAGGACTGGGAGGGGTTGCAGCGAATGACTAAGGCGTGCTAAGGGTTTTCATGGGTCCAACCGGCCTCCCTTTTCTACGAAGGACCAGGGCCTCCTTTTATAGTTCAAGGGGATATCACAGTGGTCCTCTACTGTTTTTTTCATGTGTGAGGGATGTTCTCCCATTTAGAGCGGGCATGCCTGCCCTGTCTTGTCGCCTGTGCTTGCATGCCTTCCTCCCCCGTTGCCACGTCGCGGTGGTCGGCAGGGAGGTCACCGAAGATTTGATGGTTGGGGATGTCATCCTCCCCAACCAGTAGCGAGGCCCGCTTGTCAGCGTCGAGAGTAGAGTACTCATGCCCCTCTGCCACGCATCCGTCCGTTGCATTAAATGCGACGGAGACAGGGCGGAGAGACGTGCTATCTAGCGGCGACAGCGCTGTTAGCGCACTATCCCCGAGGGAAGACTTTGGTCGCCCACTCCCTTTCCCTCGAATCAAGAGAAAGGAGGTGAATAGGTGATGATGTGGGCCTGTCACCCACACCTCACATCGCAGTAAATGCGAGGGGGCAGGCGCTAGACCTCTCTAATCGCATTAAATGCGGTAGTTTGCTGTTGGGACGTGCAATGATCATACACGTGCGCACCGCGCGTGAGTCTCTCGAGCCGCGGGGGATAGCCCAACCTTCTCCTGCGGCGTGTGGCCTCCCCGCAAGCCCCCGGGCACGCCCTCCTTAGGGNTCAGGGGCGTGCCACGTGGCCTCGGGTGGCCCGAACCCCTTCTACGAGGTGTGGCCTCCTTGCCGGACCCCAAGCCCGACCCCTCCGGGGGCGCGCCGCTTAGGTTCGAGTGGCCGTAGTCCTCGTGCACAGGTCCGGGGTGGATCGGGCTGCCCCGATCGCCTAGTCCCTTATGCTTGGGCGAGGCACGGGCTGCCTCGACTCCTCCCTCGGACGCGGACCTCTAGGTGCCAAGCCAAGTTTAGCCTCCTGTGAATACCCCTATATCCATATCACCGACAGTAGCCCCCGGCGTTCGTGTCGGACCGTTGGGCCGAGTGGAATGACTATATGTCGATTTGTTTGACCTTCCTGCACACATGCTAACAGAACCAAATCCTGTCAAAATTACAAGGGCGGCCGGCCCAACCCTCCTTCTCGACTTGGTGTTACTTGGTGAGCATCTATGTTATAATTTTTAAGGTGGTTTCGAGCAAAGCGCGAGCACAGAAACCTCGGGAGCCTGTCTTCATCGAGACTGGCCAAGTCAGATAGCACAAACCCATCGCCGAGTATCTAAGCTGCCCCGATCCGGAGGGGATTTGCTCGAGACCTTGGGAATTCGATGGTATCCAGGGCGTGGCTCGCTACCCGACAAGTCCTTCGGCACAAAGGCATGGCCGTTCCCGAATTATTTATCTTGATGATTGGCTCAACCGTTCACACATCAAGTATAAAGAGAGGGGCCGACACACAATACATATAAGGGTTGAAAGTAAATTTGCATTTGATAGAATTAAACCAAAGCAGAAAAACATTGGTAGTACCACTATCAACCACAGGGATCTAAGCTGCCCCGATCCGGAGGAGTCAGGCTCAGGTGGTTTGGGCCATTGCTAGCACCACCTGTTAGAAATATGCCCTAGAGGTAATCATATTTTGTTGTATACATGACATTTACATATAAATGGAATATCCATGAAAGGCAACTTATACTGATTATCAATTATGTGAATTGTTTGTGAAATTCTTTACTTGTATGGTTATTCTAAAGTTGTCCCTCATCGAAGTTGAAGACTAGCACATGTATTAGTTGATGACTATATTTCACAAGTCATGGACATGGAGATGTCAAACTAATGATGTGGGCATATGTGTAATATGATGCTGGACCGACCCAGCGTGGGATATGGTAATCTTCTTACACAACGTGTTTGCTATGTCCTTAGACCTGAGATTGTCATATGTTCTCAAGATGTGAATCGACCTACTCAGGGGTTATCAAACGCTACTCCGTAACTGGGNAGGGGCGTGCCACGTGGCCTCGGGTGGCCCGAACCCCTTCTGCGGGGTGTAACCTCCCCGTAGGCCTCCGGGCGTGTCCTCCTCGGGGGCGTGCCACGTGGCCTCGGGTGGCCCGAACCCTTTCTGCGGGGTGTGGCCTCCACGTTGGCCTCCGGGCGCGTCCTCCTCTGGGACGTGCCACGTGGCCTTGAGTGGCCCGAACCTCTTCTGCGAGGTGTGGCCTCCTTGCCGGACCCCGAGCCCGACCTCTCCGGGGGTGCGCCGCTTGGGTTCAAGTGGCCGTAGTCCTCGTGCACAGGTCCGGGGTGGATCGAGCTGTCGCGATCGCCTAGCCTCTTATACTTGGACGAGGCATCGGGCTGCCTTCAGTGCCAAACCAAGTTTAGCCTCCTGTGGATACCCCTATATTCATATCATCAACAACCACTATAATATTTTTACACGAATTCTAAAATTACATGTTATTATTAATCGATTTTCTTATACACGAAACATAATGGTAATAATCGCGCGAATGCGCGATTTTATATACTTGTATTATAGAGAGGAGAGATGATTGGAATCGTCCTTTCGTCCGTCGTCTCCGAAACAGCGATCTAAATGCGATGGAAAATTGAATCCGTTTGTTTCCCTGATCAGTTTTCTCCGACCCGTTCTATTATTCAGTTCCAAAATATCTCATCTCTCCATTCCAACCCAAGGCCTAGGGCCCATGTGCTATTCGTTTCGCATTTAGTTGGCATCCTTTAAATCTAATTAATCATATTCAATCTCGTTAGATCAGGTCAGATAGATATCGTGGAACTTGACGTGCAGATGTAACTGGGCACTGACATGTGGGGCAATGGCCGATTCTTTTTTTTTTAGACTGGGCATGGCCGATTCAATCTCGATTAAAACAAGAAGCTTTGGGCAGAAGGGGCAAATGATCCGGTCACGTGGCATTTTACACAAAAGAGAATGTAAAGAAAAGCACAATAAAAAAATGTTGTGAATTAGATGAGTGGACAATATAACATTCCTGGTGGCAAAATTTGTAATGATATATAAATTGAGTGTTAGTTGCCGCAAAAAATTAGTGAGTGGTTAAGAGTTGCCCTAAGGGTGTGTTTGGTTGCTAGCCACATATTGCCACCACTAACCAATAAAAATTGCCACACTTGTCTAACTTGAGGTGAACAAATTCTCCACCACACTTTGGTTGGCCTAAAGGAATCTTACCATATTTTTTTCATATCACTGACACGTGAGACAAAGGAAATCTTACCATAAACTATGGCAACAACTAAACAGTTGTCAAGTTAGTCAAACTTCTCTAACCTTAGGCGTGGCAATTTATGGCAAAATATGGCTTGCAACCAAATATACCCTAAGGGATGGCTGGCTGATAATATGTTACGGATGGCTGATAATCCAACAAGCAGACTATATGCCGTACTCTAATGACACTGCGCACTCCCCCTTTGCTTTATGAGCTATCGACATGCAAAGGTACTATACAGTGGATAGAATACGGCTGGAATCTGAGCAACTGCAAGGAAAAAAAATTTGAAGAAAGCCATTCCTTTTGCGCAGGGGAATCTTGTAAAGTTATTCACATTTTGACAGTCGGACAGTGAATGAATATTCTCAAGGAAGGAGGTGAGGAAACTGTACGAGTGAGCGTGAGGGTGAGGTGAGAAGTGATCATGGAGACAATAATCTCTCTTAAAAATGAAATAGGCAGGAGATGAGGCATATAGAAAAGAAAACCGAGTGACACGTAAAAAAGTATGAAGAAAACAAATAGAAAGAATGGTAAAAGAGAATATAGATACTCACTCAGTTTATAATGCAAGGGTTTTGACTTTTTTTTTCTCGTAATGTTTGACTATTCGTCTTATTAAAAAAAATTGTGTAAATATAAAAAAGTTAAGTTGTGCTTAAAGTATTTTTATAATAAAATAACTCAAAAAATAATATTTCTATAATTCTTTAATAAGACAAATGATCAAATGATACGAGAAAAAAATTAAAACTCTTAAATTATAAAACCAAGGTAGTAACATCTTATCGTCCCAACCCAAGTATCATGCACCATTCTGTAGTATCCCAGGGTCATTCAGAAAATTCAAGTGTGTGATTCTTTGCATCTTTTTTAGATAATGGAAGTAGAGTAACCTGTAGTTTGGGCCTCTTATTTTTAGCGCGCTCACTTTGGACTAGCACTCAATGGTGGAACCAGTATTCTTCCTAGCTAAAAACTACCCATGCCAAATCACGCAACGAAATCTACACGCCATGCTGTGATATACTAACGCCACGTTCCTTTAGCCATTCACCTTCTTTCTTCCAGAGCTGACTATCCCTGTTGCATTAAAAAAATCGCCAGTGAGAATTTTGTTACAGAATTATTTCAAAGTTCACTCAAAAGCTGAGAACATTTCAAATATTATCATTAGTAATGGTTGCTTATTTAAGATGTACTTCAGAGCTCAATGCTAAACCACACTGGGCTCACAATATTTTAATCAATGATCGGCAATTCCCCAATTCAAATCTGCAGCCTTTCCTTGCATCCAGCGTGTTGTCAGAATACGGAACGGTGCAGTAACCTTTCAGGCGAAAGGAGTACTACCGCAAAGTCCACCCATAGATGATGAGCTTCAACTGGTAAAAGCAAGATCACTGCAATAGAGTTGAGCCAATTACATTATGCATGTTTACCATAAATCCAACAAGTTGAAACTTTTTCCATGATACTTGATTTATGACAATAGAACATTGATGAAGCGTGCAATAACCAATAAGCAAGAAACAGATATCAACTGGAGTGTGTAACAACAGCCAGATTTCCCATAGATTAGTTCTTACTCTGACAGACTGAGACAGATTCAGAATTTACAGAATTCAGTTTTTAATTCCATATAATATATACATCTAATTACATCGATAACACCAGTCATCTGCAATGCATACTGGGATTTGGGATTCAGCAGTACATCGTCTTTATTTACACCATTGGAGTGAGTCAAGATGCCAAGGTGAGCAAAATGTCAGAATTACATAAGAGCAGACTAATTGGACATATTCAGAACATAAGTTCCAAACCTTTCAGGCCCAGTTTTTCCGCTTAGACCTCAGCTGCATCAGTTTGTCCCTCCATGTTGCTGTGAAAAACAAGGTCAATTTTTCAAAAACCACAATTAATTTGCATATTAATGTATGAGGCTAATTTTTGGTTATCGTCATAGGCAATGTTTTTGTCTGCTTTGTTACTATGCAGATTACAAAATTATGTTCGTTTTAAATTAAAAATGACTTCAATAAATACAGCAAAAGTTCTTGTCAAAGAATACATTGCTTTGACTACGTAGATGACTCTTCCCCACAAAACAGAGTATATTGATGAATCATAGTAGCACAACAATATAATAGCATTACCAGCATCTTTGTATCTCTCTTCAATTGCTGCAATGAGCATGTTCCGGATCAATCCAAACTCTTGAGCCTCGACACAGGGCTGCCCATCAGGTCTGATAAAGTGCCATGTGTAAGAAAAGAAGCATACATGTGGCTGGATAAATGTTAGGATCTTCTTAAGTGCATATTTTTGTACTGAGGTCAAAAAAAGGTTTGTCAGTGCGCACAAATGAGTCTTAAGTCGAACCAAGAATTCTAGTATAACTGCAACATTATGCTTTCATGCATTCAAGGTAGTCGTCAATAAATCTCCATAACAAAATACCTGTCAAGTTCTGTAAACAACAACCCATCTGACATGCCAGCTGCTACTGCCATTCTTGATGGCTCAACCAATCTTATGCCATCACTGTATGCAAGGCTCCTATGGACTTGTATGGGAACCTGTTCGTGACAAGGCCAATGGCGTAAGGATGGATAGCATTCTTTCTTTCCATAGACAGCTTCAGTAAAATTATGTGAGCTCCAGAATTGGTCTAACTTCTAAATGTATGGTTAAAATGATCATATTAGATTTAGATGAAAAGATTCTGAACTCACAAGAACATTATCAATATGACGGCTGTTGGCCTAGGCTTACAAAACCACAACAAATACTAACAACTTATATAGTTTGCATGTTTCTTGACACCATTAAGCATCTTATGCACAAACTGTGCTAGCATGCAAAAATATGGTCATCCAGCAAAAGAAAGTAAACAAACATTAACATAACTGATGAAAGCTATAAAAGAGAACCATATTAGAGACCTGGAAAAGAGGAGGTGACAGACAAAACCAGAGAATTACTTGCTAAAATTCTCATCTTTGATGCAGCACACATAAAACAGAGCAATGTATTTCAACATGCAGAATAATACCTTGCAGCGAACAGCAATGTTAATGGCATCGGATGGTCGCAGATCAAAGGTGATACTTTCTGTATGGTTTCCTACCTGCAGTAAAGGTAATTTCTAGTTCAGATTGGTAATTGATGGTTTTGTACGCACTTAAGTTGACTTCACTTTTCATTTAAAAGTGCTCTACAAACCTACCTTTGTCAGATACAGTTCGGCACAGTATGCTTCTTGAATTCTCTTATTTATCCGAACCAATTTTACCTGGAACCAAAATTGAAAAAAAAATCAATGATGGAAGGAATAAACAATAAATGAATAAAGTGGTCTTGATTCAATTATCTGTAACTAATAAAACATAACTACCATAAATTATTCAAACTTAAGATTTACCTCATAACCCATCTTATCAATCATCTCCTTCACAACTTGATATATGGTAGGTCTTGCCTGTAATGAAAAAATGTTATTAATCATATCAAGCAAAAAAAAACAGGGAGCAAATTGTAGTAATAAAATGAGATATTACAATGTGAACATTGCGAATAGCAGCCATCAGAAGTACGCTTGGCATCTCCACTGAAGAAAGGTACATAGTATTAAAATTTAAATCAATGATTACTTGTACTGAAATTTCCAGATTGAATGAAGAACTGTACGTACAAACAATGATTGGAAGTAATGTTTCACTTCCATCTTCAATCCTCAAAACAATTGCAGGTTGCGGTGCACTTTCTGGAATATTTCTCCCTTGAGAATTATTGTGCACGCATCTCAAGTTTTTCCCATCTCGCATCTTGATTACATATCCCTCTGCTCCACTTCTCACCTCGACTGGAGAGTAAGAAAACAAGGTTAATGTCATAAAAAAACCATAAAGAGAGAAGTAAGTCCAGAGTACTACAATCAACATATTAGTTGATGGGAAACCACTTATATTCATTATTATATAAGAGATGTCAGTTTGAGTGAGATTTCTTACAAGGAATTTATAGCAAGATATTTAACCAATAAATCCATATGTGAAATCCACGTTACTACATGGAAACAGCATGATTTACATCTCAGTCTAACTAGGAAGTTTCCTAGTCCTAGATGGTAGGAACTAGACACGCTTAGTTATAAGACAATCACAAATTTTACTGGCCTAAATGTTGATGATGGAGTGATGTGCTAATTTTAAGTCCTCTGTTATACACCAAGTTCCAGCTTAACAAAATCCTCCTACCACTAACACGCTTATGTTGTCCATAAAAGTTAGGATGAAAGGAAAATGATACATGTCATTTTGCTACAATGATCTATTTGATGCCATAAGAAATTTCATTTCACCAAGAAAATAGAGCTTGGTTATGAAAGTTCCAAGGTGATAACCAAACAAAGTTTGGTAAACACAGGATGCACATAGTACTAGTAGAAAGAAGCGACCTGAAAATTTTACCTGCTTCTAGCACAGTAGAATTAACATAATCCTCATCACTCTCACTGAAGTTTCCAGCCATATATCCATTACCATCGGAAGATGAGCTGAAGCTACCACAAATAGGAGCGAAGTTCTTTGGAGACGGTTGATAGATTGGGGAAATGAATCTAGTAATGTTCCTGTATTTGGGCAGAGCACCCAGGAATGCGGTCCCAAGCTGGCCAGATTTGGTGAGTGAGTTGCTGATCATGGCAGCAGGAAGCTTGGCTTGCATTACAGGACGACACAGGATTGGTCCCTCCATCGCCATCAAACTAGCAACATGTAAAATAAGAAAAGAATTATGGTCGCATTGACGTCCATATTATGGATGAGACCAAGTCCAAGTTGCAAATCCAACGCATAACTTAATCCTAAATCTCGTTATCCTCTACTGGAACCAAAGAATCACACAAGCATCAGCTGAACCCCCAAATTCATGTTGGAAACTCAAGCTGCTGCCAAATAATTTCAGAAGAAACTGGATACGGGGTTGATTGGAGACTAATAAACCGATCAAAATTCCGATCGACGCCACGCCGGCTCACGAAATAGCCCAGGAAAGAATAATGGATGGATGAATACCTTGGATTCGATCCGAACCAAAATGGAATCGTCTCGACGCACTCCAAAACCACGATCGAGGAGGCAACGCTCGCAGCGTGGGGGAGGGAGCGGAGGAGGCCGGCGACCACAGGGAATACGGGGCGTCGTCGACGGCGGAGGCGGGCAGCACGAGCGGGGATCGGTGGGGCTGAGCTTTCGCTTTATCCGGAGAGAGAGAGGAAGTGACGAGAGAGGAGGAGAATCACCTGACGGTGAAGGTGAAGCGGTGGCCGAGAGCTACTTTACTCTTTTGCCCAGCAGGCTTGGGCACTTGCGGTTGATTTCGTAGCAACAACATCTAAGACGTTCCTGAAAATTTCTTTGAAAATGTTATATGAGACGTTTTATCAGATGTCGGGATGTGTTTTTAAGACCCGAGTAAAAAAACTAATTTCACAGCTAGCCTGAAAACCACAATACGAATTTTTTAAACCTAATTAATCCGTCATTAACACATGTGTGTTACTGTAGCACTTATGGCTAATTATGGTATAATTAGGATTAAAATATTCGTCTCGTCATTTACAGTCTAGCAGTGTAATTATTTTTATTTTTTATCTATATTTAATGCTTTATGTATGTGTTTAAAGATTCGATATGATTTTTTAAGGTGAAAATTTTTTAGAACTAAAACCAAGTCGATCAGGCTTACAAATCCATCAAGGACAAACTTGTCACAGCCTCCTCTTTCTAGAAGGCCCTTGCATTAGCTTATGCAAGCACCGGGAATGGAAAAAGACGTAACTGCCCTCCCAAGGGACAGGCGTGACAGTCGCCGGCGAAACGCGAGGTGGCGCCGTTGGTTTGCTCGCGGAGAGTGCAGGCGAGTGACGACGCGTGTGAGCCAGGCAGAAACGATCGACCGGATAAGGTTGGTTTCTCTTCCACCCCCACTTGCGGCTTTTTTTGTTTGTTTTCGTTAACTTCCTCTTCCACCCCACTGCCCGACTACGACGAGAGAAAGAATGAACTGCGGCGTGGCAAAGCTTCGGCAATCGGGCAGCTTCTGTCTTGGTGCGTTGTTCTCGTCATCATGTAATCTTATTTTTTACAGTTTAATTTTGATTCAATTTTAAGGGGTTTTTTTGGTCACTTTAGAGTCCTGCTCTTTGTTTTTCCTTTATGATGCTAGAAAGACAACCAAAACGTATGTATACACAATACCGTTCTTGGGGAAAATACTGTCTCGATCTATTGGGTTTTGTTTATATTGTCGGGAACGTATCTGAAATTTGTTTTTATGCGCGTAAGTAGGCACTGTTCGTGTGGCAATTAGCAACAGGTGCATGGGTTCATGCGAATTGTGTGGGTATGTGTAGCTAGCAACAGCATCAGCTTAATTAGTATGTGATGGCGTCCGGCGTACGTAGCGAAAGGGAGTTAGCAACTTTTATTTGATTAGAGTGTCGATCCGAGCATTTAATAGCAGCAGATCAGCGTGAACCTGTCTCGTCTGTGTCACGCAACATACACGTACGCGCAGTGGTCAAGTATGCGTGCTGCCGGCGTGCCTTATCCAGGTTGAATTTTGCAGATTAACTGTGGCTTTTTCCTAGTCGGATTATGTCACTCTTATGATAAATTAATTAGATTAAGAAAACGAAAGGAGACGGCGTTGTATTACATATTTTCTCTGTGATGGTAGTGATACAAATTAAAACGCTACTTAATTAATCATTAGTCAGCTGTTATGATCGAGTGACAGGACGTCCAGTCATAGACACAGACGAAGCACATGTTATACGTACGGTGGCTTGTCCTGATGATGAGGGAGTGATCCTGTTATCCACGAGAAAAAGATTCATGGTCCCGGACGTACGCACCCAAAAATATCTCTGCACGCCAAGAAGAGGCGGATGAGGAATCTGCGGCCCACGCTGCCAACCGCGCACATCGCCATCGCCAATTCGCCATCCATATCATACGCCGAGGACGTTGCTATTGATCTCGAGATGCTGCTATCTACTACTATTCGTTCTGGTTTTTTTTTTTTTGAACTCAGTTCGTTCATTTCTTCATTAACCAAATGATGAGCCGTTTAAGTCACGACTCACCATACTTGTTACATAATCAGGGAGGGGATCATGCCAGATGACTGGGTGATCCGGGCCCAAATGAGCTAGTTCATGTGCACAACTATTACAATCCCGAGTGGCATGGTGAACTTCAAAAACAACAAAATGGAGCGCTAACAAAGCTCGAATCTCCTTAAAAATAACACCACCTGGTGACAGATTATTCGTTCTGGTTTTACTTTTCTTATCGGTGGTTAGACGATCGATTTGAACTCCTCCTAGCTCGCACGGGGGTGTATCGATCGGCCGTCCTTATCTGCCGAAGCGGACATGCGCAAACGTTGAGGAATTTTAATTTACGTCGATATAATTAGTACTGACTTCGAATTTGACTTCTTTGACCAAAAAAAAAAGAAAACAAAAGGAAAAGGAAATGCTGATTGAAAAATAGCCCTGTGGTCTGCAGAATTTTAGCAGATAAACAATGGATCATCATAACGCCGGCGAGATGGGCTAAAATTTCAGTGTGTCGGGGCCTAATGAAAACGGTGTGGACCAGCCCAAATCTTGGGGGGAATTTGAAAATTTTCAGCCCAAAAAACTCCTGCCCCAAGTGGCTGGATCCTAACCCGCTAACCCAAACCTCACTCAAAACTCATCACTAAACTCACCATGGTGTCTAATGAACTGTTTGTTTTGCTTAGGATTATTGTTATCTGGATTACTGTAAGCTAAATTACTATAAGGACAATAAACTGTGAGCTATTTATTTCATAGATTATGGGGGTTGTATTACTCGGTTTTAAAGGTCACAGTGAGTGGATGGCAAGGTGGGTAATTAATCACCTAATAATATGAAGGATGAGCTTATCATTATATTATAGTAATCTAGGCTATTCCAACAATATATTTATTTGTTCTAAATTACTACTAATAATCTATATTATAGTATCTTGATTTTAAGAAAAATTTGGTCAGATTTCGGATTTAAAATTTAAAAGAATCAGTCAAATTTTGGTAAAATTTCGCTATCTTGGTCAGGCGCCATAATTTCTGCGAAGGGTAATATTAGTGGTTAGTGACTACTTTCGGCCCAAGGCCTAAAAATGGCTCGCCAGGCAGGAGCTTAAGGGCCTGTTTATTTGAGCTTCTGGACAGCTTCTAAACGTGAAAAGCCAGAAGCTCAAACAAACAGCTAACTTGTTGTGCAGCTTCTCAGCATGAAAGCCAGAAGCTCAGAAAAGTTGAGTTTGTACGGGAAGTTGAAACACTCAATTTTATGAGCTTTTCATGGCTTTTTAAACCCAGAAAGCAAAACACATCTTCTAAAAGCTATGATTGGCTTTTCAGAACGAAAAGCACATACAACAGCTTTTCAGAAAAGCTTCAAAAGCTACAGCTCAAACAAATAGACCCTAAGTTCGAAGGCCCAATTGACCCAGGCACCATCCGTATTTCCCCATTGTTACTAATAGCTAGTATCTTTTGTCTAAGCACCACAAAGATCAAGGACCCATATATGATCTTCACTGACTTTTGTTAGGTGAAATATGATCATATGAGCAGAACGCATGCAATTTAGGACTATGGGCCTGTTTGTTTGAGGTGTAGTTTTTGGAGTTTTTCTGAAAAGCTGTTGCAAGCTTTTCGTCCTGAAAAGCCAATCATAACATTTAGAAGATGTGTTTTGCTTTCTGGGTTCAAAAGCCACAGAAAGCTCATAAAACTAAGCTTTTCAGCTTCCCGTATAAACTCAGTTTTTCTGAATTTCTGGTTTTTCAGAAGCTGCACGAAAAGTTAGCTGTTTGTTTGAGCTTCTGGCTTTTCACACTGAGAAGCTGTCCAGAAGCTCAAACAAATAGGCCCTATATATCACTAGGCCAAAAAGGATTTTTCCACACGGATAGCGGGAGGCGAGAGCGACCGGCGGTGGGATTTTTCTTTTGTTTTTTAATTTTTTTGAAAATCTTTTTGTAGGCGGGTTGGTTTGACCTGCCTACAAAAATGCATATTCGTAGGTGAGGCTAGATCTGCCTGGAAAGATCGATGATTTTTCCAGGCCATTGATTTTGGGCGCCTTGCTTCCCCGTCCGTAAAAACGGTTATTGCCCGCCCGCAAAAACCATTTTCGGCCTAGTGTATGATGAAGAGTGGGATTGCAGCTTTTGCATAAAAACTGCCATTTGTGGGCACCAAATTAACATAACCACTTTCTTCTTTTTCTTGGATTACAGTGATCTTATGTATTTCTTTTGTCCATCAAAAGACACATGGAAGTGAGCTCACTGTGAGAATTCATAATAAACACGGTGGGGAGACAATTTTTATACAGGTCCGGACCCCTAAGATATTTTTATACAATTTTATAAAAATTGTCTCCCCTGGGATATGAATTCTCCTGGCCTCTGTTTGGCCAGGGGCCATTTCCTTAATCACCGGATATGGTTTGTCGCCAAGTAAAATCAGCCATAGTAGAGGCTAGTAATAATCGACTAGATTATATGGGGTATATGACTGTGTTTATGCAGGGCTAGTCAATATCACACAAATGGATTGACGAGTGGCTTTTATAGGCTTTGATGTCTTCAACAGATTACGGTACTTCTTATTTCACCCCCTTCAGCCCCACATGAACCTATATATCTGTACCCTCAGGATGTATCATTGCCCGGTAAGACTTCGTTATTTCTATAAGTAATCACGACTGGATAAGAAAAGATCTAGGCATGCATATACTATCCAGATTATAACTATATTACATTTTTCCGTGTATACGTAAAGGTTTCCACAATACAGTTATTGTTATTGTATATATGGTAATACGAGATACCGACTACTATGACAACATTTTTATTATTTTTATTAGTTTCCAGAAATATCCCTATTACTAATTAATTGTACTAAAACAAAGAGGTTCTCATCCTGTCGCAAAATATAGCAATTTCTGTGATTTCTCTTTAGATTCTCCAGAGAAGTCAAAGAGATGACAACATTTGATCTCTGTCTAAACTCTTATTTATATGCTAAGAGTCAATTGATTCAAGTTTCTATAAGTTTATAGTTGTATATCCAGGCACTTGTCATTGATATCGACTGTCTTGCAGATTATTCTCGAAACATGGATGGAAATCAGAAAGCTTTCAGGTATGAAGTGTAAAAAGAGCATAAGTTCACCTTATAATCAAGTGCGCTCCATCACTTCGCTCATCGCTCACGTAATTAAGCATTCATTATGTTGTAAACAAAGCAACAAAGGAAAAGATCTTCCATCGCCACAAAAAGGCTCATGGAGAGTGACCAAATTGACATATGGCTCTCTCACAGACAGTGCCACCCACAAATTTTTCTCAAAAAACAATGCTACCCACAAAGCTTGCTCTTTCAATTCCCGCATGCCTCTCCACTGGAAATAGAAATCATGCCTTACACCGCGACCAATAGAGGGCAATCTTTCATGGACACTTGTCGAGTTAATCTTCCTTGAAGGAACATTAATTAGAATTCGTAAATATTAATTAGTATACACAATATAACCAGGTCAGCTCATCAAATATTCATAATTCTTTCAGCTATACTAGCCTATATAAAAGCATCCCAACATTCAACCCTCCAAACCCAAATTTAACGGTTGGAGCTCAACTGGTTAGGTCCCAGTGAGGGAACTTGTTCATCCGAGTTTAAATTCTAGATTTGACATAAATGTTCGTATTTATGGCAGCGTATCCATCGACAGCGAGACACTTGTGATGATTTCGTCTTATATGCTGACCTAGAATTCTACGATGTTTTATAGAGATAGAATGTGTATGCATGTGTTCATAAGGGTGAGTGTGAATGCATTTATGAGTGCATGCGTTTGTACCGTGTTTCAACCCCAGACAATTTAACAAATTTGAGGGAAAAAGAAAAACACCCACCAATAGCCTTGCAATCGGGCTGGCCAAACCATATGAAGCTCGGCTGGCAAACGTGACAAGTCTCTTCCCCTTGCCAAATGGTCGGGCTTACAGTGTATCCCACCTTTTGTCTTCTTGTATCCCTCCTTTTCTCTCGCCGGCTATATTTTTGGCACCTAATTTTTCGCGACTTCCTCTGCGTGGGCGTCATCCAGCCATGGGACGGAATGCTGTCATCGCGCTCAAGTGGCTCGTCGTCCTCAGGATCCTCTCACGGCGCCTAGTTTCATCCTCCGCGACCAGCTCGTCCGTCACCCTGCTTTAGGCTGCAATCTCCTTGTGCTTGCCTCCTTTCCATTTAGCTGACCATTAATCCGCGCCACATGTGTTGGATTCTCTGCGCGCCTCCTCAAGCACCCTCTCAGTCTAAAATAAAACAACAAGGCTCTTGGAATGAAAAAGAAAATATGGAGAGGGACTTTTTTTTGGCTAGCTTGCCATTTAGACATTTGGAAGAGCCCAACGATAGCAAAGCTCTTGGACATGCTTGGATGTCATGCAATCACATCTAACTATCCTACCTATTACGTGGCATCTTTTGGTTTCATTCTTCCTTCTTTTTTTTTCAATTGTGCGCACGCTCTATAGCCACGCACATATATAAATTAGGGAGGCTTTGAAAGGAATTAGTTATATATAGTTATTTTAAAATAATTATTATGTGAAAATAACCAATCGAACAGTAAAGTGTATTATTTCGAGTTACCCCCAAAGCATGACAGCCTCGTTGAAGGAATGTGCATGTTGTTATATAATTTTTTTTCAGAAAGTCAACAGTTAATTGCTAGAAATAAAATTAATCACATAAACATAATTTATTTATTTATTTCTCAAAAAATAGATTGGCCCGTTGGCTTTTCAATAAACTCAATTCATTGGCTATATGAAAGGGTAGGGTTAGAGATTAGGGGTAGGGTTTCCTCTGTCATTGTCCTTCGTGCATTTGCACTGCTATATATTACATATTATATCTGGATCCCTTACAAGGTGGTGAGTAGTACGGTTGAAATATATCCGTTAATTTACATAGGTATTATAATAATTGGTATATTAACTTAAGAAATTATCTACCACATACACAATCGAATTTAACTACTATGCCATTATGAATTCATGACGTTCCGTTTCTTACATGAGGTCACACAATTAAAACCATCATTTTCATACTTATACCCTATAATATTGTATACTATAAGTTATATATATAGTTTTTGTTATTTTAATTATGTGTCGCCTGTGCGACATTCACTAATATAACGTATAATTGACTAGTATATTAGTATTGGATATAAATAAAGGAGCCCCCAAACAAATAACATACTCCCTTCATCCTAACATACAAGCCGTATTTCAATTATACACGGTCTTCAATCTAATTTGACTTTGACTGTTAATTTCTTTCACAAGGTATTATCAAAAACTATAAAATTTAAATTATATAAAAACATATTAAAATACGAATCTATTGATGTCATATGCATAACACTAAACATCCATATTGTTAATTCAACTATTAGTCAAATTTTTAAATGTTGATTTTGCGGAAAATATTTTTATGGCCGAGGGAGTAAATACTTCAGTACTCGATAGGTCCGTGCAACACGCGATGAAGTTTGCGCCTCTACAGATATCAATTTTTTTTCATTAAGCACAATTTTTACATTCATTAATTAACAATGCATTCGGCGTCTCTTCCGTTTTTGGTTTGACTATACTTGCCAATGGAGATAAGAGCAGGACTTGATTGACAAATATTCAACTGTTCATTTCGGATATTAGTTCTTTGGTTTGAGAAAGACTAGGACTTTTTTACGCTCTTTGACTGTAAATGGTGATTTCTATTTTAGAATGGTCTTAGTATTTCTCTTCTTGTTTATAATTAAGCTGTGTATTATTGTAATTCGCATATATTAGTCATACGATCTTGGTAATAATTAGTTGTAGCTTCTTTACGATCTTGGTAATAATTGGCTGTAGCTTCTTTGAAGTAATGGCCAGAATTAAATCCATCATTAAAAAATATTAATATGCTGTAGTGTTGGTGCTGAGAGTAAGCAAAGTATCAAACCTCTTGGTACGACAAACGACACAGCGGGAATGCGAAGGTGTCATTGAGTCGAGAAGACATATTGAAATGAGGAGACAAGTACATCTGTTCTGTCGAGTGGGGCAATGAGGGTATATAAACTCCCTGCACGGTGTCTTTAATATGCACAATAATTACAAAGTCAAGTCTAACGGATAACAATATAACAAAATAAATATTTAATGAGTATTCAAACTTGTCCATTGATATAGAGTATTTTGTAATACTGGTAGTCACATTAATCAATTTTTTAAAAATTGATTTTTCATATTACCCACGCCTACCCTCACACCTCTACTAGCATAAGGTCATTTTAGTCTATATTCTGTATCCTTAATCTTTCTAGAAAAAGTTGTAGAGGATGGAGAGAGTAATTTACTATAGAGATAGATAATAGAGATAGATAGAACCTCTCAAACAACAAAATATAAGTAGTGGATACACTGTCTAGCGTGGCTTCTGCTCCATTTCACAGGCGCTCGATTGAACTTTAGCTTAATCTTCCTGCAATCCCACATAACTGCAGTACTCTATCTCTAGTCAGCGGAATTTCAAGATGAATAAATGGAGTACTCCGTGAGTCACGCAACAAACAATAAATATGCAGAACGCACGAGATATTTCAAATGATGGATGATAGGGGTAAAGCATAGCAACGTTAACTAAATATGAGAGAATTAATTAAACCGTCATAATTAATTTCAATATTAAATCATCCAAAACAACTTATGTCGGTTGCGTAGACCTAACCATAGCTCCAAACTAACAGTTAACGTGTAAATATAAATCCAAACCACGGGTTAACATTTAACCACATTAAGCAAATTAATTAAGTTTTAATTATTTAGTGAGAGTGATACAAATCATGAAAAAAATTGCTCTGCCTAGCCATAACTATGCATGACCACTTGATTAGTTTTACTCTGACCAGACATGTACCAATTTAGTCTCAATTTAGTCTTAGGATATGATTCCACACATGATACCCATACACCGAAATGTCACCATGGTACTGCAGGAGAGAGAATCATGACAGGATCTGCATTGCAATGAAAAATGACGCAATCACACCCACTCGGTTCCTAATCTTCTTGACACTGGTTCAAATTCCTTGACACTCCTTGTGGGCTTATCCCTACCACTTGTCACTCCGGTGTGTCTCCCGCTACTACACCAATAAGGTCGTTGCCGACTTTGGCCTGAGGATAGTATAGTACATGCTTCATAAGAGCGGCTTGTGAACTGGTCCTTAAATTTTGTGAGCATGACCATCCAAAACCACGTGCTCACAATCCAACATTAACCAAATTTTAGTTGGCAAGTTACTAACTAACCAACCACGACAACTAACTGTACTTAGATAGCAATAATTAACTATCATGGAATTTTTAGTGAAGTCATAATTTTCCAAGTGAGCCTAAAGTTTGTAAGCATGACAAAGCAAAACTAATTTATTTAGCTAGACAATATATAGTTGTAACTAGTCAAATCTTATAACCCATTATCAACGAATAGGTAATCAAAGTCAAAAGGGCCATACGAAGGTACTTAGGAATCACCACCCCATGACAATAAAAACAAATGAAAGAGTTGAAGTATAGTGAGAATTAATGGCTGCAACATTTGGGATTTCTATCACTTGCTTTTTTTTTTGGGGGGAGGGGGATCTCTATCACTTGCTTCATTGGACCACGAACGGCTTGGTAGACTCTGATTTTTTTTTGTTTTTACCACCATGAACTCTTTATTTTTCAGCATCCTAAATTTTAACAATTTCTAATTTCCTAATTGTAAAATAGGAAGCTATACACACTTTGGAGTCACGAATTTATAATTTTTGAAATAATTTAACACCTTTTTTTAACTGAAATTTAAAAATACAATTGAGACATCACTAGTAGAGAGATGAGCTTTAATCCTGGTTGGAAAACCCCTTTTATCCCGGTTTCTCAACCGGGACTGCGCTCCCGGACTAAAGGGATTAAAAGTAAAAGTCACTTTTAGTTCCGGTTGGTGGTATCAACCGAGATTGGACAAAGGTACCCATCCCCATCCAATTTTTTTCTATTTTTTTTATTATTTTCTGAAATAAATCATGCACAATAAAGTCATCTACAATCCACAAATCAGTTATAAATCATCTCCAAATCAACAAAAAAAAGTACAAAATTCAAACAAAACATCCCCAAATCTACCACATTCACAGTAAATCAATCATAAATCATCCCCAAATCTACAACATTCATAGCAAATCGTTAAAAAAAAATTGCAGGCCACTTCTACCACTGCTTGCTCGCCGCCCGGCCGTCCGCGTCGCGAAGCTTGCGCACGCGAACACACCCGCACACGCCATCGCCCACCAGCGCAGGACGCTCCGCCGCCGGGCCACTTTTGCCGCCGCCCGGCCATCCCCGTCGTCGCGCGGAGTCTGTGGGCACGCCGACATCAACTACACATGCCGCCGCCCCCAGCGCAGGCCGGTCCGCCGCCGGTCGGCAGGCCGTGCATCGCTGCACCCGGATCCGCTCGGCCGCTTCCCCTCGACGGCGCCGCTGCCCCCAGATCTGCTCGGCCGCCGCGCCCAGATCCTCTCGGCCACCGGCCCATTGCACCTACGCCCGGCTGCCTCCGCTCTACTGCCGCCCCCGCCACCGTGTAGGCCACTGCTGCTCCTCATTGGAGGAGGACTGAGATGGTGAGGAGATGGGAGGAGAGGGGACTCAGGGGAGGAGTGGAGAGGACTTACAAAAATGAGGGGGGAGGAGGTGCTAGCTACTAAAATAAGGACGCAGAGTTATGTATTGTGCCTGGATTTGGTTGGTATAACCAGCCGGGAATAAAATTACTGGGGCTTGACATATTTTTAACCGAGACTAGAACTTATTTTTCATCTTGGTTCCTAATAGGAACCATGACTGATGTGATTTTTTTCAATCCAGTAAAAGATGGTTTCTCCGGTAATAGGTTTTAGTCCCGTTAGTAAAACCAACCGGGACTAAAGATATTTTTAAATCCCGGTTTCAATTTAGACCGGGACTAAAACTCTAGATATAAAGTCTATTCTCTACCGGTGCATATATAATCTTCTCTTGATCTAAGCTGCTATATAGAAAAATAATGAATATATTTATTATATGAAAAATTTCAGTACGTATGTATGTTAATAATTATGCCCGTGCAATGCATGGGTTGGCAACTAGTTAAGCTTAATTGTAAATTTCATGAACAATGTATGTCCGAAAGAGATAGGAAAAATATTATCTCAATCGGACACAATGGACTAACCATACTACATGATTAAGATAGGCTTCGGTCACACCCAAAAACTATTAATTTGGTATATCATTAGTTTAATGCATTTTAAAATAAGATCAAAATGCAAAAGCAAGGTTAGCATAAAATATATGGAACATTTTCAACTGAATATGGGCAAGATAAAATTTTGTTAAATAATTTTCTTAATATTTTAGCTCCTGAATTTTTCAAGGAATTTTTGGAGCACGGGAAGTATTTTTGTTAAATCATCATTTAACTTTATTTTAATTAACTAGAAAAAGTTTTAAAACTCTCTATGAGCCGTCTGATCCGATTAGATCGATCTCGGCTATCTAGTCTAATCTATCTCTTTTGTGACACAATAATCTTTGTTTTACAATAAAATTTAAATTTTATTGAGTCATAAACCCTAATTGGTTTCTGTTTATAGATCAAACCGGCTGAAAACTTGTAAAATTCATAACTAATTTACCAAAGTGGGTGAGTCAACTTGCAAAATTTATCCAAAATTAAAATATACGAATTGAAAATATTAGATTGCGCCTCTTGTGTTCTTATATACTTTTTTTTTATTTGGTTAATTGCCTTTACCGACCTATGTTTCAAGGGAGAATCCATCCTATGCCACTGAGTTTGTCTCGGTTCAATAATAATATACCGGTCACTTTACATAATGTTCTACAATATACCATCGGGCTAAACATATTTTTCAAAAATACCCAAAGTACCCTTAGAGATATACAATTTTTATAGTTGATTTGTCCCTTTAGAAGTATCCAAAAATTATGAAAATTTTACAGTAGCCTCCTTACATAATATGGAAGTCACTGTATAAGTTTCAAAATTTTTGCATTTTAAATTTTGTGTATAAGTAGATATATCCATCTCTTTATACGTAGAATATGAATATAAAATAATACATAAAATTAAAAAACAAAATATATAAAAAACTTCCATATTGTGTAAAGATGTTATGGTAAAATTTTCATAATTTTTTGATACTTCTAAAGGGATTTCATATATCATGGAGAGCGATTAAGTCGATGGTATATTATTGAATTAGAACAAACTCAGTGGTACAAGATGGATTATCTCTTATAAGTAACATATAAACTCATGTTTTGGAGTCAGTATTTCTTATTTTCTAATTTAATTAAAACTTTCAATAACAGAGTTGTCTTAGTTTGTAATCTAAATTATATGTTTCTCATAATTTTGAAAAAATTCTACTCATACATATCAAGTTCTATTTTGTTTTGATTCTCATTTACAACATCTTAATTAATTATTTAATTTGAAATTTGTATTTTAAAAATATCAAGTTTTATACTAAGTTGTACTTACTTTGGACCATCGGTTTTGACCTTTTCAGATCTAATATTTCTAAAATAAGAATTGATAAGCATTCTGTTGTATTTGTCATGGTGTGATGCACCCGCATGGGCTATTGTATAGCATATAGTATATAATCGATTATTCTGATCGTAATACTGATAGTAATATTATCACTAAAAGTATTTCAAAATACACAGATAAAAAAGAATAATGTTGTTTGCGGTATTGGAAATAAGAAATGCCCAAATCAAAATACTATAAGAAACTACGAATCATATGTACTTGGTTGCAAACGATATGTAACCTTAGCATATGCTTCCCCTGAAAAAACGTGCATGGCTAAATCAGGCACCAGAGTAATTAAATACAGTGATTTCATCTTATTTAACTTTGTGTTGTGCCGGTAAGTTTAATCATTCAGTAGAATTGTATAAACAAAACTAACTCAAAGATTAAATATTATTTAATTAAGGGATACCCCAAATTTAATATCATTTACCCCAAATTTACTAACTCTAAAACCAAATACCTGGCTGCAAAAAAAAAATTAGGACGATCATGCATTAGATGAGTAAAGCCTTTCAGAGGTCAAAAAAAAAGAAAAAGAGTAAAGCCTTTCAATACGATTATACTTGGTGAATGTGGCGAACGGCGCCGATGATACTCTTGTTGTAGGTTTTAGCTCTGTCAACAGAGAATCGATGATGAAGTCTGCAAAATATTAGGTTAAAAATTGTTGTTGATCCTGGATGGAAATTGGAAGTTGACTGCATGGTGCTGCTCGGCTGGCTGTTCCTGTCTTCTCATGATCTTGCAATCAACCTTTGCTGCTGATCTTAGATGAAAACTGGAAGGCGACTGCCTCAAGGATCTCGAAATCAATATGTGCGTTTCGTCTCTTATTAAGGAGATATGATTGGTGGTTAGGATGAGATAAATTTCTTTAGATCGATTTTGACGTATACTATTTTTTTCTTTTGCTTTAAAACCGGCCCACACATTAATTCATTACTAGAAAAATGGTTTTTACAGGCACTTTTTTTTGGGCGGCCTATGCCACGCCCATTTCAAATCACCTGGAAAAAAATCATGGATTTGATTTTTTTCATGCGGGTGTCGGCTCTCCGCTCACAACCGCCGCCCGCAGCTACTGTCACCACCCGTCGCTCATCGTCACCGGATCCGGCTGCCCTGGGGTCGGCGGCAGCAGATCCAGTTGCCCCACGGTTGGCGGCGCCAGATCCGGCTGTCGGTGCCGCCCGGGGTCGGCGGCCGCTTCTGTCCAACAGGTCGCCGCCCGCAGCCGCCGTCCGCCGCCTTGGCTCCGTCCTTGCTAGCAGCTCGCCGCCCACAGCCGCCGAGGGGTGAGATGAAGAGAGGAAAAGAGAGAAGAGAAGTTAAGGTAGAGAGGGAAGAAAGGAAAAGAGATGGGAAGAGAAGATACCGTAACGCTTACACATGGGCGTCTGATCCAATCGAAAAATCAGACGTCTGCACCAACCTACTCCCGCACGAGGGACTCGCCTAGTTGCAGCGACGACGGCGGATAGCGGTAAACTGGGCGAGTCCCTCCCTGCACCCTCCATTTCCCTCCCCACCCTCACCGGCCACCAGAGATAAAAGAAAACGCCAGATCTGGATTGACATGATTTGTGATTTTTTTATGTTTCAGTTAATGTATGTTGACGTTTCTTTGTGTTGGATCCTAATGTTTCAATTAGTACGTCAACATTGTTTCAGATTTTGCCTTTGATTTTTTGCGGGTTTGTTGATTTCTCAAAGGACGAATCTCGATGTTTCATAAGCAAGGGATTGAAACATATTTTCTGCTAAGTGATGAAACATTTTTCTCCGACTCAAGAAACATCGGAAACATTTTTCAATGAAACATCTTATATCGAGCAGTGAAACATATGAAACATTTTTTTTGGAGTGAAACAGCGTCTGATAAATCATCCCGGATCATATGTGCGGATGCTAGTCTCGTCCGAGAAGAAAACATGGAGAGAGCAAGCGGTAGAAAGTGTCGGTATCTCTCTTTTCCTTGCCTTCTATTTTTTGATTATTTCTAATTTTTATAGGCCGGGCACCTACTCCCCTGTCTGAAAAAATCAGATTTTTGAAAGCGAAACACCTAGTCCCCCGCCTACAAAAATAGAGTGATTTTTTGCAGGTGGGGAGTTCGGCGTGGGGCTCGATACCATTTTTGCAAGCGGCTTTGGTGTCCCGCCCGATAAAATCCTATGTGGCATAGTGATTTTCTAATCTATGGTGGTGATAACACAATTAACCAAATTAGCGGTCAGATTTATCTTGGTTAACATGAGAGCTTCCTCAGAGTGCCCAATTAATATAGCTATAGATAGATTTATTCGCTGCGTATCATGCTCAATCTGGTGGCAAGACTGAGCGTATGGATCAATGCGTTGAAATGTATCTCAGATGTGCAATGGCTCAATCCCCTCTTACATGTCTGCTTTATTATTTCTTGATCAGTATTGGTACAATACATGCTTTCACCCTTCCTTACGGTGTTCTCCTCGTCTGGTTGTATTTTCAATGGAGGATGATTATGACAGTCCTTCATCTGATGCTACCAATTATTGAAATCAGGCATTGTACTCCAGCATGATACAACATTAGCTAGCTCGATCACAAAATAGGAGAAAGCAAATAGCTGACACTAAACAAGTGCAATGATCCTTTCAGGTGTCGGATTTTGTTTTTCTGAAACTACAACCTACACTGTTAGACAGAACACTCGGTGGCCAGTTAATCCCTGTCCTAACATGGCAAGGAAGTTCTTTGGCCCTTCTGAGATTGTGGAGAAGATTGGACTGGTTGCTTATCATCTAAAACTACCAGCTTCCTGTCAGATAGATCCGGTCTTCCATGTTTCTCATTTGAAGCAGTCAATTCCAAACCACTCTCATGTATTTACTATTACTATTAATCAGCCTACTCTAGGAGACAAGCTGGTTCGTATGGAGTGGCAATGTCATACCTTTTTGTTGGTGGAATGGAGGGGGTTGGAATGGAATGGACCCATTATTAAGGGTGTTTGGTTCTGAGATGGATGAGTCGGGTTCCGAAAGTGAAATATTCCCCTCAGACGGGGTTGTTCCTTCGGAACGGAGCTCACGACATCAGCGTGCGCACCCATGCTCACTCTCCTCGAGTGCTGCCACCGCTCCTCCACTCGCTGGCCGTCGTCGTTGTTGAGCTACTCTGCCCGTCATCCCGCTCGTCCCTTCTCGATGTCCGGACGGAGGATGGGGATGGGTCTGTCCACCGCTCCCGCTCGTCCCTGCTCGGAGCCTGCACACGCTGTGGTACCATCTGGAGCCCGCACACACCATCGAATTTGTATGGAGGATGCGGCATTGGAGGAGATGAGGATGTCGGATTGTGCGGAGGAGAAGCAGGTTAGCTAGGCTGTGGAGGATGGGAGTTGACCGACGGGACTTGACGGTTTATAAATGTGGTCTGTTCCATCCCTTCTCTCGTCTCTTCTACCAAATAAAAACATGTTCATTCCATTCCCTAAAATCAAATACACGATTGAAACCGTTTCATCCCTTCATTCCTAAACAAAAAACACCCTAAGTGAATTGGCAGGATTGGGGGAAGCCGCATTATAAGTATCTGTCAAGTAGGGCCCTGAGGGCTATTGAATGGGAGTGGGTATATAAATTCCTTGCATTGTATCTTTTGTCCGATAAGCGGATGAATGAGAAGTAAACTCTAATTTGTACTCTGTCTCTTATCCCTTCCTCTGTTCTCCTGATGGCGATTGGCGTTGCTGGCACCGAGGGAAATAACATTAAGATTGTTGGCATCATTTCTATGCTCTAGATAACGATCTGCTTTCGCCTTTATTGGCTCGGCCTCTACATAGCCACGTTAATACGATGTATTGTTATGATATTACAATTTACCGGATCTTTCTGATTGGTAGGAAATTCCCTTCTATACAACATGGAAACAATTAAGTTAAAGATAGATCACATTAATTAATTCAAATATGTAACGGAATGAGATTTATAAATATTTATCTAAGTTTGAAATACTGACATTTTGAGTACTAAACGTCGACCGATCAAGAACCTCAGTGTTTCAAAAAATGCCCCCCCCCCCCAAAAAAAAAAGCTCATGCCATTCTGTATCGCAGCACTCGGGGGAGGGACTTGGCCTGCTTATATAGAAATATATTTATACCGGGTATTATTAAGAAACCACCACAAATAGGGAGTTATTTGTGCTGGTTATTAGTAAGACCCGACACAAATATCTCTTCCTCAAAAGACATGCCAAAGTCCGGCACAAATATATTTGATTTTTGAGCTGGTTATTATCTTAACATCAAAAAAGACATGCCAAAATCTGGCGCACATATTAAATATATTTGTGCCGGTTATTTTTAAGAACTACCACAAATATGTTTTGTGCCGTTTTTTTTCACAGTGGCTGTCACAATTTCACTGGCACTGTTTTTACTGGGTTTTTATTAACCGATACAAATGTAGCGATCAAAATGAGTGTTTCTCTGGTAGTGCTTTGAGAGTTCAAAGTGTCCAATTGATAAATGTACAGATAGAAGGATTAGGAGCATTAATTGGTATGCAAACATGTTGTAAATGGTTTGATCTAACTATATTGAAGGAATACAGATTTATTGAAAAACTTACTTTCTATTGAAAATAAGTTGTGTTTAAATTGCCTCGTGTAATTTCCATGTCGGAAATTAGCCCAAAAACTTATTTTATATGATGGTATTTATATTTTCCAGCTTGGTGATCCTTTGGATGGTACTGAAAAGTGTTTGCACGAGCAAATAGAAGGAGATAGGACTTGGTTGCTCGACATACAGGATTCCAGGAACATTGCAAAGTTTCTTGGTAGCACGAAGGATAATCCTTCTAAGGAAAATATGAGCACTTCCTGTTTTACTTCTCAAATGAACTGTTAGTCTGTACTAGCTTGTCTTCTACCCTTTTCTAAAGCGAATGAATTGTTCTCTTGCTCTACGTTACAGAGTCAAAAATAAAGGAGAAAATTTTACCCGAAAAAAGAAAACAAAGGAAAGAATTTAGGTCCTGAAGTGTGTGGTATGGAATGCGTCAAAGTTTTATTTGTTAATTCATTAACAATTTAATATAATTTCTATGAATAAATTGTTAAATTAATATTTTTTTAAAACCTGAAAAATCAGGCTGTGACATATGATTGATTGATTGTTCAAATATGATATGACTCAAACTCCTGCAAGAAACAAAAGAAGTACTCCCTCCATCTCAAAATACAACCATCTAAAAAATCCAAATTTGTTTTAAAATATAACTACTTATACACTCACCTAATCCATCTCCACCTATCACAACCATCCATTATTTAATTTTCTCACCTACCTTCTCCTCTTAACCAATCACAACTCTCCAACATTCAAACTTTAATCCCCACAAAAATAGCATAAGAACCTATATATTGAGAAGGAGGGAGTATTAACTATGAAACCATATAATCGGCTTTTTTATGCTCTTGATCCATACTAGAATGTGAACGGAAGAAATTTCTCCTTTCCTTTTTCCTTTGCAGCTTTATTTCACTTGTTATCTTTTTTTCTTGTGTACACACTCGGGGTCCGTTTGGTACAACTCCTACTCTAAGGATGAAGTGTAGTTGAGAAGCTGGAGAAATACAACTCCTCCTTTGTATTGTAATTTTAGGCGTAGAGCTGTAGCTTCAGTTTATATTTTTCAGGATTTTCGATACACGTTTGATACAATTGCAGCCTCACGGGACAAAAATCTTGGAGTTATAGCTGTACAAAACGGGTCCTTATTGTGACTTTGTGAGGTTGAAAGGTAAACGCCATAAATAAAAATGGTTGTTACGTAAAATTGTAAAAACCAATATCGCTTGACTGATGTGTTGTTTGTTAGAGATATATTCAACATAGTTTTTTAAGTTTTTTGGTATAATGAGGTATGTATATGTGATCACTCCAATTCATAATACGGTAAGTCGGCCTCTGAATTAAAATTCTACACAAACATTAAGAATAATCATGAAAAAAAGGAACAGTTTGTCCAACTGCACTTGAACCAAAAATAAAGGATGTATTTATGCGCATACAAGATGGTACACTTCAACAAGGTTGTTTCCCATTCAATGTGTTGGCTTTGTTGGTGCTAGATAGCATGTTCCAACTACAGGGATTCCTTACTTAACCTGTAAGTATTTCCTCTCACATGCATTCCATGTTGGATACATTAACCCTTAGGCCCATTTAGGCGCTGTCCTTTGCTTTATTGCTCCCTCTGCTTTGAGCTTTGGAAAAATCGTGGAAAAAGATTTGTGATCTTGCAAATCAGCAGAGACGAACTGTGTGACGCACATTGTTCCTTGCTTCTTTTTTGACCTAGGTTTAGTCAGTGTTATGCTTTCATGGGAGTAAAGATGGATACGAAAGGACTGGCATGTGCTTTTTCCATGTTGGACACTCTTGTCAGCTTTTTCCAAGCATGTGCTTGCCTTTATTCCCCTAAGTATCCAAGATTCAGTGCGAAAGCAGACGCTCTAGTGTTAAGTAAAAATAAAATGAACAGGGTCTTTTACATTAATTTGTGGGAGATTTGTTCGTCCATATCAAATGCTGTATATTTGGTTATTGCTTTGGGTTAGAGGAAAGGGTAGAAAAAATATTTCGTCAGAAACTTTATATACTAAGATTATTGCTATGTGCATCTCATGACGTGGAGATCGGGAGTTATCTTCCATCATATTGAAAAGGTATATATACATACCGGCAATATGGAAATTTATCTCATTTCAGATCATTGTTGTCCTCATGTTTTTCAAAAGACCTGTACTTAGACAACAAATTCTTCCTACAGTCTTTTCAATCTCTATTGTTCCCCATTCGCTAATCGCCATAGCTAGCGATTTAATTAACCCCATCTTCTACCAGGTATTAGGTATATCGAGAAGTCTCAGTAACCACAATCTTATACTGTAATTAATTTATTCATTGCTATTTATCTCTCCATCCTCTACCAGGTATTTAGGTATATTGAGACAAGTCAGTGACCCAGTCTTATATTGCAACTAATTAATGGGAGATACTTGTGGTAGGATGCTACAAATACTCACAGCAACGCTGATAAAACTTGTTAATGTATTTCACCTTAATAAGATCTTTTTTTTCGCAGAGATTACGAACATTATGAAATATTGATGCAGCAATGCAGGTCAGTAATGGCGAGCCAATTCTGCCTGATTTGTGAGCGGAAGTGTTTAGTTTTGAATACATGTAAGTATTTCAGGTGCAACGTGTGGAAGTACTTATTATACTCTACTTTACCAATCATTGTATTATGTAAATTAACATTGCGTGTAGACAAGGATTACATGATACTTCCGCAGTTGACACAATCTCTTTATTGCGTGAGACGTCACAGATTAGTCCGTATAATCTAGAAAAAGGACGATGGTGGCGGCAGCCATGCATTTGAGTGTTGCTGAATGCAAATTAAAGGTCGTGTGGAGCAGCAGCTGTATATGTGTCATTTGCTAGGAGCAGCCAAAGGTGATTAATTGCCTGTGGCGAAAACCGGTGGCGCATCGATGTACTTGCTTTCTTTCTAAACCGTGCTTTGCGATAGAAACAAGCATGGTATCTATCCATCCGTTGATATATTTTGTTTTATTAATAAGCTACTCTCCGTGTCTGACTTTGTCTAAACCTAATTCAAAATATAGATTCGCTCCGGTCAAAATATAGATTCGCTCCGGTAGTCTCTATTGTCAGTAGATATCAATATAAACATAGATCTATTTTAGTCTAAAGAACTAGATTGATTTTTACTGACACTCCATTTAATGGCAACAGAAAACTTAAGGGATACACTCACCTTGACGATTCAAATTATTTCAATTGATAGTATGATTTTGACAGTATAAATCAGAACGGAGCTCTCAAAAATATACTGAACTTAGAAAAATAGTGATATGCATGAGCCGTGCAGCTGAGCGTTGTCGTTTTATTAGCTGCTGCTGTTGCTGCTTCTTGATGGTGCATCAGTGCATGCGTGCACAATTATTAGTCACCCCTCGGTTTTGTGCGGCGTAGCCGCAACATAAGAGTTGTTAATTGTATGGTGCGGCGCAGCCAAGACATTGCACGAAATCAATAATATTTGTGAAAAAAGCGTATTCATCGAAAGAAGAGTATTCTTTTAAATTTAATTCTTAATATTAGCAGGGGTACTAATTCAGATTCTCGTGAAAAATTTATCAGGAAGCCTGTCCAATGCACAGAAGGAAGTTCCAATACGTGCAACATACTTGATTTTAACTCATTTACTGATTACTGACACCTTAGTGATTAACGCGCGATAGAGAATGAAGCTTCCTACCTATTCTTTGTAGTGAAAATGTTTTACAATTTTATTATGGTGAGATGACATATTAAGTTGCTATCAGAAAGCTTGCCACTGGCGGTTCTGAAAATAATGGATATGCAGAACCACTTGGTGCACGAATCTGTGTTGACATTTGGACACTTGAGGTATTCTAATCTTCCTTTTTCACCATGAGCACTGCCTGTTCCTTTTTAGTACCGTGCTATGTTAAGAATTGAAACCATTTTTGTATTGCCCATCTTTCTGAAGCGACGACAACCTGCCTAAGATTTGAACAGGGAGAGACACGTGCCCAAAATATCGATATGAAATCTTAGTCCAGGCTGTATCTCTACTTTTGCATTTATTTTCCAATTTAGCAAAAAATCTTACTAAAACAGTTTCAGAATAGAGAACAATTGTTTCACAAATTTTTTAAATATAGTGTGGTGCTTTAATTGAGGACAGACATTTACATACTCTTTTTTTTCATGTATAATTTAGGGTGTGTTAATTTGGATGGAGGGTTTTGCGGTGGATGGGAGATGGTGGCCCATTTTTAGTGGCTATTTTGTTGGGGTGGGTGGGTGGGGGATGGGCGGCCTAAGGAGATGCCGGATGAGGCCACCCTGGCGGGTGAATGCAAGGGTGTTTGCGTCACCACCACTGCCTCCTCCTCTCTCGCAGCAGTTGACGACCTCTCAAAGCACGAAAACGGTGGAGGTGGCTAGCGAGGCGGCGACCGGTGACGCGAGCGAGGCAACAACGATGAACAAGGCTCGACGGTTTGGATCCGGCACGGGCAGTGATCGTGGAGACTAGCCGGTGAGCAGCAATGGCGTCAGGTGGAGGGGGATGGCGGCGGGTGGCGAGCACAGAGATGAGCTGGCGAGCACAATAGCATCGGGTGGAGGTTGACAGTGGCGGGCGACGGGTGGAGAGGGGCGATGGTGAGCCCAGCATCGGGCAGATGGGCATCATGAGGATTTTTCCTTTTTCTATCTGATCAACTCAATATTTTTTAGTTTAAAATTAACGAATTTGGAGAGATGACCACACCTTCCTATCCACCCTACACCCTCCAACCAAACAAAAAATTTAACCACCAAATCCAATCTCACCACTCCAATCAAACATAAAACTGAACCGCCATATCTGCTCAACCAAATAAAAAGTTGGATCGCTATATCTAAAAAACTGAACAGCATATTCCGTCCTACCTTATCGCCAACGAACGCACACTAGTACATTATGGAAATTCAATTCTACTCCGAATATTTAATTCTTGGGTTGTTTTTTCACCCTTGAAAAGACACCACATATATTGGCAGCCGCAACAAGCGTGAGAGTCTAGATGCCATGCTAACTTGCGTTTTCAGCCCCCCAAACTGATCTGAAGGTTGCCTAACCTAATTAGCTAGCCAAACTTTTTAGCTCTGTTTTGTTTTTGTTTTTGTCCTCTCAGCTATTGAGCTCTATACCGTGAGAAAATTATCTTGGATTGTAGAGAAAATAACGTAAATAATAGAAAAAAGCAAGTTTAATAGATGGAACAAAAAAAAATCACTATCTAAAAACGAACAAAAAAAAGTTATTCTATTGGCGCTTTAATGTTCCACGGAAAGCTAGCTGATAATCTACTGACCTGACCTTTGGTTGTCCTAATGGGCAATGCACATACATTTTATCCTTCTGGAAAACACTAGCAAATTTATGAACTATAGCAGTCATGATAAAATCTGATCTACATGATCGGCGTTATCTCTATGGTCCTACTCCCGCTGAAAAAAGAAACATATAGTTATTCCTAGCACTAGTGTGATGTAGAAAAGGTGCTAAACCATACTCCACCGTCTTAAATAATGGCTCAGATTATTTCGTTAGGATAATTGGTTTGACCAATAATTTCTCTATTATAAATTTATTTTTATGATAAAAAATTAATGTTGTTAGATTCGTATTCGTAAGTGCTCTCCTACGACTATGCTTCTCAATATCTTAATAGAGAAATTATGTTGTCCTAAGAAAACAAAATAAGCCCTATAAAAAAGGATGGAGGGAGTAATTAGTTATCTAGTTACAAAACAAAGTAAGTTTCACCCATTACCTACAAAACTAATTTTCTGTACACAAGACAAATCAAGACAGTTATTCACAAATTTAGGTAATGTATTGTTTGAACTTTTCAGTTGGGAGGTGTTCGTAATGTTGTCATAATGATAGTAGGCACATTGCTTTGAGTCAAAAAAACAACGCAGGGCCATTTAGGAGTATCTTTTATGGTGGGTTTATCAATATATTGTTTGAATTATAATGTAAAGCAAGAGCTACTTTTCATATATATATGTACTCACCAGGATGCAGATATCTACTTATGACTTGCATTTAAGCAAAAAGATTGAGGCTAATACTTCTATTGGACAATGATTAGGAAGTAGCCAACCACCAGGCATAAACAAATTGTGATCTTCCGGGACATGCAATTTGCAAGTAGGTCACACTCAGTTGAAGAAAAATCTTCACCTAAACTTCCACAAAACAATCATCATTGTTTATCAATTAAGATGGAAATGTTCTCCCTACCTTTCTTGTGGTCCTACTCCTACCCATTGATCTTGAGCCCCTATTACTTTCCTAGCCATTATGCTAAAAGCACCAATATTATTTGAGACAGAAAAGTTCTTACAGATAACTCTGGACGACTCATCATACTTCTTCTTCATCCTTTTTACATATTAATACTTTCTCAGAGTTAAATTGAATTAAAAATACCTGGTCAAAAATTGATTTCAAAAAGCATGGCCAAATAAAATTATTCAAAAAGCAATACTTACTATTGTAACCACTCCACATTTTAAAGATATGAACATTACAGTTTAACAAGAAGTTTTACCGATAACTTAAATTCTTCCAATTCTCCAAAATATATAGTTGTTTTTAAGAGATCTTCATTAAAAATGGACAAAATTTTTTGTGAACATGACTTGAAAAGTTGTCCATTATATCGAAGGGTATATGTAGACAGACGATATTATTGTTACTCTATATGTTTTGTTTTAATAAGTTTTAAGTATCGAGTAAGCCATGGTGATTTAAAATAGATTCAGACTTATTTAAATTAATTTGGAATTGGACATACTTGGTTTGGTAAAAAAGGATCAATTAAAATTCTTGACTTACCATTATTTTTTGCATACCATGTCCACCCATGGTTTTCAAATCGCTTCATTTGCACATTTACTTGTATTTTTATAAGAAATTTAAAAAAGAATATGCAAAACATTAACACAAACCACAGATTGATACATACTCATTTTATGTTTGTTTAATATCATTTTCTAGACCCATTTTCATGGGAAGTGCTGCGAGTGGAAATCTTTCTAGTTGTAAAAGTTATTGTTAGTTAAATCTGTACAGAGCATTTGTGATGCTTTAGAGATTGGACCACATTACTGTACCACCAATATGTAAACCACTTTATACCTTTTTTGCAGAAAATTAGATTAACCCCTACACTCCTACAGCATATTTCCAGTGCTGAGTACTCTCTCTCCTCTCTCTCTCTCTCTCTCTCTCGCTCTCTCAATCAAAAGTACTGAGTACTCTGTTTAAAACATTATCACCTGGGAATGAATTTCTGAAAAATGCTACGCCAGAAAAGGCACTGTAAGTTATAAAGGGCATTGTTTCTCTAAGAGCTAGTTTACGGAAACATTCAGTGATTAACTTTTTACAAATCAACCAAGATGCCACAGAAGATTCTAATCCCACAGGCAACGCACTATCAAGTTCTGCTTTTTCCTCCCCATGTTTTTGCCCACTAATTCAGCAGCCACCACTATTACACTAATCCTATTTCTCTTTTTTTTTCTGTCACAAAATACTCCATTTTTCATCTATAAAAGAGCTCCTCTTCCAAGCCTCAATTCCCTTTTCCCCTTCTTCCCTCCTTCCTCACTAAGGTTTCCTTACTTCTGCATCCCCTGCTAAGCATCCTCCTTTTTCAATCCATCCTTTGCTCCCCAAGCACTTCTCTTCCATGCATGTTCTTGATCACCTACGGTATTGCCCTGTGCTCCAAGGCAGATAGAAACTCTGGTGATTTTCTCCATTGAGAACCAAGGTTTCCAGGGTGATTCTGTTGAAATTTTCCTTTGAGAAACAAGGTTTCCTTCGGAAACTGACCCAGAAAATATCAACTATCAAGTTGAACGTACATCTTATACATTACTGCTTCACCATTCTACGTAATTTTTTGTGTGCAATATATAGTAGAAAATCTGTTTGTAGAGGAAATTATCATACTATTTTTGGCCAATCGATCCATGATCGATTAAAAAGGGTAAGGTTGTGACTTGGTAGATGTCACCAATCCTCTCAGAGGTCCTCCTCTCCGGATTTATGATCAGCTCAACACTCCGGCGAGGCTCCCATCTTGTCCTATCCTTCTCCGTCGTGTTCCTCTATTGGTTCTATGTCTTCTCAGTAGCTTCCTAACTATTGTTGGTTGTGTTTTCACATCTTCTATTAGATCCATTCAATACCATAAAATACACCACCATATTATACACATACTTCTCATTGGAAATTATAGCTTCTTGACATAACTGAGGGTACCAATACTGTAAGGTATTTTCCTGAGTGAAACACTAAGGAGGGTAGGTACTCAAAAAGAGTTTGCATAGGATGAGCCTATCGGGTGGGACCCTGTCAAGTGGGACATCATCTGGCTCAAGCCATGGGACCTGGACCTCAGGGTCCGAGATTGATATCCAGCTCCAGGCTCAAATGGACCTGAAGCGTAAAAGAAGGAAGGAGTCAAACCGTGAGTCAGCAAAGAGGTCTAGGTTACGCAAACAACAACACCTTGATGACCTTACCTCACAGGTATGTTTGCATGCCTTGCTTTTGCCTATATGTACATATAGTTGCATCTTTTATGTAGATTTTAATATGTTTCTAGCTCATAGGTTTAATTAGTTTGCTTTATGGATTGAAGCTTGCACTCATGTGCAGGTGAATTTTGACACACAAAAGCAAAATCAGATGAAAAAGGACACTTGAGCTACCGGACCTGCTCAAGGAAACTCCAATAATGCACGGTGTCCTTTTTCAGGGGCCCAAACTAATTGTTTCTTACATACTACTTAAACTACAAAATTAACTTTGTCGCTATCACTTCCAAAGAAAAAGGTGATAGGAATTACTTACCAGCGATTGCTCCCAACTGTCAAATCTGGAAATACGAACATGCTCATCGAGTTCTCTTGATGCCCTATCAAGATCGGATCAAGCTTGTGTTTTGTTCCGGAATGTGAAAGTGAATTTCAATGAACTGTCAGATATCACGAGAAACCGTCCTCTGGAATTTTGCATCATTTTTCCGATTAACCGTACCACTAATAATAGGATAATATTTCAGAATGTTTCTTTTGAACATAAACATAAATAAACAGGGCAAATCACCACATGCACAAGATACATATTAGTTGTTGTACAATCCGAAAACCTGATCTGTCGATCACAGCTTCCTTCAGCAAATCCAAAAAATTGTTTATTGAAAAGGAATGTTATCTTGATATATAAAATAGGTGAACCAGTTGAAGATGGAGAACCAACAGCTCTCCACAACACTGAACATGGTCACCCAAAGCTATACCGCCGCGGAAGCTCAGAACTCAGTGCTGCGCACCCAGAAGGTGGAGCTGGATATCAGGCTGTCTGCACTGCGCGATATCATCTTCTACATGAACAATGCAAATCAGCTTCCTAATTCTACAATAACAGCCACTACATATCCGTCCACTATAATGACTGCAACAACTAATGGTCACTATGATTATTATGATGTTGTCAGTGCAAATGCATGGAGCTCAGGGATGCAAATGATGCACCAGCCCATTGATCAATTTCTGTACCAGTGCTAGCTAGCTTCTAGCAAGGGAGATCGATAGTGACCAATAGAAACATGGAATGAGACATATTGGGATTGGTGAATGGTAGGTCCATTGTACTGTGTCACCAGTGGCTGTTGGTCCATTGTATTGTGTCACCACTCACCAGTGGCTGTTCGTCTTTTTTGCTTTGATTTGTAAGCGGTTGTGGCCTGTGGGGGCGGAAAAATGATGTTCCACTTTTTCTGCTGTTGGTGGTAGAGGCCGGATGGCAATTGGCAAAGAAGCAACTTGTCATTTGGCATTGTGTTAGCCTGTTAGGTGGCATGTAATGCTAGGTGACCCATGACCAAGGAAGGCAGTAAAGAAAATTGTTATCTGACTCTTCACGCTTGATGTGAATTGCTGCAATATTGGTAAATTTCGTATGATCAAACCCTTTAATATATGATTTATTTCATGATTCTTTTGGTGTGATGTGCATGTTGTATGTTGATTTTCTCGTGCTGTATAAAATTCCTTTATGCGAAGTGCATGGAAGAATCCAAAATCCAGCTTATTTTGGATCTAAGAAAATACTATGTTTAAAGGAAAATGAATAACCTGAATTCGAAAACCTACTCTGCACAAAAATAGTAAGAGTATTCTAAAATTCCTAAGAGTTGGCAGGGAAATTTGAACAATCCAAACTCTATGTAAAAATGATGAACAAAAAATGACCTTTCCGGGTTTCCTTTTTCATGAATCCAAAATCCAGCCCGGTACTATACTGTTAGGATTTACCCAACGATCGAATAGAGCTGTTAAGAACACGCGCGAACTGTGGCTAGAACTATCCTGGCAAGAAGCTGTAGTTGCTGCCATGTACTCTGTTTCACAAGACGACAGCGCCACAACCTTTTGTTTCTGAGATTGCCAGGTCACCAAATTATTCCCAAGGAAGAAAAATACACCGGATGTACTCTTACGGGTATCAATATCACCGGCAAGATCACTGTCACTGTATCCCGTGTATCCCGTCAGACACACTTCACCATTTCTCCTCTTGTAATGGCACCCAAAATTGATTGTTCCAGCGACATACCTCAGTATCCGTTTCATTGCCGCTAGGTGCTCAGTTGCTGGCTTCTCCATGAATCTACTGACATATCCCACCGAAAATGCCAGGTCCGGCCTTGAGTTCACCAGATAACGTAAAGACCCAACAATGCGCCTGTAATCAGTTGCATTAACTGATGGGGCAGTGCTCAACTTACTCAATTTTAGGCGTTGTTCCATCGGGGTACAGCTCGGGTTGCTTCCAGTCATTCTTGCCAACTCTAGAATTTTTGCAGCATACCCTCCTTGACTTACAGTGATCCCATTCTCCGATTGATTCACTTCCAGACCGAGATAATACTTCAGTAAACCGAGATCACTCATCTGAAAAGTACCCTTCATTTCTTCCTTGAACTGGCTCAGCTCCTCAGCATTGCCTCCTGCGATGATCAGGTCATCAACATACACACCAAACACCAGCCGGTGTGCCTCCTTCCCTCAAATATACACAATATGTTCAGACACACTGCGATAGATGTTGAAGTTGTGATCCAAATTCACTTGCACTTTATAAAGGCCACTTGGCCGGAGCGAAGTGGAGGCCCGTCACCGAGAGGCTTGGGCCGTAGTTTCACCGATATATATATTTTTGTAAGCCGCCATAGCGCGCAACACTTTGTAACCTCATCTTGATATAGTGTTGTTTTGCTGGCTGGCGCCCGTGGATTTTTCTTTCCCACCTTGAGAGGTTTTTCCACGTTAAAATCTCGTGTCCCTTTGTGTTTGATCTTTACTCTTTATCGTTTTATGCCTATTGTCCTATAACAATAGAAACCCAGCTTCAATAGAGACACATCGAGCTTTGAGTACCACGCACGTGGGGCTTGCCGGAGTCCATACAGCGCTTTGTCAAGGTGGAGCACCATGTGTTCCTTCCCGTCGATGATGAATCCCGGTGGCTAGGCGACATAAACTTCCTCCTGAAGTTCACCATTAAGAAAAGCGGACTTAACGTCCATATGGTGAACCACCCAGCCCTCACTCGCCGCGTGCGCCAGCAAAAGACGATTCCATTCCTGCCACTGGCGCCACCACTTCATCGAAATCAACTCCTTGACGTTGCACGTAGCCCTTCACGACAAGTCATGCCTTTTACTTGGTGATGTTGCCAACGGCATCCTTCTTTGCCTTATACACCCACTTGAGCCCGATCGGTTTCTGCTTGGACGGTGGTTCAACAAGTCGCCAGGTCTTGTTTTCCTCAATGGACGTCATCTCTTCGATCATCGCCCGTCTCCAACATTGGTGTCGCTCTGCTTCAGCAAACGACGGCGGTTCATCCGCCGTCACTATCAGCAACTCCTCACCAAGATCACGTACAGCTAGCCCTGGTGTTGTAGCCGGTCCGAGGATGTCGTCAATGAGCCGGAATCACAACGGCATGATCAGCGTCAAAGTCCTCACCACGCAGTGGTGGTGGCGACACAAACCGCACCCTTGGTGCACTCGTTGAGCTTGGTGTAGACATGGATGATGTAGCACTTGAGGCAGACGTCCCCGGCATAGCACTTGATGCAGCAGTTTGTGGCGATCCCTGTGATGGGCCTGATGCAGATGTAGGTGGCGAGGCTGGTGCGTTCTGCGTCGTGACGTCTGGCTCCTCTGCAACCTCGATCTCAGGATGGTGCACTGTGGTGTACTCGACGTTGAACTCGGTGTTGACGTCGCCGTTCGCCTCGCCATCCCAACGCAACTGTGCCTCCTCATCAAAGACGATGTCCCGCGAAATGTGCACCCGCCTTGTGACCGGATCGTAGACACGGTATGCCTCTGATCCTGGCTCATAGCCCACGAAAATCATGGGTCTGCTCCTGTCATCAAGGTTCTTCATGTTCGGCGCCATCGTCTTGACGTGCGCCATGCACCCGAAGGTACACAGATGATGCACCGCCAGCGGGACTCCATTCCAAAGCTCGTAGGGCGTCTTGTCTCCAACGCTCTTGGATGATGATCTGTTGAGGAGATAGACGGCCGTGTTCACCGCCTGCCCCCAAAACATGCCCGGCAGGCCCTTGGCCTTGAGCATACTGCACCGCCTTGAGCAGTTCGTGTCCACTCTTGCGTTCAGCCGCTGCTTGCACACGCTTGATGGCGCCCGGTGCCGCGTCTTTGGTGGGGAGCAGCATCACCCATATGTAGCGGCGGAAATCCTCGACGAGCAGCTGGAAATAGCGGCTTCCGCTAGGCGTTGCTGGCGTGATGGGTCCGCAGAGCTTGCTGAGGGAACGGGGCTCGCCGTTGCTTCCCGGCGTGGCACGCTTCACAAACTTGATCAACCTGCGACAAAGTTGGCATTCCACGGACAAGCGCCTCCTTGCCCATCTTGAGAAGCCCCGTGAAGTTGATGTGCCCGAAGCGGGCGCGCCAGCGCCAGGTGTCCTCACCCGCTCACGTCCTAGATCCGCAGCACGCCGCCCTCCACAAGCACCTTGAAACCAGTTTCATCCAACTGGCCCACGCTTATGATGTTCGCAGCGAGTTGTAGGAGATAGTAGGTGTTGGCGAGGACGCGGTGGTCCCCATTCTTGCAGGCGAACAGCACCGTCCCGCGACCTTCGATGCGCACGACGGAGCCGTCACCGAGACACACGTTCCCGGTGATCTCGGTGTCGAGGTCCGAAAACGCCGTCTTGCAGCCGGTCATGTGGTTTGACGCTCCGGAGTCCACAATCCAACGGTGGGGATCCCGGTCTACCGCGTCGTCGAGGGCTGCAAACACCTTCTTCTCCACCAGCTCGACGGCGGTCTGCGCCGTCGCCTCTACCACGCGCTTACCAGTGTTCTGGCGCGAATGGGATTCAAACCCATCGGGATTACGCGTGACGTGGAGATGGGCCGGCCCATCAGTGGTCCGCCCGGTGTCGACTTCATCAACACACCCGCCTGAGAGCAGCATCAGAGTGGGCTCATCGTCCCGAGCGACATGGGCCTGTTCATCTCGCTTCGGCTTGCTGCGACAATCTTTGGCCCTGTGACCAAGCTTGCCACAGTTTCTGCACTTGTCATCCTTCCGGGCCGGCCCAGACTTTGAGCCATCCGAATTTCCCCCGGCGCTGCCGCTGCGACCGCGTCCTCCCTGGCGGCGTCCGCGCCCGTTCACCCGCTCCTTCTTCTTGTGCCGCTCAAGCCATTCCTACTCCGTGAGGTAGAGCTTGCCGGCTTGGTGTGAATACGAGGACTCCGACGACTTGCCGGTGTCCTCTGCCGCCTTCAGCCGGCCAGTGACCTCCTCCAAGGAAAGCGCAGAGATATCCAGTAAAGTTTCAATGGAAAGCACTAGTTGAGTGAACCTGGGACGCACCACTCGAAGGTATTTCTCGACGATCTTGTTCTCCGGTTCAGGATCGCCGAGGATGGACAGTTGCGTGGTGATGCCGGTGAGCCGCATGGCGAAGTCCTCCACTGCTTCCCCATCACGAAACACAATGGTCTCGTACTCGGCGCGCAGCTTCTGTGCCCTAGCCTTCCGAATCCGATCGTCGCCGACTCGCATGGTCTTGATGCAATCCCACACGGCTTTCGCCGTGTCCTTGGTCGCCATCGTCGATATCATCTCGGCCGAACTGCGCTGCAGATCGTGTCGAGGGCCATCCGATCCTCGTTCAGCTCGACGCCGACGCCGCCCGGATCAATGGCGCCCCAAAGACACCGGGCCTGCAACTTGATCTTCATCAACAGTGACCACTCATTGTAGTTCGTCTTGGTCAGCAATGGGTAGCTCGCAGCGTCTCCCGCCTCCTTATCAACTCGGTGAATGACGAGGCTGCCATGGTCGTTCCCGCCGCTGCCCGTGGCGCGGCCGCCGGAACCCGGAGTGCGCTCTGTCGGAGACGACGAGCGACGGCGAGGCATGAGCACTTCTCCTAGAGCACGATCACGAGTCCACTCCTTGAACCCCGCTTTGATACCAAATGTTAGGTTTTACCCAACGATCGAATAGAGCTGTTAAGAACACGCGCGAACTGTGGCTGAACTACAAGATGATAACACAGACAAGAGAATTTGTGCAGCGCAATTGACTTGCTGCTTTTCTGCTTTCTTCTCCTTTTATTGTGCTGAAAAGGTAAACATGCAACATGCAACACACTCTTCGGATCACCACACACGCATCACGGACGCGGCTTGCCTGCTCCCTACGAGAACTCCCATCGGTGCTACCGTCTACGTGGCACAACCTGGTGAACCCCATCGTCATCGGCATGTTTCCTTCCATCACAAACTAATCAAGTACTACTAATTAATTAACAACATATCACCGTACGTGTTTTTGAGGGAAAAATGTTTACTGTAAGCGGCAATAAAATACTCATCACCCCCGGCAAATTTCTCTCTCAAAATTTTTCACTTGATCATGCACCATCAAGCCACCAATATCCACACCAAAATTTTAAGCAATGAACGAAACTCCAAATGATCCAGCAGAAAAAACCGGCTACACCATGATAAATTGATGCAAAACATATCCTTACTAATATCATCACTAATATTTACATTGAGTAAAATACACCAGTAGTACCAAGTTAACTTGTGTGGTGGGTGCAGTTTAGTCACACATCTTGTAATTTGCTCAAATGAGTCACACAACTTATTTCAGGGGTGCAAATCTTATCAAAAATCATATAACATGAATTATTTGCTATCGAGTTGAATGTTGTGTTGAATTAATATGTCGCTTATGACCTATGCGAATATTCAAACGATAAAAATGAAAGTTAACCTCATGTTTCACTTGCAACACTATATGTGTGCTTTTAATATACACAATTGCATAACTTAATATTCAATAATTTAATATAGTTCATATCGTATTGAATTTATCACTGATAACATAGATAGTTTGCTTATTTTCGGGTCGGATGTGGCCATGTTTATACAAGATATTAATACGGTGAACATATTGTGCACGTTTAATGTAATTTACACCCTAAACACAATATGAGTGACACATTTGAGCAATTTACAAGATGTTTTACTAAATTGCACCCACCTCGCAAGTTATGGTACCACCGATGCATTTTACTTATTTATATTTTAGAAAACAAAAAAAGAAACGACAGGGAAAAATGGGCCTACGACTTCAACTCAACATGAAAAAAACTGGGACATAAGCGAGGCTCAACCTTCTGAAAAGGTACTTCCATGTCCAAGCTGGAAATGATTACCGGAGAAAAAAATGAGTACTACAACAGGATTTAGCAAGCCTCACCGGATAATGCAAAAATAATAATCAAGGGAGATCAAGGATCGACATGCATAAAACCATTATTTTAAACCTTTTAATTTGTCAAAGCATTTTCGCACACCCAGATCTATCTTAAGTGGTGGTCTCTAAACTTGTATGTCGTATGGTTATGTTATCTAGGTCTCCACCTCCCTAAATACATTTCTATATCTCTAAACTTGTTATGGGTGCCACATGGGTCCAATGGCCTTCAAGCCGCTTCACGCACTAAAATGGCATACCATGACGGTGCATATGGCATATGTGTTAAAAGGACCAGCATATTAACCAAACAAGAAAAAACAATGTTTTTTATGGAAAAAATCCACTCTACTCTAAACTGTTACGTTCCATGAAATTATTTTTTCCTTAGTTTATTCCATGAACAATTAAAAAAGGGCTCAATTTACACGTTAATTAACAATATTTTCTCTTTCTCTCTTTCTATGCAAGTCGTATTCTTGACTAAGTTTTGGTAGAATGGGATGCATTACAACTTACCTCTCAATAGTTTCCATAATCTCTCTCTATTTTCATTGATTGGAAGCATGTAACACCAATTTAAACATTAGAATTTTAAAGTTCAAACAAATAGTCCTAAAAAATATAAAAATATTTTGGAATTTTCATAATCATGTAATTTATTACCCCACCAAATTTCATCTCAAAATACGGTACCAAGAGAAAAAGAAAAGAGAAATGTTATTAAGGTGTAAAGTAGATCATTTTTAATAGTTTGGGATGTAAACCAGACAAAAATAGCTTAGGGGCTTACATGATCGAGTGAAATAATTTAGGGAAGTAAAGTCGACTTTTTCCTTATTCCTGATATTTAAATCCTACGACCCATAGACGCCACTGTGCATGCCACATTAGTTTATGGAGTGAATTATAGTCTATTTTAACGTGTATGACACCCAAGATAAGTTCATGACTAGGAATGTTCAATTCCCTAGTGGGGGCGGCCTGGTCCCTCCTGGGCCAAGTGGAGTTTTCGCCCATGGGGCTACAGAGGCAGGGCCCCAATGTTCGTCAGGCCAAAGGGTCAGTTTCACTGGATGGGGGTCCAGGCCAATAGATCACAGACATAGGGGGTGTTTGGTTAATACCTATATGTTGCCATACTTTGCCACAACTTACCTTACCCAACTTTAACCAACTTAGGCATATGTTTTGTTCATATCTTCACTTGTGGCAAGATTCTTTTTCTTACACATTAGTCTCACATGTCATTGTCTTTGAAAAGTGTGGTAAGGTTGTGGCTTGCTAGCCAAAGTGTAAACGCCATATTTGTTGGCCTAAGCTTAGGTATGTGCTGCCAAATAACTATGGCAACCTTAGACAATATGAATATATGAACCAAACAACCCAATAGCGCATCAAGAGTCCACGCCGTAGGACTGTCCTCAGAGAGCACACCCGCCTTGGACCATACTGAATAATTCGAAAAATCATTCTACTTGTGCATTAGAGACATTGTCTTGAAACCCATTCGAAATCTTGCTTCTCATTCAGAAATCAGAATCCATTTCGATAATCAGAAATAAAATCTCATCTCCTTGGGCAATTTATTCGAGCACTCGCGGTTCAAATAATTGTATTTAAAAACTATCCGAAAATCATGCATGGTTGAATTAGCTCCTGCTAGAAACGACTTTACGTGCTTGCAATGTTTTACTTTACCTCCGCAGCATTGAGTTTTCCAATCATATTGTTCGATTTTCTTGCATGCATAGTAATTAATTCCATTAAACTAACCAGCTAGCTACATGCATTTCTCTTTGTCTAGCAAGTTATTAGTAACTTGTTTCTACTTTATACCTTGTTCGATGCAGAGAAGAAGAGAAGATTTCTGAGCCGAAGCAGCTGGCAGGACGCAAACAAACACACCAATTCCTCATGTTCGAGGGTTTTAAATATCACTGATGATATATCTGATATTTCTATATATCGGTGTGGTATGATATAATTCAATATCTGCCAAAAATATCATTCATTTTTCGAGTTTTGGCCATTTTTAAAATCTATATATGATTTGTCTTATCCAGTGCAATATATTATCCATGTGCTACAAAATTGTGATATTATATATTTGTTCCGCGCAAAAAAAAATATTTGTTTACTTTTTATATAAAATGGTCTAAACACAAATGCATATGATTTCCTAAACAATTTTTTTCTTTTTCACAAATTTGGTTGATTTTTTTTTATATCACTGATATATATCCGATATAACTAAATATCGCCACCCTTTGGATTTTTCTAACATCGATAGATGAAACCACATGCCTGGTCTTCAAACAAGCTCATGAATTGAAAACAAGACAAGCCGAAGTCTCGACAAGCCATACTAAATCATCAAGCACGAACACTTCAACAGCACATCGCCGCCGGTGGCCGCACCCGTCACCGGCTTCGTCGAGTGCAAATTCATCAAGATCCCACACACTGTAGGATCGAATACAATAAATAAACCTACTAGAGAGGGGTTAAAGAGGGGTGAATAGTAGGTATTGACAGCGGAAGTTTAATTTTCGAATCCAAAAACCAGATTAACAGAGTATCAGTAAAAAATAGATTACTCGCAAACTAACCATTGGATCTATCCCAAATTTGGTCAGAATAAAGTAGAAGATATAACGAACAAGTTCACCGAACGGATTTGAAAAATAATCAACGGTTCAAAAGATATAGCATTCGCAATATAGGTATATCAGAAATTC
>CM002486.1:10762185-10797314 GCA_000325765.3 Leersia perrieri
ACGAATAACACCCACACAACGTTCCTCCACCATGTGTCATCTTTCGCCAACCTTGTCACCCGGCATAATTAATCGCTCCGGATATAGACTCCACCTGAGTCTATTCCCGATCCCACCGTTGACCGAAGTTAACCTCAAGACATCCGACTTTAGTCCAATCTTGTCACATGGCTTCCTGACTGCTCCAGACCTCAGTTCCTGCCTGAACTTAGTCCCAGTCCCTGCCATTGACCAAGCCTTGATCTCAAGTCACCTACACACAATAGACAAAACAACCATTTCCGGGCACAGATTCGCAACCTGACCCACATCGGTCACACGCACTCACACCAATAACCACAAACATTCCAAACCAATTTCATTTAATTTATTATTTATAAAGCCAATTTGTTTATCATAAAATATTAATCAAAATCTTGATCTTACACACACCTGCTCCCAGATGGTCTTCAGACCCAATATAGCCAACTCTGAACAACCACGCCAAGCTCGAAAACCTAAATCATGTGTCAAAGACGATGAAGCAGCTGCCCCGTCCAATGACTAGACCATCGGCCAAGGCAAACACTTCGTCGAAAGCAAGGCTACAGCATGCAAATAAATGAGTAAACATGCATTCTGCCTATCAAACTCAAGTCAAACCTGGAAGCGCCAGATGAATTTCGAGCAAGCCCGTATTTTTAGGATGGTTTTGAATCAAGTCGAAGCTTGCCTTACCAGCTGAGCTTCACGAGGGAACAGTATGCTCATTCTGAAACCCAGTCCTTCATTCGAGCATTATTTTTATTTTGAAAGCTTACCCATTTTTTTTGAAACCACTTAATCCTCAAAATCATTTTGAATGTCCCATTGAAAGGCCTATTGCTGGTATTCCTACATTTATACATGATCATAGGTTTTCAGATTTATTTTCAACGATACTACAACTGTGCATCGATGAAATGACAGGGAGGTCGTCATTCATACTCGACGAAATGTTAATCAAATCTTCCTTCAAACTTATATAGTTTCCTAGTATAGTAATGCATCCGAATACAGTAGCAACTTTGATTAGTCTTCTATGCTTGGAGAATGTTAAGGCTAGTATGTTCATTCACCTCATTGTACTTAGCATAAGTCACTTGGGAGGTCGGTTATAGTTGATACAAGTGACTTGGGAGGTCATTATTTAGTTATAATTACATGTTCTTTACACTTGCATTGCACTGACTTGATAATGCAGATCATGAGAGCATAGACATGATGGCTTATGCATATATTTCAACGATTCCAACAGAAATATGTTTGTAAGTATATACTCTGAGAAAATGAATGGCAATCCCATTCGAATGGGAGATGCGAGGCACAACTACATCCATTGATAGGTGGATAGCAACAAAAGTGAATGGTAATGCTCGTTTCAAACGGGATGATCCATGAAATACTTGCCAAGAGCAAGATGATGAAATATTCCTCGCTTTGACAATAGTCTATGAAGCTATATCTTTGGAATTCTATCACTTCAACGGTACCTAGGAATAGGGAAGACCAAGCTTTGAATTAACAAGAAAGTCTAAGTGCCAAAGCCTCCCTTCCAAGGATAGGACGACATCAAGGTTGCACGATCCAAGTCATGGACCAAGATTCAGCATGTTTGAAAAAGTTACATGTTGGAACAAACACCTAAGTCTTTTAGCAAGATTCAACATGTTTGAACAAGCTACTCAAGTATTGCACCAAAAATCATGTTTGAACATGCTTTGGATCAGCCTCGTCTGAAAAAAAGGGCTTTGGATCAGCCTCAAGACTTCGAATGAAAATCATGCTTCAAATCAAACTCAAGTGTTCGAATCAAGACCAACCTCGGGTATTCGAATCAAGATCAAGCTTCAAATCAACCTGAGGTGTCCGTGTCAAGATTAGGCTTCCAATCAACCTTGGGTCTTTGAATCAAGATCAAACTATAATTCAGGATCTAGTCTTCAACTCAATATCAGGCTTTGAATCAAGTCAAGTCAAGATCAAGCCTTAGAATCAGGCCATAACAATCAAGTTAATGCAATGTCTTAAGTCTTCAAATCGAGCTACGCCAATTACTTTGAAGAACATGGCGTAACAACATTCACTACATCACCAAATTGTGTCAATGACGGCCACATCATCATTCTCCTGAAGGGTTACACCCACAGGGCTAGACCACGTCTGCATGCCCCCACGTATATAGGGAGGTGTCAGAACATAAATACCCCACCCCTTAGGGTGTCTAAAATGTACAACACCCACTAAAAATTATGCCAAAATATACCTAACGCATATACCCAAGGAATATGCCATGAACCCTCTAGTTCCCATATCTGCCCTCGTGAGAAACATGTATGTATGTAAGTTCTCAGAAAAAAAGAGAAACATGTATGTAAAGGGTTAGAAGAGAGATTTTTCCTTCCTCCTTTTATATAAATTAACCCGTGAGGTAAGCGCGGAAGGAGCAATCTCACTCATTTTCCCCAAGAGGATGACTGAGTCTGTCTGTCATTCAAACTAGCCACATCGTCACTTTCAATCCTGTTTAAGAACCATGTGTATATGATTCATCAATATTTCAAGTGTAGCATTTGAGTTAATTTGTTTACAGAATATTGGCCCGATAAATTATAGATTTATGTAGGTACTCCCTCTGTCTTAAAATACAATGCGTTCTGTTTTCTACAGAGTTAATATTTGAAAGTTTTGACTGATAGTTGAACTAACATTGTCAATATTTAGTGTTATGCATGTGGCATCATTAAATTTGTATTTTGATGTGCTTTTAGATGATATAAATTTTATAGTTTTTGATAATATCTTATGAAAGAAATCATGGTCAAAGAAGAGTATAGAAAACTGTGTTACAATTCAAATATATCGTGTATTTTTGGACGGAAGGAGTATTACTCGAGTTTGTAAAAGAAGCCATGAGAAGTGTCTTTTGATTTCCCTTATTTTTATTTACTCTCTCTACCATATGTCTAGAGTTTCAAAATATTTTCTAGTTGATGCCATAATCATGTGATTATTCTATGTTATTGATGCTAAATTTGTATTATCCCAACAAAGTTATCAAGTACGTTTGGAGTCCCTTTTGGACGTCTTAATGGCTACTGAGTTATTATTATCATTTTAGGTACTCTCTTCTGATATAAAACAAGGAAAAGCACTATTGGCTCTTGGAGCAACTGATACAATAACAACTGTAGGTTCACTCAGCTGATTCCCACTCTCAAGCTGGCTCAGACTGCTATAGCAACAGCTGCGTGTGTTGCTTCTGCAGTTCCTGGGGCACAAGCTGATGCCAATGTTGTGGTAGAATCTACAAGGTTTAAGAAACTAAGCCAGATATCTTGCTTTATAGGAAATAGCACAGAATTATATTGCAGGAAAGGAATCCATTTGCGATGGTGTGAAAAATGTTGGAACATCAGTTCCTTCTGTTAACAAAATCTATACAAGTTGCACTGTTGGCAAAAGTATTAAACATCTCATTCCTAGGAGGAGATCCCCATTTGACAGATACATGATCAAGACTCTGGATGATGCAACTTTCTTGATAGACCAATGGAAAAAGGATGCAGATAAGACCACTTCTACTACTTTGGAGCTTTCACCACGTATGGACATGGACGAGTTCTATCGCGTCCTCGAGTATTTCACAGAAAATGGAGCACTGAAACTACTTCAGTCATCAGCAAACTTCGAGAAAAACGTGTAGTTAATAAAAGAAGTTGCTTCTCTATCTCCACCCGCATTATTAATTCCAGAAGACAGTGATACCTCCCATGATGATTGGTGTGAGGTGTAAAACTTGCTTAGGAGGATTGTTTGTAAAAATTTTTTAGCTTGCAATGTTTAGTTCATGACTCTCCTGATTCCTTGATTTTACACATAGCTGTTGAACAGCAGCTGTTGAGCACTGCTATATAAAGTGCCCGTCGATGCTAAATATAGGCGTGCTTGTTTCTTATTCTGTATAGTTGCAAGAGATCCCCCATTTCATATTCACAGTTTTAGTTTTAGGCTGGGAGTTTTCTAATATGTTTTCCTGATATGCTACCAATCACGTGCAATCTTTCTAGTAAAGTTGTTCAACTTCGGTCATTAGATCGTGCAACTTATGTATGCATAGATTTGTATAATATTTAATACACTTTTAGTTCTATTTTTAGCCCCCCTCCCCCGCCTGCATGCCTTCACCCCATCATCATGTTGCTTAACGGTCGCATTTAAGTTTGTGTTATTGAGTCGTAATGATATAGATAATCATTTTTCCTGACTCACTATCAATCATGCGCAAATACACTTAAAATTTTGTGCAATTTTACTGTCATGTGAGAACGCCACTACCAGCGTCGTGGCAAGGCGGATGGAGGGATTATTGAGGCATATAGTTGCGGAAGCACTACATAGCCAATGGATGTGAAACCTAGAGGTATGTACAATCATTAATACGGTTGGGGCGGAAAGATGACTAGCACAGTGGGCATACGGGTGAGAGGTGCAGTTCCGTCCTAGTCAGTTAAAGACCGAGCAATGATGCTAAGCATGAAACGACTTTAGTACAACTATGTGTCAAATGGGTATAGACATAATAATATATAAAGTAAGTGGCCGAGTAGGAGCGATATCAGATCATGGTGGATGTGTTGTGCAAGCGGGTGTTACCAAGTGTACGGTAACTTTAGCTTGAGAGTCTTCAAGCATGGGTTACCGGGTGCACGGTACTCATGACTTGAAGACATGGAACGCCAGAACTCCTCTCACTGCTGGAAAAAGATGCCCAGAGAGTATGTGGGAGAAAGTTCATGGAGTGGTATCATCACTATGAGAAAACTGAAATATTATGTTGTTACATGTTCCATGTGTTGGAATTTCAGCCCATGTGTTGGGCAACGTCACGGAGCACGGGTAAAGCGTACATCCACTGCAGTGTGATTAAATCAATTTGTTCGAATAGCCGTACTCATGGGTAAAGGAGCACCGGGACGGGACATGTATTACTCTTGGATAGCAAATTTAACTAAAATGGTGGTAGTGGGATATGATCTGTCTTTGACGACTTTTCAAGGGATAAGAAGGGGCTGTCAGAGCAGAGTGGATAAAAGGTCCGGTATGCGTAGCCTGTCCCAGGGAATGTGATATGGTCGATAGAGCCATACCGGTAAAGAAAAACTTGGAATAAAATTTGATACAAATTATTGCTAGGTCATAGGTTTTGAAATAATATTAGAGTAAAATTTTGAGCAATTGAAATGCCAAGACTACCTTTGATATTCCTCTTGCATCGTGCATCTTGGTGGTGGTATAATGACTTGTTAACTACTTTTGTACCCATAGTTGCTCTATCTATATTTTTAGTAGAGTGATTGAAGATAAGCGCTTCTTAGTATACTTGCGTACTCAACAGGATGATCGGAGTGTGATAGTTATCTAGGTCTCGTTCCCCCAGTTGATTTGTTGTGCGCATGTCAACAGGGCCTTATATTATCTTGTTCCGCTACTATTTCTCTGATAAGTTGATTGGTCTATTTGACCCTAATGTAAGTATTTAATTATTTAGTCTTATTTTCATTCATGATATGTTGTGATTCAACTATGTATGTGTAAACGAACTGCTGATCCAGGAATTGGTACTGATAAACACAGAAGGTTTCCGATACCCAAAATCGGGGACCGACAACCATGATATTAAATAATAATGGAGGAAAATAAAATTCCAGATGACAGAGAGTTTTCACAATATCTTCCTATAGACTGTGTAGCTCATCAGGATCTACAACCATCTGTCCAATGGAATTGAAGAAAAAACACAAAAGCATGATCGTGTGTCGGACTTTTATCGGCATAAGTAGAAGTTGTGTAATCATCACATGACAATCATGTAACTTCATATTGCTTAGTTTAAACTCACAATCAGAAACAAACCTGTGGATCCTGGATCCTTAAAGAGTATCCTGTGAAAACCTTGATACTTGCAAGACATTGTAGCTTGGACTTTCTCTCATTATCTAAATGGCAAGATGGGGGTAGATAAAATTTTCATGTTTCCTCGTTAACTATTCATATAAGTGATAGACGAATCTTCATTTCCACCATATCTTTGTGCGCATAGAGCCCATGCTTGGTTTTTTCCTTTCAAATTCAGCAATAATACAACAACATTGTCTATCATATTCTTGTCTACATGCATTAGGTCTATGCAATGGCGGACCTCGAAATGCTTCCGGTACTTGTTGTATTCTTACCTGTCAATATCTCGCAACATTGCGACAAGTGTGTTAGGGCCAATATCAAATGTTTCACCTCCTAGAGGTGAAGAAAAGAACATGATTTCTAGTTCTTCTCCATCTTCATCGTCATGTCCTATCTCCCCTCTGTCATCGTTGACAAACGGCTCCATCTCACAGTGCATTGTCCAACACGCGCAGCCTGTCATGAATTTCCTTTGTATCAAATGACTTTGTACATATACTTTGTCACTTCGCAACTTCTGATTTTTACAGTCCATTCAAGAGTATCGTAAATGATCCTTCATACTTTGACGCATATTGTTCTTGGCGGTGGTTAAAAAAATCTGCAACGCCACTTCGAAACTCCTCGCTTAGCCAATTCTTCACGTACCAACTTCGCTCCAACTACATAAAAATAAAAAAAATTGCACATATTTATGCTGATAACCAAAACTATTATATGAATACGATGTAAATTTCCTTAAATTAGAATGTGATTTTAAGGTAATTTACACTGTATTCGTATAATAGTATTGATGATCAGCATAAATATGTGCAATTTTTTTATATTAATATAGTTGGAGCGAAGTTGGATGTATGTGAAAAGGCTGAGCAAGGAGTATTGAAGTGGTGCAGATTTTTTAGCCACCACTGTGATTTTATTTTTTCTCTAATTTTTGGCAAAAATTCGTCCTCCTCAGTTCCCCACCCAAATTGTGAACATTCAAATAGATTGAGATACCTAAATTTTCACATGGTTGTGTCATCTATCATCGGTAATGGCTCTCAACTTATAAACTGTGACAAATTATTTTCATCATCTATCATGGTTTATATTCGGAAAACCGTTACTTATGCTAGGTTCGTGATACTACGACTGTGATGTTCGCGACATCGGTAACGGTTGGTGAATTATGAACCGTGACCGATGAGTCCACATCGGTCACGGTTCAGAATCAATAACCGTTCCTAACATACTAGTATTGGTTTTTTAAGTTGAACCTTGACAGAGGTCTTCCTATCCATCACGACGCCGGTTGTTAGTCACGGTTTTTTATCTTAGCCCGTGAAAGCTGTTTCTTTTCGTTACGGTTCCCATTCCCCGTTACTGATCGGGCGTCTTCGATGGCCGGATCTAGGTACTAGTGTCCGTACGAACTCATCGTCGATGTAAACAAGAACGGCTTTGACACGCTGATAGCCTAAATTCGAGTCGTTACATGACTCACATTGTCATCGGAGAAGAAATTGTCGTCGGTGAGTTCATCAGAAGATTAAGTTAAACTGTAAGACAATAGTAGTTTCTTACAAATTAGGTATTATATGCCGTGCCGTGTCTCTGGTATCCTTCTGCTATGGTGTGGGGCGGTGTGTACAAGGCCCGGAAACGGAGATTCTCATTTCTGTGAAACCTGGACGCATGCCTTACACTCACTGCTAAACAAGTAGATGACTAGATGAGAGACAGAGCAATATCGATCGATTATATCAGGGTGCACAAGCCTTGTCTCCCGGAACGGCGCCATTTCAGAGGACGAGGGAGGATCCATCTCTCGTCTCAGCCCGTCCAAGGATCTGAATTTTGGCAGGGAGAACAAACCCCGGCCAGACAGGCTTGATTAAAACTAGTCGAGGCCTCGAGGGGATCACAGAGTGACGACCAAGGGGTGGACAGGGCTACGGCACGGCCGCTGGCGAGCGCAGAAGCGGACGAGACATCGCGAGCGTGCACGCGGCGCCATGCGCAAGCACGAGGGCCGTGCACACGTGCGTGCTTGCGTGTCTCGCGGAGGTCGTACCAGGTACGTAGCGTAGCGTGCATACTTGCATATATGCAGGCAGAGTTGTTTCTCATTGGTGCTAGCTGTGCCGTACTGCAGCTACATATAGGCTCAGTGAAAATGGTTTATTTGTTTGTTGTTTGACACATGCTTACTGAAATGAGTGCTGTGTACGACTGTACGTACACTTCATTCAGAAAAGTTCATGAATCTGAAACAAACCCGTAATAATTTCACAACCTGCAATCAATATGATTTTGGATCTTTTTCCATCTTATCACATAAATTTCAATTCTCAATGTATTACCTACCCTTTCATTCTCATTTGATTTTGTAAAAATTTACACCAAAACCGCAATGCGCTATAGGGTATGTGCGATGTGATGGTCGAACATCCATAAAAATTACATATATAAGGTTGTAATATTACATATATAAGGTTGCACTGTAGCAAACACTGCCTACCAACTCCAATTTACTGGAATCGTAGAAACGACCTTTACCAACTCCATTTGAAAAGCTTGGGCGTCACCAAAGTGCAAGTTTTTTGCTTGGTTAGTGATCCAAAATAGAGTGCGGACTGCTGATCAACTATAGAGAAGAGGATGGCAAAACCAAACCATATGCCCTCTTTGCTTCACAACTCCGAAGATCTCGGTGTATCTACTCACCCACTGCATGTTCACCCAAAGGATCTGGACGTCAATCCTCCAATGGCTCAATATCGATCTGAGTATGCAGGAGTGGGTAAACTACCTTAAAGTCAAGGAATGGTGGTTACGAATCCTCAACAGCCCGAGCATCCCGACGAAGGCTTTTAGGCCGATCATCATTCTCCTATCCTGGGAGATTTGGTGCGAGTGCAATACGAGAATCTTCAGACATGTAGTCTCAACCCCCATCGTGTTGGTGGCTAAGATCAAAGAGGAGGCAAGAGCCTGGTTGAGAGGAGGGGCTTTCAAATTACTTGAGTTCCGGTTTTAGGAGATGTAACTTAAGTTTCTCTTTTGCGGGTGTGCCACCCTGTAAATATTTGATTTGTTCCTCTTTTCTTCTACTTTATCAATATATCTAACGTAAAGCTTTTGTACTCCTTAAAAAAAAAAGTTCGCCAGCTAGTTGTGCGTAGTACGATGGAGCTGCAGCGTGAGTCGCGCCAGCTATACTATAGATGAGGAAGAGGACGTGGGCGCAAGCCGCCAGGGTGCACGACGTGCGATAGTGGAGCAGCTAGCAGTAATCTCTTTACTCTCAGCTCTTAAACTGTTCAATCTATTTGATCGTCACCGCATTTCTACAATATATCGAGGCAACGAGTTCAGCGATGAGCTCCATGGCTGCATGTAGGCCCCTCGATCTTCTCTCCCTCTCCGCCAGTCGCCAAACTCGTTCTCATCTGCAGCTTGGCCAGTTCTTCCACAGCCTCTGCACCCTTCACGAGCCATTCCCTGAGCGCCCATGTCCTCAGCCCTGCTATGCCTGCGATGGCACCTGTGCGCTGCAACTGCAATTCACAACGAACCTCATGGAGGCATGATCGAGTTGGAACGACATGGAGATAATGTCACGTTCATGTGGTGAACTGGATCCACCGGACTGGTGCACTGTGAAAGGCCTAAGAAACACAAAAGAGTACGAATCGTTGTACCGGATGCTCCAGTCATTCTGATTACCGACTTCACAATGCTCTCGGTATTTGTGTGCATCAATTTAGTCAAAGGACACGTATGAGCCTTCTACTTGTTGGATCTGCCAATATGTTGCTTCCTCTCTGTGGATGACGAGGTTACTTTCACCGATATCGAAGCATTGAATATTTTAATTGTGCAGATCTAAAAGATTGATCTGTAAGATAATCACAGGTTCAGACTATAGTTAATGGCATTTTGACACCCCTAGCTAAGAGTATTTAGTTCACCGCCACATTTTGCCATCTCATGCATGTGACTGTCATACGTTATTTTGTATGTGTTTAGTTCTCTGTTACAGTCACTGTGTTTTGGAGTTAATTTTTTATCATCTTGCCATACTTTGTATTTAATAATTTTATTCGTCACATTTTTATGGCGGCTATAACTTGTCTAATCTTAGTTGTGGTCTTAGTTGTGGTAAAGTATAGTCAACAAACAAACACATCTCATTTGTCATCAAGGTTGTTGGGAAACAATTGATTATGTAAGAGAAATTGTAGTGCAACAAAATTTGTTCCCATATTGAAGAAACAAAGTGACAAAAATAATAATATTGCATTCATATCAACCTTTATTATTAATGTTTAGACTGAAAAGGACTACAAAACACAGAACGTAATTTGGCATTCACAATCACTTCAATACAACACAATTGTAAAAGATAGCACCATTGTGGAGTTGGGAGTGTGCCTTGATAAAAGACTAATTAGGATCAAATTAAATCCCATCAAGATTAACCCTTCTTGCAACACTGAAACACACAGAAACAGCTCAAGCCATGCATCAGAACGAGACCATCAACCTATAGTCATTTTAATCTTCTTATCTTCCTTGGATCCATATACGATCGATGAACGAGTAGAGTCCATCAAGCAACAATTAGACCAACATGAAGCCTTCTCCATTTGATGAAGAGAATGGAAACATCAACCTTGTAGCCGATCGAGCACCTTTTCACACCTTTCCTCTAGCAAAGAGGCAAAGGCAAAAAACAAACCGAAATAAAATATCAATCGATCGGTCCCTCCTAAAATGCAAGCACAGCAACACAGTACATGCATGGACGTGCCTATGCACATACAGATCAGCCATGCTGCTGGAATCTGGAGCCCTACCAAAACGGCAGGCCAAAAAAGATCCAAAACAGAAGGGACCAATCGATCGAAATAAACATTGATCGATCTGCCATGCGTTTGCACGTCAGATTGATCAATCACTCCAACGGAGAAGCATGACGACGCAGCGGCGGATGATGTAGAGCTTGGCTCTCTTCTCCTTGAGAGCCTTGTTCAACTTACCCATCTGCTTCACCTGGCTCACAACCTTCATAGCGATAGTTGGTATGGCACCAAAAAACAAAGAAGTCTTTGAGTGAGGATGTGGAGGCTAACTCAGCTGTGTATATGGGGATCCTTTTTCTACCGAAGAACCTAGCACTAGTTGTGGGAAAGAAAGATGACAAGGCCTTTATATAGAGAGACTAAGGAGAAGAGATCAGTGAGGCCCAAGAAAGATGTCATATATCACAAGACCATCATACCCCCCACATGCAAGAAGCTTGCTCATGGACTAGGAGGCACCCCCCTGACAAGGTATATTATCATGCTCTTATTTTATTGGCTACATGTTTAGGGGATAGCAAAAGGAAATAATAATCTACAGATGGCCACATTAGAGAATTACATTGGTTAAAGCAGGTACAAGTTAGATTGGACAGCTGTCCATCCATGCATGTAACAAAGTTAGGGCAGATGCATGAATGCATTTGGTTTAGTCAATCCAAAAAATGGGCCTGTAATGATATAACCTCGATAAGATCTCTGCAATAGTGGTAATAATGGATGAAACTTTCAGGAAGGCTGTAGTATGTGATTGACGGTGTGCGTAGCATTATTTCCTCCTTTTAATTTCGAATTACCACTATGCTGGTGCAACAAAAATAGTCTTCAATCAAACGTTATTCAGCTTCCTTTATACTAACAAGAGGGCTGCAGTCACAAGTTCTCAGGAGCATTCCATTATTCATGCGTTGCAAACACCATATATCAAGCGTTGCACTTTTTCTAGGTGCAGTTGTAAGGATCAAAGTGCCACATGCTGTAAATTCCTTTAGGGAGTGAGCCCTTTTGGGTGCACCGTGTGTAAAACTGTAAATTAGGTGTTACGTGTATTGAGGTGTACGTTTTATAACGGTAATTTGTCTTGGTAGTAATACCAGTTAATACCACCAGTCGTCATTCTGTGCATTACATACACACATACTGAAAATTTCATATAATAAATATATTCATTATTTTTCTATATAGCAGCTTAGATCAAGAGAAGATTATATATGTCTCAATTGTAGTTAAAAAAAGGTATTGATTTTTAGGTTTAAAATTATTTCAAAAATTATAAAATTAAGACTCCAAAGTGTGTATAGCTTCCTAATCTAAAATTACGAAAATAGAAATTGTTAAAATCCAGGATGCTGATAAATACAGAGTTCAAGGTGGTAAAAACAAAATAGCTTATAATATTTATGAGCAACATATAAACTCATGCCTTGGTATTTTTTAACAATAGAGTTGTCTTACTTTGTAAGCTAAATTATGTGTTTTCTGATAATTTCAAAAATTTCTACTCATGCACACAGGTTCTATTTAGTTCGGAATCTCATTTACAACCTCTTAATTATTTAATTTGAAATTTTTACTTTTAAAAAAATATCAAGCTGTATACCATTTGGAATCTGGATTGTAGTTTTGCATGATCTAATAATTCTGAAATATGTAATTATAAGTGATATACTAAGTTGTGCGGCCATCGTTTTTGACCTTTTCAGATCTAATATTTCTAAAATAAGAATTGATAAGCATTGTGTTATATTTGTCATGGTGTGATGCACCCGCATGGGCTATTATGTAGCATATAGTTTATAATTGATTAGTAAGATCGTAATACTAATAGTATTATTATTATTATTATTAAAAAGTATTTCAAAATACACAGATAAAAAAGAATAATGTTGTTTGAGGTATTGGAAATAAGAAAATGCCCAATTGAAAATATTTGAGTATGAAAATACTATAAGCAACTACGAATCACATGTACCTGGTTGCAAACGATACGTAACCTTAGGAGATCGATCATCTGGTAGCTCAGATAAACATATGCTTCCCCTGAAAAAACGTGCATGGCTAAATCAGGCACCGGAGTAATTAAATACTCTGTGTTGTGCCGGTAAGTTTAATCATCCAGGAGAATTATATAAACAAAACTAACTCAAGGATTAAATATTATTTAATTAAGGAATAATCTTAGCAAGGAATTTACCCCAAATTTACTCTCTCTAAAATCAAGTAGCTGGCTGCAAAAAATTAGGACGATCATGCAATAGATGAGTAAAGCCTTGAACACGATTATACTTGGTGAATGTGGCAAACGGCGCCGATGATACTCTAGCTGTAGGTTTCGGCTCTGTCAATAGAGAAGCGCTGATGAAGTCTGCAAGGCGTAGTTCAAAAATGTTGTTGACTCCGGATGGAAATTGGAAGGCGACTGCATGGTGCGGCATGGCTGGCTGCTCCTGTCTTCTCATGATCTTGCAATCAACCTTTGCTGCTGAGCCTAGATGGAAATTGGAAGGCGAGTGCATCGAGGAGCTCCTGTCTACTTGTGATCTGATCTCGCAATCAATATGTGTGTTCCATCTCTTGTCAAGGAGATATGATTGGTGGTTAGAATGAGATAAATTTGTTTAGGTCGATTTTGACTTGTACTGTTTTTTTCGTTTGCTTTAAAAGCAGGCCACATTTTGTAATCTACGTTGGTGATAATACAGTTATCCAAATCAATGGTCAGATTTATCTGGCTAACATGAGACCTTCCTCGGAGTGCAAGGTATAGATTTATATTTCTAATTCAATATATAATTACTATTTATACTACTCCTCTATTCTTTTTTATCATCATATAATAAGAATCAAGCTATTCATAATTAACCATATGAGCATTGCGTTGCAATGTAACCTATACATCATGAAAAATATGTGCAACACTAAGAGTCAGTGACGAAGTCAGGGAAGGGCTGGAGGGGGCTGGACTCCCCCAAAGCTACCAAGCCCCCAACCCCCGGGCAATAATATGTGATTAATTAGCCAAAAAGCTTAATTAGATTGAGATGATCTCGTTGTTTCCAATTGTTTCCAGCTTCACAAGTGTATAAAGGACGATTACCAATTAATCCATGATCAATAAATACATGTCTTCATTGTAGCCATACATAACTGTCATCTTATCTTCCTTTTCCATTTGGAATGCTACATTTAATTATTGTCTAATAATTATGTCTACTGTTTACATTATTAGGTGGCTAACATTTCAATTTCAAATATCTAAAGTATTATTATCTTCATTCCAAAATATAGGAAAACCTATCATTTATTTTCTGAAATATATAACTTCTCCACCTAAATTCTCTTCTTAAGAATCAAAATCTTTCCTAATTTCATTCCAAAATATAGGAAAACCTATCATTTGTTTTCTGAAATATATAACTTCTCCACCTACATTCTCTTCTAAATCAATCGCAATATTATTACATTCAATTCTACCTTACGTTCTTAAAACTGAGGAAAACCTAGAAGATTTTTATATTATAGGAAGTGACAGTTTATTACTTAATTTGCTGCTAGTTTTAGTAATATCTACTACTACATAGTTCTTTTCCCTGATTATTTGGATAATGCTATACTAAAATGAATAAATACATGGAATGTAGCTAAACATACATCTTCTGTATTATCATGTTTTTTTACATCAGCAGGACATATGATCTATGTAAAATTTAAATATAGGATATTTCTATGTATTTTTCAACAATTGTAAATACTTGTCAAGTTGGCCCCTTTCGTACTTAAATCCTGGCTTCGCCCCCGATAAGAGTGTTACTATTGTGCATGATATATTAGCCGATGTGGTTTAACTTATCCTTAATCTTTGTGTACAAACTTGATATGACGATAAAAAAGAACAGAGAAAGCATCATGTTAATTATTTACTAGTTGTAAAATAATTTTTCTAGTTGTAGTAGAAGTCATAATTCAATGGTGCAGATAACAATACCAGTAGAAACTGCCTAAAGATATTTTACATGTTTTCAGTGCTTACATTTGCCATTGATGAAAGGACAAGCAAGCTGTGTGGAGTTTGTGTGGTGTGGATTCAAACAAAGCGCATTTCTCGGTTTGAATCTAGACATAGCCTAGATATTCAAATCCAGAAATGCATTTTTTTTGGGACGGGGGAGTATGCGTTTGCGCACTAGTAAATAATTGGTATCACAAACCATTTCTGAACTACATTGGAAAACGTTACATGCAGATCAATTCAAAAATGAACATGCAACCTCAAATTGCCTCAAACTTATTTTTATCGAACCCACAAAAGAACCGTGCGTCATTATTTATTAAAATAAGTCAGATAAATGGCTGGTCTTTTGAGTAGTAGAGAACCCCTCATCAGTTACGGGTCTAAACCCCCATTGTAACAGGTATCGGTCCCGTTATGGACAAAGGGTGGCATCAAGACATCCTCAAGTACCATCTCCCACAAATTCACAATTTTTGAGCATTTTTCATATATGTGCAATTCATGGGATTCAAACTCAAGATTTCCACCTCCAAACCACACTGCCCTAACCATCCTAACCATCTCAGCTATAGAGCACTTGTGATTACTTCATCTGTATTATTCTTTTGACTATTAATTTGTAAAACATGTAACACATATTTGAAGCTCTATATGATCTTAAATTAAAAAGTTATAAACTAAAAATATAAAGTTCTCGATATCTATGTCAAATATGGCACTTCTTTCATCTGAGGTCGTTCAAACACTTTTAACTTATATTTTTTCAAAATTGATAATAATATTTATAATGCATATTTGGGGACAAAAATAAACTCAAATGAAAATATTGTCAACTCTAAAGTTGTAGATCTACTTAACATATACAACTTCAATGTATATTATATCTTTATCTGAGGTCGTTTGAAAAGTTCAAAAATATCGTGTATTTCAAATAAATCCCATCAATGAGAAATTCAAATGAAAAAAAATCAGTTACAAAGTTGTAGATCTGGTTGAGGTCTACAACTTTTCTATAGATCATTTCTCCATTCTACATAGTTTGGTATATTCAAAATTTCATTTTGCAAAATCGATCTCATCACTTGTAATGCATATTTGAGCATATAAACAATCCCAAATGAAAATATTATCAATTACAAAGTTATAGATCTCATTGTGATCTACTACTTTCTTATTGGGCATGTTTTACTCCGAGATGATTTTAAAATTCAAAATATAATTTTTTAAATAAGTTTTTTCTCATATGTAACGGTCATAACTAACACTCGTGATGGATGAGAGTCGTCTGTAACGGTCCATAATTATGATTCATTACCGATGAGGTTTGTCATTTGTAACGGTTCGTGTTTCTACAACCGTTACTAATGTGTTCTCATCTACAAAAGTCCGTGGTTTATCCTATTATAGATCATCCGTGACGGATCATAATTATGACCCGTTACAGATAACCTCACATACATCATGGATCATTTTTATTAGATATATCTGAAACGGGCCACGTTCTAAGCCATGACGGATAAGATATCCGTGACAGACCGTATTTTCATATGATAAGTGAGCCGTAACCAATGAGGGGTTTCTATACTGGTGTTTTTTCTTCACAGAAATATTAGGAGGAAGTTAATGGTCCACTATTCCTTTCAAACAGAGAATTGAAGTATTGAACCTGTAGATCTGTAGATGAGCAGGCTAAACTTTTGCATAAACTCGGAGAAGAATCGACGTCAAGTATTCGGTGGGACAGTATAATACCAAATCATGTGGTAGAAAATAAAAAAGCGAGAAAATTACATCTCGGGACAGGCATTTTGCTTCTTTTTGAGTTTATTTAAGCTGAAACTATCATTATAATCTTTTCTCGGACCAGTTTATGTGTATGGGTGTCTGTACTAGTGAATAATTTAGTACATATATGGAGTATTATGGTAAGGTAATGATTTACATCTCATGTACGTCTGCCTTTTTTTTTCCTTCTTACTCATATCCCCAAATACACTGGACGTGGACATAGGCCTGGGAAACGATTAGTTGCACTTCACTACAATATTTTGACAAGATAAAACATTCGTTTTGTTACTCAAGTGTTAATCCTCCTTTGACTGTCTCGTTACTCTATCAGGTCCACAGGAATTATTGCAGGCATAGCTTGTGTTGACAATGTTCATTGCCCTCATTCTCGAATTGACGTCATTTTTTTTAATCAGAACTTGTGCATCTAAACTTTGAAATATTCCGCAAATGAACTAGACGCAAAAAAAAAACAACATCAATGAATTTGTCACTAAAAATACTTTTGTACCATTTATATTTTACTTGTACTAGCTAGTTTTACTAATGTATCCAGTGAGAAAAAATAATTACGGTAATTGAAAACTAAAGAGAAAATAAAGAAAAGTCTCTACAGTATTCTGCTACTAGTATTATCCTTAGAAAAAAAATGATCTTACCCATTGATTTATGGTTTAATTACCCGTAAGAAAATAAAGAACTGTCTGTCATTCATCTGCTGTCAAATCCTCTCGGAAAAATTTAGCAAATGCAAAATTCCGAATGATAAGGAGAAATAAGGTTGAGTTCGGGATTGCAGCCATACTTCATAGTGATGAACAAAAGGAATAGTGTGGACTCGCTAGGACTCTATCTGCTTGCAGTATAAGTGTTATGTAATAAAATATGTAATTGCAAGTAACTACAATATAACTTTGTGTAACTATGTGAAATTTAGTTGTATGCAAATTACAATGTAATTAATGACAATGATATAATATTTACATTTCTTAAATATAACTGGTGAAATTTAATGACAACACATATAGCAAACTAAAAAAATTCTACTACGCGGTTATAGTAGATATGATAATTGGATTATGTATGGTAAATTTGCTAGTCTACTACAAGTAGAATCAGAAGACATCTCATTAAAGCAAGGAGAAAGTAATAAATCTTGTAAAATATATGATTAAAATCTATTGTACAATGGCCTGGGCTTGTAGTATATATATTCTAAGATTGTTCATCTTTTCTAATTTATTGCAGAGTAAATTTTAATTTACACCAGATAAAATATAACTTATTTCACTTTTCAATGTGTTTAGCACATACTTATGATTTACACTAGGATACATCAAATTAAGTTCTACTTTGCACCAGGTTATAACATTAAGACAAGTCATCAAATCAATACAATTTTCATGAACTTAAAAAATCCTCAATCAAACTTCATGAAATATGGCTTAAATTTAAAATAATTTATAAGTTGTACTCATATATTTATAAGTTTTTCATTCAATTGTATAATACAACCTATTACAAACTATGGACCCTGGTGTAAAGTGAAAGTATGCGCTAAATCTGTTGTGAGGTGAAACAATTTGGTGTGAAGTGTAGTTTACACTTTAATGTATTTAATATTTTTATGCTGTGATCTCAGTTGCAGGTAATTATAGAACTCCTAGGTGTAGTTGCACTTTTACCAACTGATATAATCATTTCTGCTAGTGATAAAACTTTTAGTAGAATACTACAAGAGACCACGCTGTAAGGTGTTGATATATATTTTCAAGATCTAAGGTGTGACCATGAAGCATTAACGACAAAATAAGCAATTACTCTCCATCATCCGAAGCAAAGGTTTCCTTCGTCTCAAGTGTTTGATACTGTCTGATCATCAGTCAAGAAGACAATCCATGGTCAACAGACAGAAATGCCTAATTTCTCGATAGGGGATGCATCTAGGCAAATTTCAATGTCAATTTGCCCTTGAAATGAAATAAATATTACTTTTGCAAAAAAGAATCATACCATGTCGTGTTTCGATGAATATATAAAAAATCTTAATGTAATCTCAAATGATACGTGTCAGTTTGGGCAGGCGTGTGATGGTTTAAACAGTATCTTCTCTTCAAAGGACCGTGCCAGCCTAATAAAGAAGATATTAAGAAGATATCGATCTTCTTCCTGTTTTCCATATATATGCCCTCGACGAAAATGCAAGTGGTTAAGTTTTATGGAAATAATTATATGTGCTAATAATTTATTGGTTGGTCCATGGGACCCCGTCTCCTTGTCTCCCCCTGTCTCCTCGTCTCCTCTCGTCCTCTTACCTCGCCGCCACCTGAGCGGCCGCTAGCAATGGCAGTCGACTGCGATGACAGTGGTGGTGGGGATCTACAATGACAGTGGTGGCAGGGCTCTTTACGCTGCCATTGCGGGCGGCTGAGCGGGCAGTGGCTTGTGCGCCCGCGCAGGTGGAAGCTTGTGCTGACGGACGGGCGATTGCTTGAGGTGCCTGCGGGAGCAATCATGGGGAGGCCGGCAGCATGGCAGAGCCACCGGGGTCCTAACGCCCCTCTCTGGGTGGGGCGACCACCGGCTGGACGGAGTGGCACGCCGACGCAGTTGCAATGGTGTGTTGGTCGCGAGGAGGCTAGAATTGTGTAGTCCGGCGAGAATGGTTTGGCATCGGCCATGTTCCTTATGTTGCCTCAACCCTAGAACTGGCTTTATAGCAGTCTGTTTGATAAGGGGACGATGGAAATAGAAGTGTTTCTGATGGTGTTGTGGTGGCATGGATGAAGGTGTCGAGCGCGGTGAGGGCTAGTACCAATGGTGTGTTTCACAATAATAATTAAAGACATCGACGACAAAGGTTCTCAACAGCGGTATCCTATGGGCAACAACCAATAGGCGTACTATAGTGTCCACTTCCTTCAACGATGGCCAAGTAAGCAAGACAGCGGTGGCACAACATAGCGGGGTTCTCCATGAACTAGAGACGTTTAGATTGTGGTGGTGGCGTCGGAGATTGGATAGCACATATTGAAGCTGGTAGTAATTGTTGTTGGTTAAAGCTATTTGTCCTTGTGTAGTTGACTAAGGTTAGCAAAGTATTTTGCTATACCTCTTAGTTAAAGCGAGAATAGCTAGAAACGACAAATATATTAAAATGAAAAGAGTGTGAAAAATAAACTGATTTTGCTAACTACAAACTGAATAGCCTCAACTTCTCCATGTTCTCACTCGTTTATTAATCGGAACAAGATTCTCTGTAGAGGTCCCACTTGATGACTGATATGCAGGTCCCACGTTGTCAAAGTCCTGCAATTCAGCGTGATGCTACTGTAGGTGCATTCGCAGGAGTTGAGTACGCTCATCAAGATATCTACATCGATTAACCAAATAGTGGGCCCTCTGGCGGTGGATGGCCGCGTCAGTTTTGGTGGCGCCGTCGTCTTCTGCTCAATGTTCTGAACAGCTATAGCTGGAGGTAGCGGCTGGGGAGGAAAGTAGCTAGGATATTTCAATTTGTACGCTAAGATTTGTATTCCGCTAATAGCTGCGCTTAACCGGAGATAGGCGCTAAATTAGCTTCATTTAGCTGCAGCTATCGTATTGGAAGGCAAATTTGGTACATGGGCTGGTTAATGCTCACGGCCCACCAACAATCAGCCCAAATATATTCACCGACATCTCTCAAACCCTAGTCCCCCAAGTCAACTTCCATCCTCTTCTCCTGCAAAAGAGCAATGACGGCGGCGGCTGTGACGAGAATGATGCAGCGGTTGCGACCGGCAGCAGCGATGGCCCCGCCGCGGCGCCGCTCTGGAGGCCCGGAATCAAGGAGGACTGCCGTGACCGCCCTCTCTATTCCCCACTTATTTTCCAGTCTTCCCCAAGCGATGGGATTCAGGCACAATGTCCTAGGCTCCTAGCAGGATAGCAAGCATTCTTCTTCTTATCTTGTTAGGTTGTGGCATGTTCAAAACTTCAGATAGCAATTTTTCATGTCTATTATGTTCCTCCTGTCTTCTCTTTAGGTTCCATTTATGTGCTCAAGTGTTAATTTTGTGTCCAATTTTTGAAATCCGCTAAATTGCTTAGCTACCGCTATAGCCAGCTATAGCTTGTCTTAGCTTCTGAAGAGCTCTGCCCCTAAGGACCATAGCCGGAGATTTTAAACCTTGCTTCTGCTGTGCTTGTGGTTGGCGGCTGTCCCGGCCAGGTGTCGTGGGCTAGATCCGGATGCCGGGGCGGCCGTCTGGTCGTGGCCGGCGCGCATTTGACGCCTGGTGCCGGGTCCGGCGGGAGTTTGTAGTTCTCTGGCGGCAGTGGTTGTTGGTACATGTGGTGGCGTTCGCTGGCGGCAGCGTTCTTCGTCCTCCAGATCCGAAGCGTCTAGGCGTCTGCAAGGTCATTGTCGGCGCGGATCGGGGCAGGGAGATGCCAAGGCCGGTGTTTCGCCGTCGTCGGTGGCCTGTTGCTGAGGGCGATGGCAGAGCGTCCTTGGTTGACCTAGGCCCGAGACGTCGGGGTGGCTATTTGGTCATCGCTAGTGTGGTTTTGGCAATTTTTGGGCGTAGTCGTCCAGCATGCGGCAGCGACGCTAGCGGTGGCTGCTGATGACAGCAGTATTGGTTGTTGGCAGCAACGTCTCCTTGTTCTCGTTCAGTTTTAGGGCGTCAGGGAGTTTCGTCGTCGCCAACGTGAATCTGGCGGTTACGAGAGTGTAGCTGGCTAGTGGCGGCGGTTGCTAGTAGCAGCAACGTGTCGGCGGTAGTGTCCTTGTCCACTGGTGCTGTCCGGTGGGTATGGGGACGGTAGGGTTGTCACAGCCCGGAAAATTGTTAATTAAATAAATCGCTTATTTAATGCATTTTTGAGAATGAGTTAAAATGCAAAAAGAAAGACTAGGTTAAAATTTATGGAATAATTTTAACATGGAAATGGCCAAGATAAAATTTTATTAAATAATTTGGGTGCTCAAGTATTTTATAGATTTTTTTGGGATTTATTTGAGCATTGGAAGTATTTTTAATCAATGAAACTTCATTTCAGCAACAACTTAAATGAAAAATGGTTTTAAAAGTCCTCCAAGTCTTTTGGGCCGAAAGTTGGCCCAATTCCCTCTCCGGCGGCCTGCTCCCTTCCTCTCTTTTTCCCTTTTTCTCTCTCTCCCTCGGGTTGGGCCAAGGCCTAACCGCACCAGCATGCAGCCCGCGTGCGCCGCATCTCCCTTCTGGGCCGGCCAAGCTCCGAGCGGCAGAGACACGTGCGCGTGTTGCAGTCGTCGTCTACCTCCAGCTCCAGCCGATGCCGCCGCCGGCCACCGAGTGCCGCCGCTGCCTCGCCGAATTTAATCCCTTTTGAAGCCCGGCCATCAATGTCAATTCCGGCGTTGATCTCTCTCTTCATCCGCCGTTATGCACAATTAAGTGAGGGGAAATGCTCCCATAAATCTCCTCTTCATTTCCCCTCTAATCCCGTGGCTTTTAGTGCATTGTGGAGGGAGAATTTTACCGTTTGATTTTGGGATTTAATCCCCTTCATTGCTTTTTACTCCGGCGATTTCTCGGACAACCGCTGCCCCCCCTTCGCTCCTTTGGTCTATAAATCAATCCCCTGAACCTCCTCTACCGGTTCCAATCTTTTTCCCTCTTCAAACCTTCCCCAAACGCCGTCGCCACGCTCACCGGACTTCGCCGTCGCCGTCGCCGCCTTCGGCATCGTCGCTGGCCGCCGTCCTTCGTCTTCCTCGACTAAAACCTCCTTCCCCGGCACCGAAACAACGAGGAGAAGGTCGTCCTCACCTCCGTTGCCGCCGAAAACCGCCGGAACGCCGACTTCACCTACAACCCGAGCCACCGACGCCTCCATCCTCATCGCCGGCCGCCATCTGTCGTCTTCTTCGCCAACCAACGCCGCCTTCAGATCCGCGAGGACGAACCGCACCCCGTCCACATCTTCGCCGCCCCTTTTCTTCACCGGAGCGTCGCCGCCGAAGTCGACCAGTACGTCGTCATCGTCGTCTTCTCGTCGCCGGCCACCTCCCGTCGTCGTCGATCGTCGCCGCTCGCTCTGGTGAGTTCGCCTCACTCCCCTCTCCCTCCTGGCGGTCTCGGCCGGCGCAGCCGCGCCGCCGAACGCCGTCGCCGGCGGCATCTCGTGGCCTCCCTGCCGGTGATGACGTGGCTGTCACGTTGTTCGCCACGTCATCCCCTTTCAGCTCACGTGGCTGCCTGGTCATCGCCATGTGGCATACATTGACCTTTGTTGACCCGATCTGATTGGATCGATCTGAGCCATCCGATCGACCCCAACCGATCTCGGCCGCCTTTCCCACTGATGACGCAATAATCTATGTTTAAATTTTAAATTAAATACTTTATTGCGTCATAAATCCTTGTTCTTTTTCTGTAATTGGTAAAAATGGACCTAAAGCTTAGCAAAATCATAACTAATTGATCCGAACTCCGATTCAGGTGATTCAAATCTCTAAAATTTTGTGCAAATGAGCTCTACACATTGAAAATATCAAAGAGTAGCATTTCTATGTTCTTATGTGCTGCTTCTGTCGTTTTTGTTCTTTTGCTTAGTTGATGGCGCGTGCGAGGAGTTTGCATTCGTCTGCAAGGAGGATCTCGAGACCGCGTATAAAGGCAAGTCATGCAGAACAAACCTCTTTATGTATGTTGAATCTTTCTTTCTCGTAATTACTTGAAATCATGCATATTATTTTTTAATGTGATTGGGTGAAAATTCCTATATTCCTTTGTACGGCCCATTTGATCTTGATTACCTTTATATTGATAGACCGGGTATCATAATTTGGCTATCTAAAACTTTATAATGTTTTAGCTAGATTTTAGTATTTGCTTAGCCATGCTTAAAATAATTTAGGCTCACTATGGGGTAGACTATGCTTCACACCTTATACATGTGATCTATCATGTCGGAATATTAACTAAATAAAATATTTTCAACTAAAATTTGACTTAATGGTGGGTCGTGAGCACGTGGATTTGGTTGGTCATGCTCATGATAATTAAGGACCGATTCGCGAGCTATCTTTGCGAAGCATACACCGCACTACCCTTAGGCCAGCATTGGCAATAGCTTGGTTTCGTAATGTAGCGGGGGCAGTGCGATTTACCGGGTTGTTGTGGCAAGTATAAGCATACACCGTACTGTTTCTCGTTGTAGAGCAGGCCATGTCACGATCCCTGCAGGGAGTATGTCCTAAGGCTAAATTGATACACCTCTGATTAGAGTAAAACTATTCGAATAGCCGTGCACGCGATTATGGACGAGTTGAGTATTGTTTTTCGTGATTAGTCTTACTATCACGTAATTAATAATTTGGTTAAATTTTTTATAAATGGGATAACTCCTTGTTTGGGGTTAGGATTAGCTCCTAGTATGGGGTGATGATTAACTCCGGGTATGGAGTTATGGTTCGCCTCTGTTGGAGTTATGAATAATTCCTGGTTTGGAGTTATGGTTGGGCCGGTGCAACCGGGATAGGTTGTACCGCGTTTTGGTAATTATTGAATATTAAATCTCTACAGTTTTCTTAATTAATTCCTTTATTAATTAAAGAATGCTGCCTGCATGAACCCTATTATGCCATCCTTTAAATATCCTGTGCATTTCTGTATATTTTCCGTTGCCTGTGTGACTTGCGGAGTATGTTGTATACTCACCTTGCTCTATACTACCAAATAAGGAGTTCTGCGTCAAGGATGGTTTCCAGGAAGATAGCTGAAGCTCGGTCGAGTGCCTATGGAGTGGAGCTGAAGCCACGCTAAACCATTTAGTCCACTGCGTAGTTATTTCTGTTTGAGAGGTCCTATCCACCTCTGTAATAAATATTGTAATACGATGTTGATTAAATACAATAAAGTACTCTGTTTATCTATATTGTCTTTTATGTGTCTCGGCTGATTCCTGGACGAGGATTAACACACATTATGTGCTTGTAGAAATTTCGGGCATGACAAGGGTGGCGTCATTCGGTAGTTGCGGGTGTGCAGGTCTCGTTGCGTAGGTGGAGGTACATGGTGAAGACAAAGTGGAGTGCTAGCCTCATAGATAGGATGGTGTGATGGTCTTGGGGTAAAAACCTTGCTCGGTTCGCCGGTGCTATCAACGATAACACCCTTGGATGCCATGAACCTTGTTGGAAGTGTTGTTACAAGACCACTCTTCCACCATCTTTGGGATCTCTCTGGGTGAAAACCTTAGATTCTTTTGGGATTGGGTGATATCGCCGTTCTGTCGGTGTGACCTTCTTGAAGGGTTCGTCTTAGTCTTTGACTAGTTAGTGCTCTCAATTTGTCGGGATTTCGCCGGTTTTCCTGTTAAACCGTGTTGTTGTATGGTTTTTTGATCCTGTTAAATTGCAGGAGCTCCCTGCCCTCTCTTTGAGGTTCCTCGAAAAAAGAAAATTGAAGTAATAGGTCGTTTCGCTGCTGGTTTATCAGCCACAACAAAAATCTGAATTTTCAAACCTAATTTTAATGTTGATATCAGCACTTCTTTTATTGTGGTCTTTTTTCCAGCTTTGAATTTCACGTCACGAATAATATGAACGTTTTTTCCCTATAAATTATTTTCGTTGGTTTCTTTTTGTGGCTATGGCTTATTTTAATAAGCGAAACGACCACACCCATAATATGGGCATTCACAAACACATGGTTGAGCCAACATCATTCGAGTTATCCACCTAAAGATTCAATTGAGTTACTCCACAGTCACCCATCAACCAACATTTAATTCATTTCACCGGTAGAAAAAAGGGTTCTACAGGCGCGACACACCTAGCACATTATAGGCGACTGAATCGGCAGCCACCTACATAAACCCTCCTCGAAGGTATTGGATTACAGGTCACCTACAACACTCTAATTTTCATAAGCGGTGGACAAAGAGAGCCGTCTACCATAACCACTAGGAGAAAACATACCAAGGAGATAATAAGATAAGGCTGGGACAGGCATAGCATCCTTATTTGACCCTTCACCTCTCACCACGCGCCTCTCAATCTTCCACCTCCGCGCACTGTCTAACCTCGTGCCTGTCTCTCCCTCGCCACCCTCCATGCTGGACACGGCCGGCGAGCCTCGGAGACAAAATGGCGACGATGGAGCCCAGACGATGGCGACGATAAGGACTGGAGAAGCAGCAGTTTCGGGAGGAGCAGTTGTGCTAGAGCTGGCAACCGGCGATGATGGTGCTCCTGCTCCTCCCTCAAAAAATTAAAAAAATTCAATTTTGGGCGCCCAAATTAAAATGGATTTTTGCAAGTGGTGGGTAAAATGGGCAACCTGCAAAATTCAATTTTCATAGGCAGCCTGGGTCCGAATGCAAAAATCCCTTTTGCCTACAAATATTATTTTTGGCACAGTGTTTGGTTTGCGATTTTCTTAATATGAACTAAGAAGCGTGAGAAAATCATATTTTAAAATAAGGAAATTCCTTATGTGTCCAAGAGTTTTCGCTCAATCCCTTCTATACCCCTATATTTTTCCTCATTCTTATGTGCCCCTGAGTTTTATCTTGATCTCTTACATGCCCATTGCACTAGCTGACTGTTAGTTCAGCATTATGTTTTTCACCAAAACAAGTATATTACCCCCTCCCTCGAATACGTATGTGCTAGTTTATTTACGAATATAATTATAATGTTGAAATAGTATATATTGGTTTGAAACAAAGAGGTCATAATTATTTGACACCAAATTTTATAATACCAATATTTAAATAAAATTCAGATCAAATTTGAAGATATTAAAAAATTGGCTAATATTTAAACCAACTATAATATAATTTGTTTTCAAAATTTTCAATTGGAGCATGTTTGAAAATTCCTATAAACGTTTGAGAATTTACATTTTAGTTCAAAATGTATGCTCAGATTATTATGGCCTCCATTTTCTGTTCTATGTATTTTTTAAAAACAAGCTGCATTGAGTTTTATTTAGTTTTTATCCAACACATGCCTATGGAAGAACAAAAGACAATATGGTCATTTTGAAGGAAACATAATGGTCAACAAACGTTCAACTAACGGAAGCTGTATAGAAGTATCAAAATGAAAACTCAAGGTGCATAAGGGATGATGAAAAATGCAGGAACATATAATGGATTAAATGAAAACTCATGGGCACACGAGCAATTTTCCCTTTAGAAATTAAATAGTGTGGATATCAACATAACTGGATGAGCTTACATCCGTGCGTCCATTCAAAATAACAAGGCCAAAACAGGACCTTTTTAAATGGTCAATTAAAAACATAAATATATTATTTTGTAGTTCATTGGTAGGACACATTTGTTACCTTTGGATCAAGACGATCATATGAGCTAGATCAGATGCTACACTTTTCTGATAATTAAGGCGTTGTTCACTGAATCTCTCTCCCAAGGGTATTGAGGGGATTTCGAGGGAAATTTATTCCAATTCTATTGAGGTGTAGAATTATTCCTCCTCAAATCCCGTTCTTTTAGGGATTTACCAAACAAACTCGACATGTTTTCTATTACTTTTATTAGGAAAATCGAGGCAAAATGGAGACAAGGATTTAACATGGAAAACCCTCACGGAAAAATACCACATGCAACCATCAATATTGACGAGTTGATATAAACACAATGAATAGAAAGGGTTGTTGCATCATTCCCGTATGACATACAACAGATATATAAAGGGAAATATACAGGAGAAATAGTAGGAAAAGACTCAGAGTCCTAACAGAAAACTAATTTAATACAGAAATCTAATCCAAATACATAATATGTATAAATTCGGATCATATCTCTAACGGTTTTTACGATGCAGCGTCCAAGCTAGTTGAATGCAAGAATTGCGCATATATCAAACAGTAGAGATTAATGTTACCCTGATATGTCATGGAAGGGTCGGATCGACAGGATTGTTGGAGTTCATGCCGTAACCCAAAGGATCTGCTCTTAAGAACAGTGACCTGGAGGTGGAAAAGTTGAAAAGAGTGATTGGCCGCTGGCAGGTTAGAGTGGATGGATCTAACAGTCACACTCACATGGACGTCATCGCTCTTAATTCGTATGTACTTGTTGTCGTTTTGTTGTCATTTTATGTTTTTGTTTTCCGACGTTTGACTACTCGTCTTATTCAAAAAATTATTATAAATATAAAAAATGATAACTCACATATAAAATACTTTTGATAATAAAGCTAATCACAAACAAAATAAATAATAATTTGATAATTTTTTTAATAAGACGAGTGGTCAAATGTTAAAAAAAAAACTAAAACGATAACTATTTTGGGACGGAGGTAATATTCACATTTCAAGAAAAACTCATGGATGGAGTGAGAAATTTTTTTGCCATCAACATGCATCTATGTTCGATTAGTTAATATTGTACCTCCCCCGTCCTTAAATACAAGATTTATTTCAATTATACACGGTCAACAATACTTTAGTTTGACCATTAATTCATTCCATAAGAAATTATTAAAAACTATAAAATCTACATCATATGAAAATACATGCTGACTAAGTGAGAAAACATATGCCGACCAAAAAACAAATGATTATTAAGTAAATGGCTTTTCCAGTTGGTTAATGGTGAGGGCATATGGCAAGATCTTTTGAGGAATAAATACTTAAAGGGTAAACCTCTTTCTGGTATGTCCAGTAAACTAGGAGTATCTCAGTTCTGGGCCGGTTTAATGAAAGTAAAGGACCTTTTTTCGGTATGGGTCTTTTAGATGTGGCAATAGAACTGAGATAAGATTTTGGGTAGACACGTGGTTGGGTTCTCATCCTCTCAAATATCAATACCGTTCTTTATATAACGTGGTCGAAGGAAACAATCTACTATGGCAGAGGTTATGGGAACAATGCCATTAAATATTTCTTTTAGACGAGCCATTGTTGGTACAAAGCTAATCGAGTGGAATGATTTGGTGCTAAGACTAGCTAATATAACTTATCAAATAAAAATGATTACTTTGTGTGGTCGCTTCATAAAGATGGCCAATTTTCGGTTAAATCTATGTATATAGCGACTATGAACTCTAATGTTAGGATCCGTAGGAGAATCCTATCGGAGTTAAAGCCTCCACTGAAGATGAAGGTCTTTATGTGGTTTCTTCGTCAGAAAGTAATCTTAACCTAGCTAAAAGAAAATGGGGTGGAGAAAAACATTATTGTTTTTGTTATGCACAAGCGACAATTCAACATCTTTTTTTCGAGTGTCATGTTGCTCGTTTTGTTTGGTGATGTGTATTTTTTCTTTCAATATCCCCCAACTCGTAATGCCATAAATATTTTTTGTTAATTGGCTTAAGGGAGTACCTAGCTCCATAAAAAAGATGATTTAAATTGGGGCTAGTGCTTTATGTTGGTCAATTTGGCGTTGTCGTAATGATAAAGTTTTTAATGGTAATAATTATCTAATCCAATGCAGGTTATCTTTATGTGTTCCAATTGGCTCTACTTTTGGTCTACGGTGCTACCACAGGAAGAACAGGATACTATGCACCATGGTGCTATATTCTTATAGTTGGTAGCCAAGTGAAAGGGGCTGTGGCCTAGCGGTTACAATGCTCAAGCAGTATCAATACGTCCTGGGTTCAACTTCCCAAAGGAGCGAATTTCAGACTTAAATAAAGAAAAAATAACTATACCGTGGGAGCCTCTCCTGCTGTTTCCGGTCAAAAAAAAAAGTTGGTAGCCAAGGGTCTCTTATTCTATTATAGGTGACGTAGTACCATTAGAATTGCTAGCTATAATCTATGTGACTCTATTAGTGATAATCAGTTTTAAAGATATATGGGGTTTGTCTCTCATAATCTTATGAGTGTTTACTTTTTGCAACAAAATTATTGGCTGCGTGTCTTATAGCCGAGGCTGGAGATGTAAACCATTTCTATTATCTTAAGAAATGAAAATACATTTAAATACAAATCTAATGATATCATATGCATAACACTAAACATAAATATAAACATAAATATAGTTAGTTTAACTATTAGTCAAAACTTTTAAATATTGACTTTGCGAAAAATAATGACGTCTTATATTAACGAACAAAATGAATAGTTGAATGCTTAATGCGTGCATTTATTATGTTCTTTAGTGTCCAAATTGTTCGGTTGTTCCTACCTAGATCAGGAAGTTCTCCAGGCTTGCTATCTCATCAAATTTGTTAGATTGGTTGGATTCCCGACAACAGAAGTGCGGCAGAAAGTGCACTTGAGGTAGGCAGCAGCCCGGAAGTACAGAATCATGTATGGGCCAAGTTGCATCCTGTTCACCACCTTAAACCGATCCCTGTCTCTCATGGTGTGCCCATGGTTTCTTCTCTCAATCAGCACCCGACACCCTAGTTGATGATTGTTAATTTTCTCGTTGTTGCACAACTTGACTATAATTCCATTAATATCCATTAAATCAGCTTGTTCCTATAACGGCGACCACACCGTCACTACTAAATACGGAGTAGGACTATAGGAGGTCTTTTAGTACTCATGGTTTGAAGACCTCATCACTCTCAATTTCCCTGTAACCGACATTGAGGAGTCATTAGTTCTAGTTGTAGCCACAAGCCTCGATATAAAAAATTTAGGATACAAAAGAACTAAAATATATTTTTGAGTGGTACTAGCATTGTTACCCCTATATATAACTGCCTAATCGTTATTACATATTTTCTTAAGTCACGTAGATAAATGTTATGGTTTGAACTGTTCACCCCTCTCTCTCACCTCGCACTAGAAAATCAGCGTGCCTATTGGCACGCTTTATATCTTAGCCCATTTAGATTTTTATTTTATTTTACATTTGGTAATTATTTGGAATGCAAAGATTTTTATAGAAAAAAATTATATTAAAAAACCTGATAAGTTTATATTACATTTCAGGACAAAATGTTTTAAACCTAACCATTTGCGAAGCTACTTTAAATCAAATAATTTTTTAAATAGTTGAGGCTGATGTCAAGATCATATCTCCTCCTAGTATAGACTCACATTTCATATTTAACCTATCCCATTTTATATTTATTAAGAACTAAAAAAAATATTTTTATCTTACTTATATTTTTATATCTCACATGTAAGTCCATTTTACTCTGCTATATTATACTTTTTCCAGTGCAATACTGTAAGAAATTATTCTACTTCAACTTATAGCAATCGAACTAACAGTAATATGGGTAGTTATGTAAACAATGACATATAATATGTGAACCAAAGCTGCAGGCTACGATGTTTTCTTTTGCGTGAAAGCTCACAGTGTAAATGGTTAGGCTGCACAGCGCAGCTCTGCCAGGGCCCATGGGCCAATCTGGATGGGCAGGGGGGCTGGTTGGGTAGGAAAGTCTTTGACCCAACCCGCCAAAGGAACTGGTGAGTGCACCAGTACGTATGGGAGAGATCGAGAAGGGAAAATCCTTAATCAGGGTGAGCCACGTGGCCACCCTAGCAGGGCAGGATTTGTAGCCTGAAATCGTATAGTAAAGATGCATCCACTTTTACCAACTGACCTACAAAACACCTCTGTTAAAATTCAGATGGCTTTTCCTTTTGAGTCTTTCTAACTGTGATTTGAATCATAGATTTGATCATCTATAAGTCTGAAAACGAAAAAGTTGACAGTGCTGTTTTGGGACATGAACTGGAGCTGATAGGTGGTCCTTCATCAGGGCCTGTTGGGCATGAAACCAGCATGTGGTGGCTACGGCGGGTGCGGCTGTGTTTTTCTGATACGTACCCTCATCAGTGTTGGGATTTCACAAATAGAGCGGTACAGTTATGCTATTCAGCAGTGCCTTAACTTTTTTTTTATTTTAGTGACAAAAAAACTTTTGTATTTATTTTTGAAGAAAAATATGCTTGAGCACTCCACCAAAAACTGGCACAAGTACAGAACATGCAAATGTCTAGCGGTTTGAAAATTGGCAGACCGAAAAGCAGCAGTGATGGACAAAAACCCATCAATACCGGTTATAGAACATGCAGTGACAGTTGTGACAGTTTTGTAACATCAGTTGGCTGTAATGCCATTTCCATCCAAAAATAGAGCCCAGTTCGAGTCAGCAGCCATACAAGCATTCACTGCTAGAGGGTTATGAGACAACTAACAGTCTAAGAGACAGGAGACGTCACTGCTAAACAACACACAATCGATAACGTCTCGCTTGTCATGAAAAATATGGTCCGTAACAGATAAATCAATCGCAACGGTTAAAATGTAACATGTTTCACATATGTTAAGTAGAAATGACCCGTTACGACTGTGAGGTTATCTATAACAAGTCATAATTATGGCCTATTATGGATTACAACGGGCAGAACCATAACCCTCTACAGATGAGTACCACCGGTAACAGGTGTAGTAGAATGAACATCACGGCAACAAACATCATCTGTAACGGATGATAGTTATGGCTTATTACAGATAAATCTCTTTCCTAACGGGTGCTAGTTACGATTCGTTACAAATGAGTAAATACCCATTTTAGAAAACTATTTTTATTTTTAAAATTATTTTGGATGGAGACAGAGTCTATTGGAAAATTATAGATCTCAACATGATCTACAACTTTGTAATTGACATTATTTTCATTTGAGATTGTTTATATGCTCAAATATGTGTTACAAGGGATGATATCTATTATGGAAAACGATTTTTTGAATTTCTCAAACAATGTTGAATACAGACATGCTCTAAGAAAAGTGGTAGATCTCAACTAGATATACAACTTTGTCATTGAAATCTCTTTTTCATTTGACATTGTTTTCATGTCCAAATTTGAATTTCTCATTGTCTAGATCATGACCTCGATCAGATGATGATATAGTCTACATCAAAGTTGCAGATATTACATAGATCTACATTGTTATAATCAACTATATTTTTAGTTGAGTTTTTTTTCCTAAATATGCATTATAATTTTTCAAATTTATTTTGGAAATGAAAAGCTAAAGTTCTTTAGTGACCTCGAATGAAAAAGTTTATTATATGAAAGTTGTAGACCGTATTGAGAACTCAAACCTTGTAGTTGAAAACCTTTCAATTTAACGTCATATAAAGTTTCAAATATGCGCCACAACAGTTTGAAAAATAATTTAAGATCATATAAAGTTTCAAATACATGGTTTGAAAAATTAATAGTCAAAACAATAAAATAGTGAAGAATCACGCATGCTTCATAGGTGAGATGGTTAGGGTATTGAGTTCAAACCCCATGAACCGCATATATATGAATGTGGCTAAAAAAATGTGAATTTGTGGGAGATGGTTCTTGAGCATGGCTTGAATCCTGCTAAATTAGATCTCTTTTTTTTTTTTTGGAAGGGGTAGTGTATTTAAAAATAATAGAAAAAACCATCTGTAATAGTTCATAATTACGGCCCATTATAGATGAGATGAGTCATCCATAATGAGTGGTAAGTTATGTTCCGTTACGGGTGAGTCATCTATAATGAGGGTTCACTCGTTACCAATGACTCTTCGTCCATAACGAAGAACAATATATGTTACAGATGAGGATTCTGACCTGTGACTGATGAGGGTTGCTTACCTGGTGATTCCATATTGTGTGGAGTACCATACGACCGACCAAAAGGATGGTCACGGACATATGCAGCCTTGGATGGTCCAAGCTAGTTGTTGGATGGTCTGATTTACGCAGTCCATTAGACGATGAAATGAGAAAACAATCTGGTGGCCTAGGCCATGCGACCTATGATCATGGTTCATCCAGGACACCAGACAATCAGTCCCGCACCACGAATGTCTTTGTTATGTACCGCTGTGTGTGTGGGCTGGGGAGGGGGGAGGTGGTCATGTACAGGACATACGTGTAAATCTTCCGTCAAAATTGGCTCCTTGCACAGATATGACTCTGTTTTGTAGATTTATTTTGTTGCACCCAACACATTCCATTGTTAATTTTGAAAACATGTCAGATCATCTCGTGAGTGGGAATGGTTTAGAGTCTAGATAGGTAACGAGCGAGTTTTCCGGTTCTGTTGCAGTATGGAAGACATACTGATTGCGCATCCTTTATATACCGAACCGCTACCTCCAAACCATACATGTGAAAAACAATTTAGAGTCCTGCCAGTCCTCTATACTGCACCCCCATCGTAGTCTGTTATATCTCTGTTATAGGATGATCGGCATATAACAATAAAGAATAAAAGATCAATCACAGTAGGACACAAGATTTAACATGGAAACCCCCAAGGTGGGAGAGAAAAATCCACGGACGCCAGCCAGCAAATATCTTCAGTATATCGGGGTGAGGTTACAACACCAAACGGCGGCTTACAAGAAGTATATATATCGGTGAAACGCTAGAAGGGTCTTGATCCGTACCCCCGAGCGTCCCCAGGAGTCCGCTTCGCTATGGCCCAAACCTCCCGGCAATAGGCCTCCGCTGCACTCCGTCCGAAGTCGGCCTTTGTCAATAAATGTAACTGGATTTAAATCATAATTCAACAATCCCTTCCACCAATTTGCTCTGGCGATCAGAAAAGTAGGTCCCCGGAACCATTTCCCTCGTGAAGTCCTGCGTCGAAAAAGGGCAAGTATGTTTTTTGGGAAGGAATCCACGCGGCTGCTCGTTGTTTGTCTACCACAGCACGACTTCCTTGCGGATCTGTTATGGCGCAAATGTCCACACATCTTCCACCGCAAATTGGATGTGTAGTACATGAGCCTTCTGTTGCTGCAAATCCTCTTCATGGCAGAACTCTTTGTATGCAGTAATCATGTGCAATCTAGTATTCCATTTGTTCAATCTATATGTTTAATTAAATTAGTTGAGGGAAGAATTACACATAACCACATGATAAGCATGGGTATTTTGTCGAGCACTGACGCTTCATGATTAGCATCCCTCCCATATTGCGCGACAAAAAAATGTTACTCGTTAATAAGCATCATTCTAAAGATTAATTTTCATAGAAAATGGCTTTGTGTGGAGTGCATACAGCCGGCATAATTGATGATGACTGGGATTAATCACGGCCTAACGGCGTGGGAATTGAAGCCCACGGACCACGGCCAATGATGTTCCAGCCACAACAGTATTTTTATATGTATATCTACATCTGTGTGTGTCTATACACCCAAATGGGACACCATGGTGTATGGCCTTTAAAGTTTTAAACATACAAATTTAGTTTAAATTTTTGAAATTTTAAAACTTGTAGATATATACCTAAGTCATAATAATACATTTAAAACTCATACCTAGTTATAAAACATGTCAAATTTAAATATATTTGAGTATAGTGTATCACATACCTAGGATAATTATATGTATATGCGGTATATATCTAGAATCAAAATTTCATCAAATATAACATGTCTCAGTTCAAATTTAATTCAAGCTTGTTTGAATTAGTTAGTAAACAAGTTAATATTCATACTCAAATATTTTTGAAGTTTTTCGTATTTATTTAAACATAGTTCAAACTCATTTTGAACCTTGAAGGCCATACACCA
>CM002486.1:10797414-10815564 GCA_000325765.3 Leersia perrieri
TATATATATGCTTACTTTTGTTTTTATATGTGTATCTATATCTTTATATCTATCTCAGTATTTATCTTGCCATTTGTATTTATATATGTATCTATACCATCAATTGCATTTGCTTAAATAAATGTCTATATCTATGTATACACACAACCACGGAGCAGCTATATTTGTATCTGTATCTCTACCATTAAAGGCATTCATTTCAATAAATATATCCATATATATGTCTGTACTAACTATGCCCTGTGTGAAAAATGTTGAAGTCGCTCATTAGCGATCATTCGCGTGCTCACATGCATCCATCTCCTAATTGGTTTATAAACTTTCACTGTATAAAGTTTGTATGCATAAACATCGTGTATATAAACTTTTGACATATAAATTAAACTTACCATAAAACAAAAGAATACTGCCATGAAGTGGAACTGTGTGAACCCAAATCAGATTTTGGGATTCACATATTCTTATATAAATGTTCCCATATAAAACGTTCCTACATATAAAGTTTATGTGTATTACTATACATAAAGTCTATATACATAAATTTTTCTAAGTACAGTAGATTTTGTTCCTTAATTCATTATTTCTATTTATAAAGTTAACTTACCTTATGAATTGTTTGAAGTCCATCAAACATGGGCCCACTACATGAGTTGTGGCACTAGAAAGCAGAGGTGCCGCGCCAACCGTACCATAAAATGTTATTGTCAGAGTACTCGATATGGTATACCCCACTAAGAGAAGCAAACGGTCAGGTATTGTGGATACATATACCTATTAAACAAGGAAATTTTGTTTTATATGGAAGGTGTTATCCAATCTACCCCATAGGTTCAGGATCAAGTGACAACAAGCCAAAAAGACACCAATCTGCTTAATCACCACAAAGCCCTACAGAAGCGATCCTCCGATCAACCATCAACTATCCCAAAAGCTTCTTTGTATACGCAACCTACACTGAACAACAAAGTCAATAGGTTAGATTAGCTTCCCTTGGCTAGTCGTACTCGGTGATATGCCTTATTTGGTGATTAAAGAAAGAGGCCTTCGGCTAACAGATTATAGGGCTATTACCCTTCTCGGGGCTATGAACCTGTATAAAATCATCTCCTTATTCTATTTGCCACGTTTCTTACCGGTCTTCATATTAGCAATCCCCAAAGTTATACGATTTTTGTAATCAGATTATCACTAATTGACAAATATATCTATAACTATATTTGCACTTATTATATTTGGATCAGTATATATGTTTGCTTATGTTTAAATAATGAAAATATGTATGTACCTCTAAATATTTGTATATTGATAGTTGTAGATGAATGGAATATTATTAATTTTAACATTTCAAACTATTCATCAACAAACAAAGTTTATGATTTCAAATACTTTTAGTAGAACTCTATATTTTAATCATAGATTTAAGAATTTATTAATTTTAAAAATAAATTGTGACATAAAAATATAATATTTGGTATATATCTGTATAAAATTTTATAATGTCAATATATATAATTATTAAAAATTAATTGTTTTGTTCTTTACAACTCCTACATGAAAAAAATTTACATAAATATAATACAAATAGGGATTATTTACGGTACCTACTAGTGTATACTAGTCAATTATACTAGTGAATGAACGGTCGAGATTAAATTATACTAGCTGTTAGTATACTATAGTATACACGTATAGTACGCAATAGTATGTAGCATTTGTATAGAAAAGATGGTCCTAACTGTGTGACCTCATTATACAAGAAGCTAAGTATCGAGAATTTCAAATTTAAAATCTATGGAGTGATGGATAATTTCTTAAGTTAATAGATCAATTACTATAATAACCACAAAAATTAGCAAATATACTTCATTTATACTACTCCTCACCTATATACAAATATATAGTTTAATGGCATGCGCAAATACATTAACTAATTTTAATTCTTAATCAATGGCTTGCAGAGTGTACTACTACTACTAGAGTACTAATATATGTCTCGAACTCTCAATTCCCATCGTGGATAAACAGGACCGTACAACCACGTGCATGCTCGCAAGCTCCAGAGTTCACTGCACATGGCAGCCGCAACGTACGTAGGACATGTCCAGATGAGCCGCACTACCTGCATCCGTACGCCGTAGTCCCAAGAGAACAAGATCAGCAGGATCATGTAACTAACCAATATCAAAGCACAAAAAATCTGTACATGATCTCCCCTTTCTTCCACAACCACCGACAAGACGCACGCTAGCTCTCTGCCTCTCTGCACAACTCCATTCGCGCACACACAACGCGAGCTAGCATCCTAGCTAACGACCACCTCTCTGCAGCTTGACGAGAAGCTGTCTATGCCGAACCAAACACAAATTGGGATGCAGTTTAAGTTGGTGTCGTTGCCATGTGAGAGCAGCCGCCGTTTCTGTCGGGAGCATGCATCAGTGTACCTTGTACGTACCACGGATGAATGAATGAATGAATCTTCAGAGGTTCAGAGATGCGAAATGTATCAGGGGCTATTGTATAATTAGCTACCACTAGCAGCAGCCGACGGTGGCAGGATCCTTTCCAATATCGGTCCCAGCGAGATCGCGTATCAAGTGCCAGACCTCTGTCTCCTCAACTGTCTGCAACGTTGGCTGCTTCTGTTGTGAATGCATGTGATCTCCGCTAAATTAACCGTAACCTCATGCAGGCAGCATGCATGATGCATGTATCTTTGCTCTAAACTGTGTCATCATCCACTCATCTCTGCGTTTATATAAAGCAGCCCAGCTCGTAGCCATAGATAGAGGAAACGCTCTACGTTCAGATCATTTGCAATTTGCCAAGAAAATTTCAGTGCATGGAGGCAGCAGGGTCGACGACGAGGAAGAGGAGGAGCAACAGGGGGAGAAGTAGAAGAAGATTCAGCAGAGCCCTCAAGGAGTGCAGGGCGAGGCTCTGCATCATCCGCTGGTGCATCGTCAGGCTCTTCTGCTGTCACGATTGACATATATAAATATGTTATATATCTTCGTCTTAATTCCAAGCCGTTGGTGGTCAATTGACACATGCATATTATATGGTCGATCGTGGAGCAAAGGCATGAACAGATTTAACTCCCATCGACCCAGGCAGCATAATTAAAGGGTACTTCGAATTCGGAGGGGTTTAAGTGCCGCTAAATGCAGTAAGCTAGGAACTTCAGTGGCAGAAAGAAGTCCACCTCCTTTTTCTAGAGTTCTTAGAAGCCTTTTCTCTTTTCTGTTTTTTTATGTGGATCTTGTTTGCTTTTCAGTTAATTGTTGTCGGCTTGCCTAGCTTGTACATCACATCTTGTGTAACTGTAAGTCTGTAAATATCTTTACACTCTGGCACTTGATTTAGTGCAAGGTGATCAACATCAATAGACAAGGCCGGGTTTAATGAATCATGGTAATGAGAAAATTCTTTGGTACACCCATGATTTTTTTACACAATACATCTCATGTCCTTGAGTTGTGCTGGATCCATTTCATACGCCCCAGTTTCTGATAACCAAATGACCAGTAATGCACCATTACTTTGTAGAGACATACTACAGACACTATTTAGTCCGGGTTCGTGTCTCAAACCGGGACTAAAGAGTGACTTTTAGTCCGGGTTTAAGCCATGAACCGAGATTAATTTGTCCACCCCTTTATATACCTTTCGTTCTTCCCCAGCCGATAGCCCCGAGACCATTTTTGCTTGCTCAAGCTCTCAGGTTCTTTCTCTTGCTCAAACTTGTTCATGACGACGCCACCATTTTCGCGAGATTTTGATCGATTTGTCCGTGCATTTTTTCTTGAAAGGTGCGCATATTCTTCCTCTCGTTATACCCTTTTGCTAGAGCTCATTTTATGCTTTATATTTAGAGAAATACGAGGTGGTTTACGGAGTATTAGTCATTTGAGTAAGAACTAGCTAGTTCATGTCATGCAGTGAAGAAATTATCAATTGCTTTTCTTATATATGGCGCCATGTAGTCGATAATGGTAAATATGTACCATACAATATTTCAGTGTGTCGTTCTCGATGGATTAGCTGGTAGTTTTCGTCGTCTCATTAACATTTATTAATGAGGCAACGAGACGAAAAAAACTACCACCTATTCCATTGAGAACTATGCACTGGAATATTGTATGTTTCATATTTTTTAGGTTATTAAGTCATCAAAATGTGTGCAGTGCTTGGTCAGCGAATAGGAAATTTTGTTTAAAGAAGTAAATATTGTAATAGGTAGTGTATAATATTCATCACAGAGTCTGAGGTTCAGATGGTGTCGCGGTTATCAAGTCATCGTAGAGTGCGAAGTGCTTGGTCTTCTAGTTGGTTTGTTCGGGGTAGCGCATGAACGAAACTGTCCAAGACAACTGGAAGATTTCAAGCACTTCATACTCTGTCATTTCTTGATAATTGAGAAATTTAATTGGAAATTTCCACGTGTTGGATTATCAAGTCATCACAGGGTCAGAGGTGCAGATGGTTCCGAGGTTGGTTTGTTCGGGACTGTGAATGCACGGAATTGTCCAAAACACCCTCGCATCACCTGGACCTCGTGCTCTATCATTTCTTGGTAATTAGGGAATCTAAATAGGAAATTTCCGTGTGTTGGATTATCAAGTCATCACAGAGTAAGAGGTTCAGATGGTGTCGAGGTTGGTTTGTTCGGGACTGTGAATACACGGAACTGACCAAAACACCCCCGAACCACCTGAACCTCATGCTCTGTTATTTCTTTGTAATTAGGGAATTATAATAGGAAATTTCCGCGTGTTGGATTATCAAATCATCATAGAGTCAGAGGTGCAGATGGTGCCGAGGTTGGTTTGTTCGGGACTGTGAATGCACCGAACTGTCCAAAACACCCTCTCACCACCTGCACCTCGTGCTGTGTGATTTCTTGGTAATTAGGAAATCCTAATAGTAAATTTTCGCGTATTGGATTATCAAGTCATCACAGAGTGGGAAGTGCTTGGGCATCCAGTTGTTTTGTTCGGGATAGTGCATGAACGAAACTGTCCAAGACAACTGGAAGCTTTCAAGCATTTCATACTCTGTCATTCTTTGCTATATAAGAAACCTTAATAGGGAATTTCCTCATGTTGGATTATCAAGTCATCATAGAGTGAGAGATGCAGATTGTCCGCGGTTGATTTATTCGGGGCTGTGATTACACGGAACTGTCCAAAACACCCGCGGACAACCTGGATCTCGTACGTTGTCATTTCTTGATAATTAAGGAATCTTATTAGGAAATTTCTGCGTGTTGGATCATCGAGTCATCACAGAGTGAGAAGTACAGATGGTGTCGCGGTTGGTTTGTTCGGGGCTGTTATTACACGGAACAGTCCAAAACACCCGCGCACGACTTGCACTTCATACGCTGTCATTTCTTGATAAATATGGAACCTTAATAGGAAATGTAGTATTTCAGTATCAAATGTAATTTATTTGTTTTATTCATTTTAACACTAGTGTAATGCAGATGAGCCGGCAATGGATGTACGCCGACCGTCACTCGCAACAGTTCATTGACGGCGTGCATGATTCTATACGTATGGCGGAGGCAAACAAACAGAACGGATTCATGTGTTGCCCATGTGCAAACTGTAAAAACCTAAGAGAGTTTTCTTCCTCGAAACCCCTTCATACACACCTGTTTAGGTCGGGTTTTATGCCTGGCTATATATGTTGGACAAAGCACAGAGAGAGGGGGGTTATAATGGACGCAGATGAGGAGGACAATGACGACTGCCACATTCATGGATTCCCTCAGTACAATTAGTTTGATGCCGCAGACGATCTTGAACAGGCTATTCGTGATGCACAGAGAGACTTTGAAAGTGAAAAGGATAGGATCAAGTTCGAATATATGTTAGAGGCATGTCATGAATTTCAAGTGTCTACTAAGTTTTAAAACTTCATAAACTATTTCTTTGCGGAGAATAATGATTTACATATTTATACGAAGCCATGCAATATATTGAGGTAAACATATGATGACCATGGCATTTGTTTTGGTTATATCATTATCGTTCTGTAAATAAGTTTTGTGCCCCGGCAACACATACTCTGTATCACATGTTTTTGTGTTCCCATAGTGCCTAATGTGTTACATGCTACCTTGTAGCATATACCATGTGTTACTGGGTTATTTCCTGGTAACACATTCCTTAATACGTTTCAGAGATGTGTTACAATATCCCTGTCCTGTAGTAGTGCACCAAGGTGGATATATGTAATAGGACATTAAGGACTGATCTGCTCCGATTAAAGGAGGAAATGAAAGATGGTTATGAAGAGAATAACTGAGATTAACTATGGACTGTGGGATATCAACTGTTGGCGGCAGTATTTTAGCGAAAAATTTCTACTGATGGTGACTTTTAATGGCCACTTTGACAGAGAAATGGATGTGGCATATCATGCACTGCAGGCTGGCGTGGAGGAGGGGAGGGGGACCGGCTTGCGGGTGTCTCCTGAACTGTGCACGGACTCCAGGGCCAAGCAGGCCAGCACCATCGTCAGGGGGGAAGGCCATCGCCAGGCTAGATGACAGAGGGGACACTGCAGGCCGGCGCGGGGAAGGGGAGGGGGTGAGCGTGCCAGCGGCGCCTAAACCCTATGTGGACAGCAAGACGGCGCTGGCACCAGGGCACTAGTGAGTATCGGTGCGGTCTTCGTCACAAGGGTGGTGGAGATCAGTGATGTGGTCGTGATGGGCCAACTTCCCTTCCCCCACCACCTCACTTCTTCCCACGACAACGCTGGAGTTGGAGCTCAAGTGCGCTCAGGTGCACTAACTAATGTGGACTAGCCATCAGGGTTCAGCTTATCGGTTCGGAAATAATTTCGGGGTCACCAAAGTTCAGAAATTTTGGATTTATTTCGGAAATTTCAGATGAATATTCGAACGGATTTTAAATTTTGAACATAAATTTGAATGAGTTTTATTTGTTTTTCATGGGAGTAGATTCTAATAGCTTCATGGAGCTAACAACATAGAAAAACAATGCATAATATGGGCCATGTCTGATTAGATTTGGGGATTTTAATTGTTTTGACCAGTTTTGACTGAAATTGTTGGAATTCGATTTTGTATCGGTACCCACCTAAATGACTGAAATTTTCAAAAATTCGTTCCGTAATTTTGAACCCTACCAGCCAGAAGCGGATGTGGGCAACGATGAGGCGAGGATGAGGCAGCAGAGGTTAGTGGACTGGAGAAGTTGTGCACTGTCTGTCGGAAGGGAATCTTGGTGGCAACGACAGATCCTCCATGTCAGGATGCATGCAGTCACCATGGCGATGACGTCCCTCGCCACATCTTCCTGCCCGGTTGTTTCCTTCTCCCACCATCCTCCTCATGTTGTACATCGAGAAGGAGACGTGCAGCAGTGGCCGCCTTGCAGAGAATGAAAGGGGCGCAACGGAGGCCAAGCATGTGAAAGAGAAGCGGTGAAGCTTGGGCACGCCCACGGTCATCGATCTCAGATTGAACCCGGCCCGGGTAAAGGGGTTCTTCTTGTCAGCCTCCACCATTGGATGCCTCCTCCCTCCCCGATATCATCAATGAAGAGGAGCTCACCTAGGATTTTATGGTCACTAGTTTCACGGCAAGGAGAGAAGGAGGAATAGGATGGTTGCAGGACCCATGCCAAAGAGGTCGCACCGGCACCAAACTTTTTCTTATTGCCAACTTTGTACCTCCTTGTAGAGGCCTAATGATGTAGAAGTTGTGCCGACGCTAGAGGGGGTGAGGTGGGGTGACACGGCAGAGGGGGTGAGGAGGGTCATTGGGCCCTCACTCATGAAGGCTTTTAACGCCTTCCTCTGGCCGCCACAGACGTCACTGCAAAGTATGAAGTGGCATTATCCTTGACACAATATCTTTTGGTTTAAAAATATAGATGGCTCCAATGGCATTATTTCATTTCTTATGTAATACTGATAAGTATTTTCCACCGTGCACAATAACTATATTGTATAGCAATGTATTCAGTGTAGGACCACTGAACCAGTCAATGCAAAAGGAGTTAATTTTCTCACCATTTAACTTATTACACGTGCAGATTGTTTTTTAAGTCTATTGATGTAATTGGGAGCAGCCTTGTTTTTTTACGGATGGTCATGAGCGGATTAGCCTAAATAAAAGAGAATTATATATCTTTCCGTTGGAGATGTGGGTCTGGCTAACTTCTGTGTTGAGAAGTGTAAAACTCTCTGTTTGGAGATAATTCTCTGTTTGGCCCTCTATGAAGCATCAAGATATCCACGTGAGAAAACAAGTGTGAGCAGCCATTGAAGCATGAAAGATACCTGGATGGATCTGCGTTTTCGTTAACTTCTGTGTTGACAAGGTAATTAAATAATTCTGTTATAGCTAACATTAATATCTTGAGTGGATCTCGATCCACTATATTTCTCACGTACATTGTATAACTTCGAACTATTATCTCTTGATGCCAAACTAGTGACCTGGTCATGCCCATTCGTTGAAATATGATTAAATAACTAGCTTTGTGAGAAAGTCTTTTTCGTCTGTAGAATGATATTAAATATCACCTTATATTGTAAAATTTTGCCAGATGTTTACTTGTGATCTCTGTCTAAATTTTGGTACTAGAGCTCAGCACTGGTGCTAGAATTTCTTTTTGGCATACCTATGTCCTTTCTTGATTGATTCTCATTTATATGTCTGGGGAGCAGTAAATCTAAGGACTAGAGAAACATATGTTTTCCCTAGGAAAAATAATGTAGCGTCTTAGAGTTATTAAAATGAAAAGAACATTTTTTTCTTACTGTAGATACCAAGACATGCCAATAGTTTTGAGAGTGGTAGAACATATACTCTTTTATAGTGGCTCAGTAGATCGGTAACAAATAATTTGACCCTTCCTCGTATCATGACACTGCATTTTGAGTACATTTTATGCTCCAGATGGATAATTTAGCTATAAACTTATTACTATATTTGATTCATTATGACCAACAAAACTGTATTCCATTTTAATGTTATACACGTTTTATTATTAATGCAATGTCTACTTGTTTTACATGGTGAATGATTGTTTGCTCAAATTATGACAGAACTCAAGATAGCTATGCATCTATATAGGACAGAATTATTTGAAACCAAGGGATTCAACTCCATCTGTATTGAATGGTTGGATTAAAGAAGACAGATTTACAAAGTGATGTCTACCAATAGATAGTCCCAACGGCAATGTTAGGAACATTTTACTATCAGAATTTGTACTGAAGAACCAGATTTTAATATGAAGAACTTGTTGTTTTAACATTTGTAATTTGTCATGCTTATATATTATGTGTACTTGAAATATGTTCAATCTCACTGATTGCCAACAATTATTTTCTGGTGTATTAGATCTGAAATCAAATTATTGGTGCAAAGATTTCTTAATATGAGCCATATATTATTGATTTGGATTTATTTGTTGCAACAGTAAATTAATTATGTTTTGTTGCCATAATAATTTTCTCCACGAAAAAGTTTTGCACTGGTAAGAGGGATTGCTATGTTTTGTTTCGTTGCAATAAATAACAAATGCCACAATTACTGCTGTTGTGGCAAAATGACATATTGCTATAATTTTTGCTTTGTGGCAATTAAAACTTGTGCAACATAGACAAACGTGGCGATTGATATTTATAGCAATAATAATTTTTGTTGTAATACTTTTTATTGCTACGTTGCTCATGTGGCAAAAGTCAAATTTATAACCACAAAATAAAGATCATGGCAATTACCTAATGCCACGGCTTTTCTTGCCACGGCTAGCAACAATTTCAAAATTGTTGCCACATGTACTTGTTGCCATGATTTCAACATTATTGCTACGATTTTTATTGTGGCAATAAATGATTTTCCTAGTACTTTGGACTTACAGTGTCCGACATTTTCTGTCTGGTTTTATATTGGGCGAGGAATGTCAGGTTTTTCAGTTTACGGGTATAATTCATATTACGGCAATAGCTCAGGTGGTAATTTGGACTTTCCACCATTAACAAATCAAAGGCTTCTCTGCACATGTAAAAATGCCTTTACATATGACTACATGAGGCAACTTTCAAAGTGCCAAAAGATGCCTTTACAAGACAAATATACTCAAGTGTCTTAACAATGTAAAGATGATACAACCCTTCAAGGGTGGTGTCCTGATCTTCATGACGTACGATCACAAGCCGATAACTAGCCTCAAAGAGACCTAGATAACTAGCGGCAAGCAGCCAAGGTAACGGTGCAACCTGACGATCGTACCCGAAGCCAACCACCGTCTCTATTACGGCAATCTGAATCGAAGGTTCGCCCAACCACACTCTAAGTTACCAACCAACACAACCTGCAATCAATCAAGGACAAACATCGAAGGGAGGATAAGCACCAATTGGGAGGCGGCGAACGCCGCTTCTGCAATCCCACAAGGAAATCAAAAGAGCAAAGGGGTAGAGATCACTCTCAGAATTTGTTAGCACACAGGTGAATAAAACGGGTTCTTATTTCTTTTTTTTTTCGGGGAAACGGGTTCTTATTTCAGATTATCAAAAGTCCTCCAAAGTAAGAAAATACATGGGTATTTATACTAGGAACAACCCTCCTAGTAGAGTATAAACAGAGTCTAATTATTTATGGTAAATGAGCCAGCTCAAAGGTCTTCAAAAGTTATTCTCGAGGTTCGTACAGCCTTCTCAGCTTGTGCGCAGTCTCCACTAGAACAGCCATTACTCCCTCATGGGAAGTCAAAATGACTTGCCGTTTGTTGGGTTGGAAACTATACTTGATAAGGCTTCAGACCATGTGCAGCATGCACCATGAAACATTGTGAAATGGTACAGTTTTGCATGACAAGTTGAACATCCGACATATTGTTGACCTTCTGACCAGTATGTGGCCTAATGGCTATAACTCCTTATTGCGAGCATCAAAGTATTTCATGTTAGTTGCATTTGAAAGCTAACTTGATAAGCTTTCCAAATAGTACTCGTGGACCTCCAAAGCAAAAGAGAATCAAAAGCTACGAGTACTTCTTCAATTGATCCGTTTCTGTTGGTGCAATGTTCTGATCTTGCTTCTCTGTTTCATCCTCCTTTGTGAACCTGAGCAATTGTAAAGTACACGACTTAGGTAATATATAATTCTCATTAATATTAAAATATGTTTCAGCTTGGAGCGAGTTCATCTTTTGTGGTAGTTTCTTTGTACAGCCAAATGTGATGGATACTTGATCGGATTGTCCGGTGAGATGAGGTGACTTGATCTTATTCCTCATCATTAGTGGCTTCTTGTCCCTCTTCAATAGCATGGCTATATGCTTTAACCTATAATCATATAAACCTAGCAGCCTTGGCTTATAAAAAAAATAAGATTTAAAGTGAAGTATATCTTTCATCTTGTACGAATATGCTGCAATTGCATTGTTTGCCAATGACCTTAGCCAGGTCGTATCAAAAGACAATTTTGAAAGCGCCTCTAAAAAGTCTCTCTAGATGACTACAGAACTCCTAACTTTAGTGTGGCAATTTGAAATTTGTCTCTAAAAAAAAGCCTCTACTTAAAGTTTTTGTTGAAGTGATTAAGTTTACCTAAAGTAGTCATCTAGACACTAATTAAACCAGAAAGAATAAGAGCATTCATTAATAATAATATTCAGTTATAGATAAATATTGAGTTGCTGAAATATGAATTTCAAATTTTGTAGCAAATTTGAAAAGAAAAACTTAAATGTTAAATAAAATTTACTAAATTGCAAAATCTACACTTTTCAAACTACATATTCATTCAAATTATTTGTCAAATTTCATCAAAATTTTCACAATATGTTCAAATTCCAATGATTTACATAGTTCATTGCATACTGATTTTTCATAACATGAATAATTCCTACGTTTTACGTTAACTAGGTTTAGTTATATGCCAATGGCAATAAGGTCATTTATATAAAAAACAACTATTACTTAGTGGAATGTGCGTGACAATAACTTAGGGGTATACGTTGGATCAATTAAATCTCACGCGTGTAGAAGGCATAGAGTAAAATTTCTAGGACGCATAGGGAATATTCTCCATATCAATTTAGTATCACCCTACGGTAAAACCGGACAAGCATCAAACCACCCATGCCTAAATTACATGGCAGTCACACTGTCATGTACCCCCTGGTGCGTACACTATAAACGGCCAGCCATGAAAGTAACGAACTAGCCACTCCCACACTAAATAATAGGCATGCTCTCTTACACACTTTCCCTGTCCCCAACAACCTCGTGCACTATTCCTGACCACAAGTCTCCTCCCCCATCATCTGCCCCATTCCCACCCTCTCTTGCTCTCACCCTCAATCCCCCCACCCTCCCCTTGATCGCCAAATAGTTGCCTTGTTGTTTTAATTTATGTATGTTGGAACTCCTTTCTAAAGTTCATATATTGTAGGTTTCTCCATGCTTTGGGTGTATCGTTCGTTCTGCCTTGGTCTCTGCTAGGAGTTCTATCAGGCGATCACATGCACTCTTCTCCATGTAAATCACATTTTTGGTACAATGAACATCTAAATCTTCCGAAGAATCTAAAACACTCATTTTTTCTAAGAGATTTTCTCTGTAGGGAAAGTTTCTACTGATAGGCTTTCTTATTTACTTCTATACTTATGACGCATAGTTACATATATACATTATAGAAATATACAAGTTGGGGAGTTAGTTCTATAGACCCAGGCACTATCAAGAGACCATTCCCTATTGGTCCTCCAGCACGGTTACGAACTCTTACAATGTACCCGAACATGGAGGATTGCAAAAGATGAACAGGGTTGTCATCAGTCACCACTTGGTGCCTATCCAAGCACCATGCTTGCAATGCACTGTCAAATAATACATCAGGTCCCCTAGAACTCATACCCTACAGATGAATAATTAAGAACTGGTGCAACCCCTTAAGATCATTGGACCGATGTCATGGCATAGATCGACTTGCCTAAATATATATAGCATATGAAATAAGTGTAAATTAATCAAGGAATATATAAATAACAAAACAGTATATGAACCATGAGTACTGATAAACAAAGAAGATAATTTCATTTCTTCACTCAGAGAGAATAGTACTAGAGCCATACCCGAATCTCCAAGAGGACTAGAAAACCAAAGTGTAAAACTACTCTTAGCCTTAACTCCAATAATCTAGAAAGTATTACAAATGAGAGAGAGAGAGAGAGATTGCTTAGTGGGTGTGTGTTTTGAAGTGAGAGCTTCTCCTTCTTTCACCCAAAATCGCCATAGGAAACCAACGAGGAGGTACCACATGGAAGGTGGACATGACAGAGATTGAGCCTAGTTCGGCTAAATCAGGGCACCACCTCACATCACTGCCTTTCTTTCTAAGGCTGATATGTCGGCTTTTATGACAGTGCATGGTGAATTGGCCTCAAATATGTTGGTTTGAATTTGATTTGTGGGCCCTTCAATCCGTATTTAATTGGTTGGATGTGTGTTTCTTTGCATGTCGGTTCATTTTCTCCTTCTTTTAGTTTATAATACATGCACTTGCATTATTCTCCAAGGACAAGTGAAACTACATTATTTGAAACAAATATGTGTGTAAGAAATGTTACTTCTCTTTATTTGTCAAATAATTGACAGTCAACACTGGTACTTAATGACCATCAACAATACTAAACGACCCACTACAACACAGTTCTAGGCCACACAGGCCTAAACCGCACTGCACTACAAGCTACGGAAGTGATAGAGTGTTACAGCGTCTTAGCATTTCATCACTTTTTTAAACGCATGTGTGCTATTCCATCCTGTTAGATTGATGTTGTGCTAAAAAGAACCAATAGCGTTGAGATCCACCACAGCCCATGCACACCTAAGAAAGACTTGAGTCTTCGCACTCATGCACACGCGCCCTAATGACACTATGATTGGAGATGCTCTTAGCTATATCCTTTGTAAAGGCCCTGGTCCCAGGGATGGAGCTTTGTTGAGTCCAAAAAGGGTCTTGGACTCCTCCTAGCTTTAGTGTTATTACATTGGAGTCCCCAAGTTCTAACCGATAGGTTAGAAAAATTGTAAAACAACCCGTATTTTAATACACTATCATATATTGGCCCTCCCTAGGAATACAATGAAGCTCCACCATTGCGGAATCCAACTCGCACATATTAGACTAGATAAAGACCCCGTGTGAAGGATGTCCTCTTTGTTAAATTGTGATCCAAATCCAGTTACACTTATTTGACAAGAGGCTGACTTGGGCTGGAGCACAACTCCACCCCGTCGCTGGGAGGCTTGGGCCGGAGCGAAGCAGAGCCCCCACGGTACGGATCAGTACCCTTCTAAGGTTACACCGATATATATACTTCTTGTAAGCCACAGTTCAGCATTGTAACCTCACCCCGATATAGTGAAGATATTTGCTAGCTAGCGCCCATGGTTTTTTCTCTCCCACCTTGGGAGGGTTTTCCATGTTAAAATCTCGTGTCCTCTGTGATTGATCTTTGTTCTTTGTCTTGTTTCTGCCTATCGTCCTATAACAAGTGGTATCAGAGATTATTTTCTGATTAGGGTTTCGCGATGGCATCGATGAAGTATGATCTATTGCTGCTGGACTACAAGATGAGGTTTTCGTTGTGGCAAGTTAAAATGCGGGCTGTCCTGGCGCAATCTTCGGATCTTGATGAGGCGCTTGAAAGTTTCGGGAAGAGCAAAAAGGACTGGACCCCTCAGGAAATACGGAAAGATCGTAAGGATTTGTCAATTCAACTTCATCTGTCTAATGATATTTTGCAAGAAGTGTTGCAGGAAAGAACTGCTGCAGAACTTTGGCTTAAACTAGAATCGATCTGCATGTCTAAGGATCTAAACAGTAGGATGCATATGAAGATGAAGTTGTTCACGCACAAGCTACAGGAGAACGGTTCGGTGTTGAACCACATATCGGTCTTTAAGGAGATCGTTGCCAACCTAGTGTCGGTGGAGGTAAAGTTTGATGACGAAGATCTAGGTCTGCTTCTGTTATGCTCATTGCCTAGTCCATATGCAAATTTTCATGACACCATACTATTTAGCCGTGATGAACTAACCCTAGCAGAAGTTTATGAGGCTCTTCAGAACAAGGAGAAGATGAAAGGTATGGTGCAGTCTGATGCGTCATCCTCCAAGGACGAAGCGTTGCATGTTAGGGACAGAACAGAGCAGCGAACCTACAACGACCATGTCAAGAGCCAGAACGGTAGATGTCATTCGAAGTCGAGGGGTAAGATGTTCTGTAAGTATTGCAAGAACAAAAATCATAACATTGAAGATTGTTGGAAGGTGCAGAATAAGGAGAAAAGGAAATCCGAGGGTAAGGCATCTATCGTCTCAAGTGGTGAAAATTCTATTATGGAGATTGCCTTGTTGTTTTTGCCGGTTGTGTTGCTAGTCTTGATGAATGGATACTTGATAATGTATGTTCGTTTTATATCTGCATTAACAGAGATTAGTTTAGTTCTCATAAGCCTGTTGATGCGGATGTACCAAGCAACTATATATGCTCTTGTGCATGCGGAAGACATTATAAGGTGAATTCGTTTCTCTCTGAAAATAAATGTGAAATATGGAGTCCGTTTTGGACGTTTGACCACACATTGGAAAGCTATCTTCATGGCCCACGTGATGGATAGGGACAAGGACTTGGAATCTTTCTGGTTTCACCGCAAAGGCCAAAATAAACTGACGACTGTTCAGATTAGAAACCAGATTGTATTGTATTTGTACCCTAGTTACTTTGTAACCCATGTAAAGGCTATATAAGCTATCAAAGCGTGTGGTTCTGCCGTCGATTGTTCTTGCTTTTCCTTCCAGGGAATTAAGGGACGATAGATCCACTTTTGCGTGGTCGAGTGGACTAACCTATCAAAGCGTGTGGTTCTGCGAATTCGTAGAGAAAGGTGTGTTGCACGGGTAGCACGTTGTTCATCCTTTTTCGTTGATTACACGGTGTATCCGGATCCTACATCTAGAAGGTCGGGCAACCCTCCCGTATCATCTTGTTTCTCTCTGAAAATAAATGTGAAATACATGAGAATTTGATGCTACATAATATTTCTTGTTTGAATGATTACAGACAAGAGAGATTTGTGCCATTTGCACACATAAACAACATGTGTGTCCAGCGAGAGGTAATGGAGATAGTGACATACATGGAGAAGACTCGTTGCTGTTATGTTCATGAAGTTCGCAGAGAATTCCGCATTTACTCAAAGGCTTTTGGTATGGATGGCATACATATTTGGAAAGCTTGTCAAGTCTACTTTCCAAAGCATCAAACGGCACCTTATTTGGAGTTTTCTACGCTGAGTAATCTACACTTGAAGCCATGTTATGCAGACCAACTGGGTGACGTGCAAGAAGTTATGATGACGACGTGCCTATGGTCCATATACATTATTTGGACATTGGGCTTCTTTTACGAGTCACTCTATAGGTGGAGAAGGACTTCCTTTGCGAGGTTTACACGGACTCAAGCCTTCCCTCACAAGGAGATTGAAGATAAAATGGAAAAGGCCCAATTCGGACTCGTTTTGGCAGCCCGCGCAGTCAAAAGTAAAACAGGTCGAACTCTCTCATATGGAGTCCGTTTTGGACGTTTGACCACACATTGGAAAGCTATCTTCATGGCCCACGTGATGGATAGGGAAGGACACAGAATCTTTCTGGCTTCACCGCAAAGGCCAAAATAAACTGACGGCAGTTCAGATTAGAAACCAGATTGTATTGTATTTGTACCCTAGTTACTTTGTAACCCATGTAAAGGCTATATAAGCCCTGTGTACGACCCTAAGAGGGTAGACCACGTTTAATATACACATATTTTCGCAGCAATATTGCTCTTGTTCTTCTCCTAGGGTTTGTGCCGCCGCCGCCAAAACTAGAGAGAGGAATTGGGAGTTTCTGCTGTCGATTGTTCTTGCTTTTCCTTCTAGGGAATTGAGGGGACAATGATCCACTTTTGCGTGTTCAAGTGGATTAACCTATCAAAGCATGTGGTTGTGCGAATTCGTGGTGAAAGGTGTGTTGCACGGGTAGCACGTTGTTCATCCTTTTTCGTTGATTATACGGTGTATCCGGATCCTACGTCGAGAAGGTCAGGCAACCCTCCCGTATCATCTTGGTATCAGGGCACGGTTGTCTCGGTAAGATCTTTACCCTTAGCTACATATTATATTTTCCTGTCCTATACACAAAAACCATATAAAAAACATATACCCGTAGTTTGCAATCTATTTCTAGTGCGTTTTATTAAGTTCTAGTCCATTAGACTTGTGTTTTAGTTGCTGATCTTAGTTTTCCTTTGTGTTACCTTTGAGCCTAGAAAGTTTTCTCTTGTTCACATGCTAGGGCTTGCCTTTGTGGTGAATTAAAAGTTCTATAACCGAAACCTTAGTTGTTTACTTGAACTTTCTTACGTTCTGCATTTGTGTCTTCAGTGTTATAGTTTCAGTTAACTCAGGTTGTAAAATAATTGAGTTCAGTTGGTCTTTCAGATTTGTGTGTTGAGTCCATTCAAAAAAAACAAAAAAGAATAGTGAACCATTATATCATTTGTGTATACTTTGAACCTATTGAGACTAGCTGTAGGAATTTGCTCTTGTGCTTGCACAGTTGTAAGTCTTATCATTATGGAGGATCTGGTGTGCTTATCTAGTAGCAAAAAAAAAGAGAACAAAAAAAGGTTAAAAAATGAGTGCTACAGACATCACATTGATCGACTCGAATCACCATTTAGTTTGTGCAAATCTTGTAGCCCAATTTTGATTTTTGAGCAATCAGCTAGCGTTTCTCCTTGTACTTGTGCAACACGAGCTCACGAGCTTTTGTTTTAATTTCAAATTGTGATAGCTCACTCCTTGGTTGCATAAGTCCCATTATCGTTGCGTGTGAGTTCCTATACACTTCACTTATATCTTTTTGTCAGCAACTAGGCATGTTGTTCTAGCTTGGATTACTACTTAGCGACACAATATCTTGAATTCAGAATTGCTAGGACATACACTAAACCCTCCAAGCTCCACATATTTACTACTTGTGCAATTGCTCTTGAACTGTGAATTCGCTTAACCATCACCTTTGAGTTGTCTACTACCA
>CM002486.1:10815664-10872416 GCA_000325765.3 Leersia perrieri
TATATATTCTCTTGTGCATGCGAAGGACATTATAAGGTGAATTCGTTTCTCTCTGAAAATAAATGTGAAATACATGAGAATTTGATGCTACATAATATTTCTTGTTTGAATGATTACAGACAAGAGAGATTTGAGCCATTTGCACGCATAAACAATATGTGTGTCCAGCGAGAGGTAATGGAGATTGTGACATACATGAAGAAGACTCGTTGCTGTTATGTTCATGAAGTTCGCAGAGAATTCCGCATTTACTCAAAGGCTTTTGGCATGGATGGCATACATATTTGGAAAGCTTGTCAAGTCTACTTTCCAAAACATCAAACAGCACCTTATTTGGAGTTTTCTACTCTGAGTAATCTACACTTGAAGCCATGTTATAGAGACCGATTGGGTGACGCGCAAGAAGTGATGATGACGACGTGCCTATGGTCCATATACATTATTTAGACATTGGGCTTCTTTTACGAGTCACTCTATAGGTGGAGAAGGACTTCCTTTGCGAGGTTTACACGGACTCAAGCCTTCCCTCACAAGGAGATTGAAGATAAAAAGGAAAAGGCCCAATTCGGACTCGTTTCGGCAGCCTGCGCAGTCAAAAGTAAAACAGGTCAAACTCTCTCATATGGAGTCCTTTTTGGACGTTTGACCACACATTGGAAAGCTATCTTCATGGCCCACGTGATGGATAGGGACAAGGACACAGAATATTTCTGGCTTCACCACAAAGGCCGAAATAAACTGACGGCAGTTCAGATTAGAAACCAGATTGTACTGTATTTGTACCCTAGTTACTTTGTAACCCATGTAAAGGCTATATAAGCCCTGTGTACGACCCTAAGAGGGTAGACCACGTTTAATATACACATATTTTCGCAGCAATACTGCTCTTGTTCTTCTCCTAGGGTTTGTGCCGCCGCCGCCAAAACTAGAGAGAGGAATTGGGAGTTTCTACCGTCGATTGTTCTTGCTTTTCCTTCCAGGGAATTGAGGGGACAATAGATCCACTTTTGCGTGGTCGAGTGGATTAACCTATCAAAGCGTGTGGTTCAACACCTCGGTTCATTGCACCAAAGGTACACTTGATTATATACATGCTAATTTGTGGGGTCCTTCACGTAAGGAATCTAATGATGGTGCTAGTTAAATGCTTACCATTATTGATGACTGTTCTAGAAGAGTGTGGCCTTATTTCCTGAAACATAAAGATGAAACTTTTGTTGCTTTTAAAGAGTGGAAAGCTATGATAGAAAGGCAAACTGAGAAGAAGGTAAAACTACTTCGTACTGACAATAGCGGTGAGTTCTGTTCGGATGTTTTTATTGATTATTGTAGGAATAAAGGTACTGTGAGGCATCACACCGTCCCATACACTCCGCAATAGAATGGGTGGCTAAACGCATGAACAGAACCATCATCTCGAAGGCTCGTTGCATGTTGTCCAAAGCCCGCATGGACATGCGTTTTTGGGCAAAGGCCCCCAACACCGCTTGCTACTTGATCAACAGGTTGCCTTCTATCCCACTCGATAAGAAAACTCCCATTGAGGTATGGTCTGGTATGCCTGCTGATTATTCATAGTTGAGAGTTTTTGGTTGCACTACTTATGCTCATGTCGATAATGGAAAATTAGAGCCTAGAGCTATTAAGTGCCTGTTTTCTTGGTTATGGTTTAGGAGTAAAAGGATATAAGTTGTGAAATCCTGAAACTAAAAGGACTTTTATGAGCAGGAGTATTGTTTTCAATGAATCTGTTATGTTTAATGACAGTTTATCCATAGATGTAATATCAGATGTTTCTGTTGAGCAGCAACATGTCAGCGTGCAGGTGGAGCACTTGGATGATCAGGAAACTGAAAATGTGAATAATGATGTTCATGATATTGTTCAGCACTCATCCTTTGTTTTGAGGTCATAGGATTAGTCCATTGCACATAACAGGCCAAAGAGAAGTTGTGTACCACCGGTTCGTCTAATTGAGGAATGTGATATGGTTTACTATGCTTTTAGTTGTGCTGAACATGTAGAGAACACTCATGAACTAACCACATATACTGAAGTTGTTGCCTTTGGTAATCGTGAGAGGTGGATCTCAGCTATGTAGGAGGAGATGCAATCTCTAGAGAAGAATGACACATGGGAGTTTGTGCGCTTGCCTAAACAGAAGAAAACGGTCTGTTGCAAATGGATCTTCAAGAGAAAGGAGGGTTTGTCTCCAAGTGACCCTCCAAGGTATGAGATAAGGTTAGTTGCAAAAGGTTTCAGTCACATCCCTGGTGTTGATTATAATGATATGTTCTCTCCAGTGGTAAAGCATAGTTCAATTTATACTTTCTTTAGTATTGTTGCTATCCATGATCTTGAGCTTGAGCAGTTAGATGTGAAGACATCATTTTTACATGGAGAGCTTGAGGAGGAGATATACATGGACCAGCCAGAAAGGTTCATAGTGCATGGTAAGGAGGATTATATTTGCAAGTTGAAAGATCCTTATATGGTTTGAAACAGTTTTCTCGTCAATGGTATGAAAGGTTTGATTCATTTATGTTGTCACATGGCTTTAAGAGGTCTGAATTTGATAGTTGTTTGTACATAAAATTTGTTAATGGATCACCAATATGCTTGTTATTATATGTTGATGATATATTGATTGCTGCCAAGAGCAAGGGAGAAATCACTACTTTGAAGAAACTGTTGAGTATTGAGATTGATATGAAGGACCTTGGTGCTGTTAAGAAGATACTAGGTATGAAAATTACTAGAGACAGAGAATCTGGTTTGTTATTTCTTATTCAGCAAAGTTACATTAAAAAGCTTCTTCATCGTTTTAACATGCATGATGCTAAGCCTGTTCGTACTCCTATTGCACCTTATTTCAAATTATCAGCTTTACAATGTGCTAGTACTGATGAGGATATAGAGTACATGTCAACTGTTCCATATTCTAGTGCTGTTGGTTCTTTGATGTATGCCATGGTTTGCTCTCGCCAGATTTATCTTATGCTATGAGTTTGGTTAGTAGATATATGGCTAATCCTGGAAAAGAACATTGGAAAGCTATTTAGTGGATTTTCAGGTATCTTTGAGGTACAACAAATGCTTGCTTGAAGTTTGGAATGACTGACAAGGGATTTGTTGGCTACGTGGATTTAGATTTTGCTGCTGATTTGGATAAGCGAAGGTCCCTCACAGGTTATGTGTTCACCATTGGTGGTTGTGCTGTGAGTTGGAGGGCAACATTGCAGCCTATTATTGTCCAGTCTACCACTGAAGCAGAATACATGGCTATTGCTGAAGCTGGTAAGGAATTTGTTTGATTGAAAGGATTGTTTGCTGAGCTCTATCGAGTTGATTCTTGCATTAACCTGTTTTGTGATAGTCAAAGTGCAATTTATCTTACTAAAGATCAGATGTTCCATGAGGACAAAGCACATTGACATCAAGTACCATTATGTTCGCGATGTAGTCGCGCAAGGTAGGCTAAAAGTATGCAAGATAAGTACTCATGATAATCCTGCTGATATGATGACAAAGTCTATTCCTGTTGCTAAGTTGAGCTTTGCTCAAGCTTAGTTGGTATAACTGTTTAGCCCAAGAGGCTATTTGACGCCGAAAGTGTGTTTTTTTGTTGTGTTTAGGGGTGAAGGCTTGATTGATGCTCCAAGAAGGAATTTGTCTTAAGGTGGAGTTTGTTGAATTGTTATCCAAATCCAGTTACACTTATTTGACAAGAGGCCGACTTGGGCCGGAGCGAAGCGAAGACCCCGCGGTATGGATCAGTACCCTTGTAGGGTTACACCGATATATATACTTCTTGTAAGCCGTCGTTCAGCGTTGTAACCTCAACCAATATAGTGAAGATATTTGCTAGATGGAATTCGTGGTTTTTTCTCTCCAACCTTGGGGTGGGTTTTCCATGTTAAAATCTCGTGTCCTCTGTGATTGATCTTTGTTCTTTATGTTGTTTATGCCTATCGTCTAATAACACTCTTGCACAGTACGCCTTCTCCAGGGGCGGAGCTTTGTAGATGACAAAGAGGATCTTGGAGTCTCCAAGCTCTAACCTACAGAGTAGTAAAAAATTGCAAAGCAGCCCTTACTTTAATACAGTATCATATATTGGCCCTCTTCAGGCAGACATGGCTCTACCACTGGCCTTCTCCAAAACCCTAAACACCAATTCCGAATCATGAGGTGCTGGACGGAACCCAAAACACAGCTTCCATGTCATAGCAGCACATAGGAGATCGGTACCAACGGATCGACCACCAATATTCGGTGACAACTTTGTCATCAAGCCGATGATCTCACATGTGGGACACTACTGCCTAACAGTATTTTGCCTAACAAAAATAATTGAACTGTCCATTGCGAAATAGACCCCTCTACATAATGCAATACATGTTCTAAATTATCTTCGATGTTAGCTTCATCAAGAATGCCATCATTTGACTTGGAACTGTAGGTTATATCAATTGTACATCATCAAACCCACCATTGTCAATGGTATGCCCAGCAAGACTGTTTAGGCATAAAATCGTATGGAATAGAGCGAATTGGGATCATACTTGTGTTAAGGAGCTTTAACGGTCCTCTAACCCCATAATAGATCACCACACAATCAATAACACATGACTAATAGAAAAGGTTATAAAAAACATTTACTAAGATAAAGTGAGTTGTTATGTGTAGAGCAGAATGAGTACTGGACTTTTTGAAATTTGAGCTCCGATATGAAGGTATCGAAAATTGCCCTCCTTTCACCCTCACTTGCCTTTGGCTTGAACAGAAGTGGTCGTTCATGCTAGGCTATCTTCTGAATAATAAATAAGTGCATGTTATCACTGTCGTTTCATAACAAATATCCATGGTGAGACAAGCAAACTAACGGTCCACTCCTTGCTCTGGGTCATCTGGACCAGTACCATCACTTTTTGATCATGCCATGACCAGGGTATCATCAGTTTAGTGCCGGTTTATGCCAAGAATTAGTAATGGTATGTCATATCACTTTTGATTCACACTGATTTAGGTGGTGATTGATCGGTTCCTAGTATTTTACTGTAGCAGTGAACGGTCCTATAGGTACAATTTGAAAAGGAGAAAGTCATTTATCAGCATATATTGTATAGTAATTTGTGAAAATGAACAGTTATGTACATGTAAAAGACGACAAAAATCATTTATAATATACATTGTATAATATCTTGAAATGGTCAATTTTAAAATCATTGGTGATACGGCGAGATACGACAGCTATCTCCCACGTCTATCAATTGATATTATATCTTTGCAATATCTCTGCTATTTATGCATTTTGCACTATAAATATGTGCATCCTGGTTTCATTTTTCTCAACAACAATTCAAAGTAGCTCTAGATCAAAAGTTTGCAATGGCGAGTCCCCATGTGCTTGTTGTTGATGATACCCATGTTGACCGTCATGTTGTTTCGATGGCCTTAACCCGCCACAATGTTCGAGGTATACAAGTTTTCACTCCTAATATGTAGCCATATGAAGTAGTCTTTCTTTCTTTTTGGCTGTTGTTAACAAAGTGTTTCCATGTTTGATATGCAGTGACTGCGGTAGAAAGTGTCATGCAGGCACTGATGTTTTTGGACTCGGTAAATTCAAGTTCTCTACTTGCTATATTAACAGTGTTGTTTGCATACCATATAAAAACATGTTTTCATCTCACAGGAACATGATGTGAACATGATTGTTAGTGACTATTGTATGCCAGAGATGACCGGCTATGACTTACTGATGGAAGTGAAGGTGAGTAGAGTAGTTTCATGCAGTACATTATTACTCTTCATCATATATATACCAAATATTACCATGTTGAAATTGGATTTGTTTTTACATGTAGAATTCACCCAAGCTAGCACACCTCCCAGTGGTGATTGTTTCCTCTGATAACATCCCAGAAAGGATCAAAAAGTAAGTATGCAAAACATATATCTTGATCTAATCAGTTCATAGATTTTCTATCTTAGCATGTGGATCCTAATATGTGCTCACTTTTCTTTCTTTATTGGAGGTGCTTGGATGGAGGAGCAAAGGATTACATTCTGAAGCCCATCAAGATTGTCGATGTGCCTCGTATTCTGAATTACATATGATTGTCAAGATGAAGAAACAGAGATCAAGATAGCTTCATGCTAAGATTATCTAGCTTTTTGTGTACTTAGTTTGCTACATGAGGAATCAAAATTTATTTGTTAGCAAACAGAAATGAAAAACAATTATCTGGAGTTAGGGGGAAAATCTCTATAATACTTTTGTGGTGCCTTCTATCAAAGAATATGGATCTTTCAGATATGGTGCTTTACTATTTTAACCAAACAAAGGCATGTTTTAACAGTTACATCTATTGTGCCTCCCAAATCCCTACAGCTTAGTGTACTTATGTCTGGCATTTAACATAAATGATATGTTGTTAATAAGACAGCTGTTAATAAGACACATGCATAATTTAAAGAGTGGACTTTTTGCATAGAGTGGTGAGTGGCCCTACTGTCGTCATTATTGACATGCCCCTCCATATAGGTCGATAATAAATATATCGGAAAAAGGTATTATTTGAAGGATGGAAACATATATAATACAATGGGATATATAGAATCAAGACATTGGACATTCTTTTTCAAATAGTTGATGAAAGGTCCTCAATCTGGACATTTGTTACTACTAGTAAATTATAATCTTACGTGACAGAAGAAAAGAAGTACCATTGCACTTACCAAGTGGTATGGGCACGCTAGATACCATGCGAGTTATCCTTCCATATGCCCCTCATCGATCTCTCCCACATGTTGACCATGCGGTCCCTCCCAAGCGCCTTGTGTTCTCCTTCGCATGCCCCTTCCACGTAAGAACCATGCAAGCCTGGCCTATGACTTGTATGCTCCCCTCACCCACAAGAATCCTCAAATGTGTTTTGGACTAGTGCCTAGATAGCCAGGCTTTACCAGGTTGCATGTTGGCCAGGCTGGCGGTGCATGGTCGCTTATCCAGGCTATCCACCAAAGCTCAAACCATGATACTAATAATTGTCTACTACACATAGTGCCTTTAATATGAATTTGATGATGTATTTTTATTTATCACTAGCATCTATTTGTCGATGTATAAAAATCTGACTACCGTATCCGTAGACATAGGAAACCGCTAGTACCAAGAACAACAAGAAAACATGTTAAAGAGAAAAATGTACGGGCCTAATCAGATTTGATTGGAGGTCGATTCTTTTATTATATTAATCACATGAGTACAAGCTATCGAGGCGAACCATAATCTAGCCTATCACTACATTCGGGAGCCATGGCGGCAACCATCATTGAGCTTTCACTAGCATCGACTTTACAAGATTGACGTGTGACTTCTATTGTTTTGTCTCATGTTGAGATTTCTTGTGGATTCTCTTTTTCTCCACCTTAGGGGGGTCATGTATTTTACCCTTGGTTTCTGCTTTGTTTAAGTAGAACTAGGGAGGCAATCCTGGTCATTCTCGTATGGGACTCCTTTCTTATCTGCCCAAGACTATGTTACTGTTTGGAGATGGTATGTGGTACTCTACCAATGTAAGTATACACATGTGGGTATCCCATATATCATACTTTGACATCTTTTTTTTGAGTATTTGACTAACATCGACAAGGAACTTACTCTCTGTCAGCCTCCATACAATGGTAGAAGAGAACATCAAATGGTTGATTACTGTTGTGTATGGCCCTTAATTTGAAGCTGACAAGATTGCTTTCTTGCCCGAGCTTGAGAGCATCCAAGAGCATATGGAAAGCGCATGGTTGTTAGGTGATTTCAATTTTATTTACAAAGATGCATACAAAACCAAAAAAAAACACGACTAAACATATGCTGATCCAACGGTTGAAAGGGGCTTTGGATCCCCGCAAAAAAGGGGGGGGGGGGGGGCTTTGGATGAATTCCAGTCAAAGGACCTACCCCTGCTAGGCCCCCGTTTCACTTGGGCCACTGAATATGACCACACAACTCAAAAACTCAAACCAAAATTGACTATTTCTTCGGCTCGATAGATTGGGACCTGCTGTTTCAATCGGTAAAGTTGCAACCATTGTCATCCTCTTGCTCTGATCATGCTTCTCTATGTTTAATAGGTAGTGACATCGAGCAAACCAATCGAAAGTTCAGGTTTTAAGCATTCTCGCTTCTGATCATAGGTTATTTTAGACATTGTCAAGAATTTTTGGAGAGATTGTTGCTTGAAACCAATCCATTCTCAATCCTAGCCTTTTCAGCTTGATGTGGCCCAGGAGTCCTAGTCTCTAACTGACGAGGAGAGGAGCTTCTGTGGATCCTTAGAGTGCAGAATTCAGGGCCTCTCTGTTCTCAACAAGATTCAAATCTGCCAACATTCCTGCTTAACATGGCTAAATTCCAAACTGTTTCATATGAAAGCAAACTCTCGTGATCGGAAAAACTATATTTTGGCTCTGTTCGGAAGCACTTCTTTGGCTGTGCTGTGGCTGCTGCTGTGCAGTGCCAACAGTGACTGCAACTGGGCTGTGCTAGCGTTGGTTGCCTCCTGCAGCAGCTTGTTAACAGAGCACACATTCAAAATTATGCAGCCGAACGACGTTGCTGTACAGCGCAGCACATAGGCAGCAGCTTGAAGCGCTTCCGAACAGAGCCTTTATCCCTTCAAACTCCAGGGGGCTTTGCAATGTCTCCTGAGACAAAATGACGAATTGTTTTTTTTCTCCAAAAGAGTTGGAACTCCAGCAGAACGTGTCACGCGGTTAAACTGGGATGAGCTAAATTCTCCATCTTTTGAATTGTCGGAAATAAATGAAGACGTAATGAGTCTCTGCCAACTAAAAAGGCACCCGGCGCAGATGGTTTCGTCGGTGCCTTTTTCAAAGTGGAATGGAAAATTACCAAAACCAGCCTACAACAAGCTGTTCACAAGTTTAAACTTCTAGTAACTGCACCTGCTGAAGTTGGCTCATGTCTGTTTGTTGCCCATGACAGGAGATGTCACCGCTGTGGAACACTATCAACCCATTAGCCTTATTCACAGCTTTGCAAACATCATTACCAAAATGATGGCAAACAGACTAGCACCATGACTAAATGAGCTGGTCACACAAAATCAAAGTGCTTTCATTCGTTCAACACTTAGTCAAATTTTTGCACCAACAAGAACGTGCATCTTTGTTATAAAGGTCGACATCTCTAAGGCCTTTGATTTAGTTAGTTGACCTTGCCTGATTGATGTTCTACAATGGTTAGGGTTTGGCAATCAGTGGCGTGAGTGGGTATCAATCTTACTCACAACCGTGCCCACATCCGATGCCTTTGACAAGGAGATCTGCTTCCTCCCATGATGTTCATTCTTGCTATGGAACCACTTCACAAACTTTTTCAAGAGTCTAAGAACACAGGCCTATTGTTGGTATTTCTTACGTTTACAGATAAAATCCGCAAGCGTACGGAATACCACTGTAGCACTTCACCTGGGAGTATATCGAAGGTATTGAATTCACAGGGAACGTGTGTGTCAACTCCAATTCCGGATCATCCAAGGACACGAAGCTAAGGTCCGCTAAGGATAGAAAGGGTTTATCCAGCAAGAAACAGTGTCTACAGAAAGCTTAACTTTAATACTAATGAGATACTTCGGGCGCTGGCCAGCTCGCTGCTCCCAGATGACGCCTTACTACACACCTGGACAAGGAGAAACTGAGTGATCTCGAGGGTTGTCACCACCTGTACACCTGCCTCAAACTAACTGTAGTATGTGAAGCAACTCTTAGAAATTGATCTACCTAGACACCTTTTTCTAAGCAATTAATTACTACTTAAGTTGTTATAAAGCACCCAAGCAATCATTATAAATTGGTTGTTTATAGTGAACACTAATCCAGTATTCTACTTAGGAACTAACTAAGAGATAATTCTTATTGAAATAAACTTGATACTCATAAATAATAATTCTATTAATAATCAGAGTATTCAATAAAGTAAAAAAACAAGAAAAAGCTATCGACAACTCCGGGACTCCTCCGACGTCTTCTACTCTACTCTCTCCCTAATCTACTATATGTTTAGTGTATTCTAAGTGTGGGATGAGAGCTCCTTAAATAGGACTCAATGGCGGTAACTTCTGATAGGAAATGACCACCATACCCTCTGAACCGCCATCAGCAAGCAATCCTCGACGTCCACGTGGAAGTTGGGCGCCAGATGGCACATTCCTGTTTGTCGAACTAGGGTCAGCTCCAACCGACTTCATCTCTGGTCTAGTCTCTGATAGGTGGGTCCTTATGGCAGTTATGGGTACGATGATAGTTTCTATGGCAGTTACACCTGTCAGGTGGGCCCGCTTATCCATTGGAAGAGAGGTTTGCTCCATTTAAGACTATTTCTCCTATTTTTTTGTAGATTATTCCCTGCATATAAATATACACGAACACTCGTGGAAATAGTTAGAATTAAATCCTACCACTATGTTTAATGTTTTATTCTTTTCACATTATAGAGTAGTTGACGGCATAAAATGTGTCATTAATGGCCATCAACACCTATTGTCTCCTTTGGGTGGTTGCCTAAGTAATTTGTGCTGCTCCCCAGCAGATAATGTTGTACTGTTTCTTAGACCTACAATGCATGACCTTGTTGGTGATCATTAAGTACCAATTTCAATCGTGAATTATCTTAATAAACAAAGGGAGACTTGTATTTTTTACATGTATATTTGTTTTCACTAATAAAATTTCACATGTACTTGGAGAATAATGTGTGTGCGGAGATTATGTACAAATGAAGGAGAAATGGAGCTGATATGCAAATAAACACATATCCGCCCAATCAGACACGATTATATGGATTGGAGGGTGCACAAATCAATTCAAACCAACTTAGTTTGGGCTAATCCACCGTGCATAGCCATAAGGGCACACATGCCAGTGTCCAGGAGAAGGTCGATAGCCAGAGACGATGCCTCTAGTTCGGCCAACCTGGTGGTTCGGCTGAACCAAGGGTTGCATCACCAATTCATATCTTCCACGTAGCGGCTCCTTAGTGCTCCCCAATGACGATTGTCAGTGAACCGACTTTAGAACCCGTCATTCAAGGCTATAAAATAAGTTCTCTCTCTCCACTAAACACACACTCAAGGATCAAATCATCCTCTCTCTCTTGTATCTCTAGTATTAGTGGAGTTAGACATTAGGATAATCTTTGGTTTTCATGTCATCCTGGAGGTTAGGGTAAAGTTCTACTTTCCTCTTATTTCTTGTATGACGATGAGTCAAATAAAGTTATCTTCTTCATTGTTCAATACCTATTATTCATATCCTACCTTGTCAATTACATGTTCCATGTTTAGTTTATATCATCTATATACATTATACATGATTAGACTAGTGGATTTATGTCATGGCATCGGTCCAATGATTTTAATTGGTTGCTCTAGTCCTAACTTGTCCATCCAAACAATGGGAGTTCTAGGTGGATTACTAGTATTATTTATCTTTATAAATGTGTTGTGTGTATACATGTATCTCTAATTAGATTGATAAATGATGTTGGATGCGTGTATACCTGCGGGTTGATAGAGCTAGGTGGCAGGTATGACAAGAGTTTGTACATTGCTATGACCATGCTGATAGACCAGTAGGGAGCAGTTTGTAAATTGCTGTGACTTTGTGATTTCGTGCTTTGCTTGCTCATGCTAATATATTCTAGCAAAACTTTCACCGCCGTTACCTCCAAAAAGGTATTTGACTAAGAGGGTGCCACCATGAGTATGTTCAATTAGGGTGTGCTCGCATATGTGTCTTTCTTGTGACTGTACCGTAAAAGCAAACAATAATTCATTACTCAGTGGAAATATAACAAGAAGAAGAGTATAGAAAATATAACAATTTAGTACGTCTCTAGTGGAAATGACTCCCTTTGTATGCTAGCAGAAAAAAGAACTCTCTCATCACTCGACTACATCCATACCCTTAAAAACATCCATACCCTTAAAGTACTATCATTGTTTGGCCTGTGGATTGTACTTTGGCGGTTCATGGCTCAAAATCTTAGACTTTGTTGATAGTTTTACGATGGATTTTTTTCTTTGAAAAGAGGGCAAAAGCTTTGCCTCGTATGTATTAATAAGAGTAGAAGAAAAAAAATACAAGACTACCATCCAAGAAGGGTTGTAGTCACGAAAAGAAAAAACCACCACGCTACGTGTTTACAAACAGATCTCACTACTGAAGCAAAACCAGAACTCGATACCCCTAAAGGTTCTTCTAAAACGACACCTCCAACAAAGTTGCAACAAGAAAGTGTTGCCGTCGTCCGTCCTGGAGATCTATGGAGATCTAGTACAAAGTTTTCACCCAAAGAAATCAACAGAAGGAGGCGGGATAACACGACAATGCCTCAAAAGGAAAAAGACGCTCACAAGCGTCGTCATTGCCAGCTCAAAGGCAGGGCTTTTGCCCGATTCCCATCTCATCAAGTCAAACAACGTCTGGTAAGCTCACTAGTCACCTCCAACAGAAACCTTCAACACGTAGACTCCATGTCAGCGCCCAGCCGCCTGTTCTCCATCAAGCAGGTGCTCGACATTTGGTGCACTCTAACTCCATCCACACGGTTGGGTTGAATGGGTGGAGGGTGAGAGAGAAGAATAGATCCCCTCCCACCACGCTAGCCTGCCTGACGTGGCCATCTTGTGACGGCAAAGCTACCATCACCAGAGGACTGACATCTGGAACAGAGTCCACCGCAGGCCTACAACGCCCACCTCACGGCGCTACCGTCATCTCCGCCTCGTCTTGGCTACCCACTAGACGTCGCCACCTCGAGTCACCCATCCGTAGCACTATCGCCTTGCCTCCTTCCACACACGCAACCTCCGAGCTGGTCCTCTGCCGTCGTTGACGCACCGGCGTCATGTTCCCGACCGCAACGCCTCGCCGTGACCCCTAGCATTGCCCCGCACTCCCCACGGAGAGTCGAATCATGCCACAGTCAGCTGCGTTGTTGTCGAGCATGCCAAGGTGGGAGGGGATCGACGGTGGTAGGTAGTAGAATCGCCGCCAAGACCGCTCTCGGCCCCAACCCCGGCCACCATCATCTTGGCAGAAGGCTTCATGGGAGGGCGGCTATATGATGGATTTGAATTAGCTTAACGCTACTGGCTCATTCACAAGTAGAAAAACGATTTTTTGCAGACGGGCTAAACTGTTTTCGGGGGCAGGGGCAGGAGACGCCCATTTCAAATCGCCTAGAAAAATACATGATTTTTCAGGCGGGCCGGCCGCCTGCAAAATAAAAAAATCAAAAAAAATGAAAATCCTCTCCTTGCCCCCATCTCTTTCCCTTATGCTGTCCCCCTCTATCTCTCCTCTCTCACCTCGCTCTCTCTCTCGGCAGCTAATGGCGATGGCGAGGACTGCACCTAGCGGCGAGCCGCGGCGGGTGCGGCTTCCCCTCCTTCTCTCTTTCTTTTTCCTCCCCTCCACTTTTTTTGAAATTTTCTATTTTTACAGGCAAACTACCTAGTCGCCAGTCTTCGAAAAATCGGATTTTTGCAGGCGGACCACCTAGTCTCCCCCTTGCGAAAATAAAATGATTTTTCTGGCAAGGCACTAGGTGGCCCGCCTAAAAAATGATTTTTGCAGGCTGGGGAAGTCGGTGCCGGCCTGGCCTCTATTTTTTTAGGCGGCTAAAACGTTTGTCCCACCAGTTTCATTCAGTGTTGGCATAGTGATTTTTCCTGAGCACGCAAATTATACGTATCTGCAAGACTGCAACATAAAAACCCAATAAAGGAAAATTGGCCGGGATTTTAGACAAAAAGATAGTAGAAAAAAAAAGGAGCATCCACGCGACGCGTCGCCATACAGTTCTCTGGTAACGTACCTCACTAGCTCCGCCCCTGGAAAAAAAGTACGTGTGGGTGACAATTGGGGAATTTTGTACGCTCGGTGTGGCTGCTCACAAATTTCATTTTTCTCGCCTCCACACGTTTCGGGTGATCCACTCTCCTTCCATTCCACGCGCCAAAACCCCAGCCACCATCTCCCCTCCCCTCCTCTCCCTTCCCACCAAAATCTTTCCCCCAAAAAGCTCTCGCTTTCCGACGACGCGCGGGCGGCGAGAGGGAGGGCGCGATGTCTGTGCAATGCGCGGTCCGGGCGCTCGCGGCGCTCCCGTCGTCGCGCCGCCGCGGCGGCGTGGCGAGCCATGTCGCCACCGTGCCGTCGCCGCTCCGTCTGCCGATTAGGCGGGCCGTCGCGCCGGTTAGGGCGGCCGAGTCGTCGCCGTCGTCCCCGCCGCCCGCGGCGGCGGCGGCGGCCGGCAAGGCCCTCGTCCCCGACGAGGAGTTCACCCTCGCCAAGGTGAGCGAGCGGCCGCCGTGTCCGATGCGCTTCGCTTACTGATTTTATTGGTTTCTTGGAATGAGCTTCTGATGACGGAACGGTTGTCGTTTTTGTGCAGGTTTCATTTGGTGTTATTGGACTAGGTGTTGGCGGAACCCTCTTGTCGTAAGTTGAAAATTACGCGATTCTGCTCGGCATTGTTCAGAATGGTGTGCTTGATGTGGTGCGTTATTGCGTTTTTCAGGTATGGATTCGGGGCGTATTTCAACCTTCTTCCTGGTTCCGAGTGGTCTGCGCTGATGCTAACATATGGGTTTCCTCTCACTATCATTGGCATGGCATTGAAGGCAAGAACCCTCCCCCCATTTGACATGTACAAGAGACATTGAAGCGTATGACATATTATACAATTAGTATTAATTATATTTGTTTAGATTGGTTGCCCATACTAGTCAGCTGAAGACTTTCTCTGCCTTTGGCAATCGCCAATCGGTAGTCATTGTCATTTCATTTAGTTTGCACCTTCATATTACATACTTGAAAATAAGTCTGTAACAGTGTTCAGATTAGTAAGCCGTGATCTGGAGTTTAGGTTGATGATTGTCAGCTTCTTTGTTGTTATGTGCATTGATTCTAAATTTTTCTACATGCAGTATGCTGAACTGAAACCGGTGCCCTGCACAACCTATGCTGATGCTTTTGCTCTAAGAGAAAAGTGCGCTACCCCTATTCTCAACCAGGTACTATTCAATTTGCGTGATCTAGGACACATTTTCTACATCAACTGCTCAAATTTTACTATTTCTTCATGATGCCTTTGAACTGTCTACATGCTGTTTTCTTCCTTAGCATTAGTAAATTTATGGATTTGGGAAAGAAAACACTGGTACGAGTATTAATCTTTCAGCTTTACTTACCTCTAGGTCAGGAGTGATGTTACACGTTACAGATATGGTGATGAGCAGCACCTGGATGAAGCACTGAAGCGCATCTTTCAATATGGTTTGGTAATTCCTTTAATTCCCTTTTTCACTAACTGAAAATTGGTTAACTATTTTCCCCCATCTATATTTTATCAATGATATGTTCTGTAATTTATGATTAGTACTAAAAGTCTTGCATGGCAAGAACTTTCTTGCTTCATCGTACTTACTGATCCCTTTTCCGAATCTTAACTGACAGGGTGGTGGGATTCCAAGGCGTAGTGCACCTATTTTGCAAAACATTCGGGAAGAAGTAAGTTCCCAGTACACTTTTTTGTGTAGTAGTCCTTCCAAAGTATTGCATAATGTAGATTGCACATATCATTTTTCATACTTTTTATTCCATACTCATCGTAATAGTTCAATTAACAAATGGACTCCTCAAATTTCACAAAAGGATTATTATGGTCCTTCAAGCTTAAAAAAGAAGAAAGCCACTTTAGAGTTTGTTGGGTGATCTTCACTGAAATCTGAAGCTGAAAAAAAAACTAACTAATCCTGTAAGAATTTACTGAACACGCCATCCAATATTTATTCAAATTGTTCCCACAATGTGTACTGCATGTGAATCAGCATTTGGCACTAGTTACTCTCAATGTGGATTGTAGTATTTTAGGATGCTACTGAAACAATTCCTACAGGCTACAGTAACATCAAGCAAAGTTGATGATTGAAAATATTTGCTTGTAATTTGTAAAAGAATTTTAGTGGCCTAGACCCTTTTGCTCTAACCAGACAACTATGGCTTATGATTAGCATATGAAATGTCAACTTATTGTTCAATCTTGGAGATGATGTGGCCAATCTGTGGTTGTCTTGATCATGTGTCGTTCAACAAATAGGGGGAAATAATTCCTCGGTGTTGTTTCTGTGTCCACAATGTACCTTAAAATCCTGCATCCCTCCATCTCTATTGAAAATTTTGTCCCAGTGGATTGTATCATCATTATATTCATAACAGAACACCACTTAAACGATTTCAAGTCAACTTAATAGCAGATTTTTCAGGTAACATCAGATGCTATTTCTAGATCTTTGTAGTTTTTTGTCATTATTTTCTTCTTTTAATAGTCATTAGTACACTGTTAGCACAGCCATTGTTGATAAGAGTGGTGTCAAAGATCCTTTGGCTTGATTGTTTTTTAATGAAAACTATCAAGTTACATTTTTTCATTTGACAATATAGTACTAGGCCTTAGAGGGCTGAGCCCCTTCATTTCTTTTTATGACAAGCCTTAGGCCCTGTAGGTGATTCTACTTTGTCCAGTTAATGAGCATGGTGGCCCAGTTTTATGTTTAATGTTTCCTAGTTGTTCTTTATCTGATATTCTGTAAATATAAGTGATATGGCTTGTGGTTAAATTCGTGATGAAGAAATTGCACAATGAATTTCAGATAAACTTTCAACTGTCCAAATGCCTTGTGGACATTCTGGTGGCTTATGTTGGTTTATTGATGAATTTTTTAAGAAATAATATTATTTTATTAGAAAATCACAGAAATATCGGTCATATGGGAGAAATTGCAAAAATAGGTGCCAGTCGCACGGGGGATGATCGATTGGATACCTGTCGAATAGCGGCGAATCGACAGGGTAACCAATCGAACATTGGCAGGCCGACTGGCCTAGTCGAACATCCAATCTTCGACTGGTCCCTGTCCACGTTTGTTTGTGTGCTAAGGATGTATGTTGACCAGGTCAACTTAGCCCATGCACATGCATGATCGATTGGAGAGGCAGCGAAGCTGCGTAGCGTGCCCGGCTAGTGCAGCGGAGCATGCACGGGTGAGGCGGCTCTCGCTGACAGGCGGGCTTAGCGCGGAACTCTGCATGTGTGCGACGTGTGGCAGGTTCAGTCGGCCTGCAGCAGGCCGATAGGTGCAGAAGATTGGCCCGGTCGAACAGCAGCTGTTCGACAGCTTCTGGTGCTGTGCAGAGCGGGCCCAGTCGAAGAGCCCACGATCAATTGCCTTGGCCTGTCGTCGTCTTATAGTGCGATAGGGCCTGTCGAAATCCCGCAATTCGATAGGTCACATATCTCTATACCCCCGTTCAACTGGCACCTATTTTTGTGATTTCTCCCGTATAGCCACTATTTTTGCGATTTTCCAATAAAATAATATTATTCCAAAAAAAGTCGTTTATTGATATCCCCAGTTTTATCCTATATAACATTTTTGTTTTTTTCTTTAGATAAAGGAAGGTTGTGTTTTGTGTTTACAAAAAGGATTTGTCTTGTTCACTTAATGTAATTCTTGGTTAAAGGACTCAGTAATTTTCCCCTTGTAGGTTACTGATGAAGGAAAGTACAGTTTAGTACTTGTATTTGAAGCCAAAGCATTGGAGCTATCCGATTTTGAAAAGAGACAGGTAAATCCCCTCTCCTAATTTCTAAATATAATATACCATAACTTCCATTGTGGACTGAGATGCATGTGGTATGCCTTTGTGGTCACATCTAAGGTACATGTACTGATCTTAAGGTCTGTACAAAACAAATCTCATGGTACAAGTACAGGAATTTTTAGCAGCTTCAGGCTATGGAAAAGATGAGTTTGAAATATTAATGAATTATTTACTCTAAATTAAATGACTGCTTCAAAAATTAGTGGTAGAAGAAAGTGTAAACTGAAACTTTATGCTCAAAAAATGATAAGCCCATTGAAAATTCTGTGCCTTGATAGCTCCCATAAACTATTTCTTCGATGTACCATGTAATTGGGGCGAACTGAGAATTATTCATACTGTCTTAGTGCTTTTAATCCAAAATGGAATTAAATATTAACATTATCTAAGAATTGAGTTCTTGCAAACATTGTTTTCTCATGTAGGCCAAATTCACATCCTTTTTTGGCCCTGGTATTAAAGCAGAAATTGGTGAGTGGTGTTATTTTCTCATCAGCTCCATTAGATTGTGAAGCTTGGTTAGTCTATGTCATCCATCATCAATTTATTTTTTTGATGATTCAGGAAAAAGTGGTGATGATCTGTATGAAGTTCGTCTTATCTCAGAGACTACTTAGGAAACACAGACGATTCTTGCAGTAGCCATTTATGCTAGTCGTATACAAGAAAACGTCTTTTTTCTTTCTTTTCCTTGTTCCACTAATTTGTGTATATGATAATATCGTCAGAGTTTTTCCATATATGCATCATGGCTACTGAGCTTTTGTGTCTACTGGTTTTAGTCAGTGACAGAGAATTAGCATTTTCATGATTTTGTGCACATGCACAAATGAAAAGATTGTTGTACTATATATGTAAATGGACTGGATACACAGATTTCTCCATACATAGTAAACTAGTAGCTGACATTGCTTACAAACTCTTGAAGTAGTAGAACCATCCTGGTTTGTGGTTTCCTACATTCATAAACTCTTAGAATTTATGAAATATCGTTTACCAGGGGTTAATTCAAGATAGTTTGGGGAGTATGTGCCTATGGCACTTTTGTTCACATGCAAACAAGTGAACTTTTCAGTGAAGGACTGGAACATCTGTAGAAGATGGAGAAAATATTCGACAGATCTGAGGACCACAGAAGATGAAGAATAACTCTGTGATCTGGATCTGAACACCAGTGACTACTGGCAATGGTAGATACTTTATTGAGTATAATTAATTACAATCTCAACAGGACCAGAACCTGGACCATAAGATAAACTGTTACCAGATGGCAGGGCAGCAAACAGAATGTTGCAGAACTGGATACAGAACTCATTGTTTTGGGTACAATTCCATCTACGGAAGCTTCAGGTGAATCCAAAGTATAGATTTCAAAATGACAGATCCCCTGACCAATGAAATCAGAATGGTAATATTACACTATACAGACTGACAATAGCAGTTTCATCTGTGAGCAAAACTACAAATGCAAAGGAAAAGCTGGTAAAAATCAGTGCATGGGGCATGTGATCTCTGGATGTATTTGTGCAATTTCCACTCAGGTGACTCAAGTCACATGCCTCCATGATGAGCACATGCTTTTCTAATCTAGGCCTAAGGGGTATTTGGACAGTGATCAGTCACTAGTTGCCACTGAGGAAAAAGGGTCAGTGGGAATGTAGGCTGATGCTGACGCTGATGCATGTCATGGACATGGTCAAATGAGGAATCTTATGACCAGCCACCTATGTTATTGTACTTGAAGAATGCTAACCAACAATTTCGTGATCCCATCACTAATTGAGCTCTCCTTGATCCATATAAGATTTGCAATGACGATTTGTCCTAGACCTTATGTCAAGATCTCCACCGCTGTGTGCATCCATGAACCATGTTGGAAAACCAAAAAAAGATAATCACTACAAACATTTAAAAAAATCAAATACAATCCAAAGCCATCAGCAGAAACGAACGAGGCCCTTGGAAAACCAAAACTAACTTAAAAAAAAATCACTACTTGACTATAAAAATAGGGATTTTGTCGAAAGAAAAAGAGCATATATCTCCAAGCCATATCAATGTAAAGGAGCACAAATCAAAACCAAAATGCAATAGAACAGAAGCATTTTCCCCCCACATTTCTTCAGGTCTGGCATTTTTCTTCAGAAGCTCCGCTGTTCGTCATCTCATAAAATAGAAAATCCTTCAAATCTGGGGAAGAGAACTGAGAGTTCGGCCCAACCTCACTGATGAATTATCAGCATTCAGCCATGATGCACCCAGCTGCAGCCGATCGATCTAGCTACGAGAGCAATTTGACCACACGCGCATGTTCTTCCTCCACGCCGTCACGTGCATCGGAGTCCGTGCATGCGCGGCGCGGCGCGGCAGGTCACGCATTCAGATCTTTTGCTCCTCCCATCGCCGGCGCACGCGCTGACACGCCGGGGTTGGTGGTGATGGTGGTGACCGGTGTGGCCTCGCTGGTGTGCATGCATTGCATGTGGATACATTTTGCCAATTGCCATGCTGTTTTGTTCAGACCTCTCATGTGGAAGCAAAAGAATTGCATATGACTGCTAGATGCAGATTAGCTAGGCCATAGATTAATCTGCCTCACCAAGTGTCTCTTTACCCTTTACAACCATCTTCTAGTTGTCTCTAATGCACTTTTGATCACACATAACCAGCTGTGGAGACTACTAGGAAAGATAGTTAGCTAGATCAGCCTTTTGACAAAACCAGGGCCAGGCCCTCACTTTAACTGAAAGTGTTTACATTAACAACTCAAGAGTACCCAACTCCTAATCATATGAGAAGGAATAATTCTGTGGATTGAATTGTTTTCCAACCTTGATATGGTGCATTTCTTGGTGTGTACTTGATGGTCAAGGCACATATGATCTGCACATGACATCAATGAGATTGATGCATCAAAGAAGATGCTATAAATATATTGCCCAATGTCCATACACAATATTCCAAACTACCTTCTCCATTTCTCATAGGAACCATGAGGACTGCTACCTGTGCTAAGCCAGTTGTAGCCATCCTCTCTGCTTTGCTTCTTCTCTTCTTCCTCCTGTGCACCTCTTCAACATCAACCCATGTACAAACTTTTGTTCTAAGTAGTAGAAGGTTGTTGTCGCAATGCGGTGGCGCGAGTTCATGCTCAACACGTCTGGATGGGCTCGATCGGTTCTACAAGACTCCGAAGGTGGTATCTGAGAGCTTGAAGAAAATGCCCAGAAGCAATTCAAATCCATCACATAATTAGGTAGTAGCAAATGCTTCGAGTTCTCTTGGGTTTTTTTTTCCTTTTTTGGTAATGGATGCATTTAGGCTTTAGATTATCCATTTAGTCTTAGCCTTGTAGTATAGGTGTCTGTTCATGTAATTTGTGTTTCGATGCCAAACTAGCTACCTCAATTGCAGCTAGTCAATAGTCATGTACAGTTTTTGGCTAAATTAATTTGTAGATAGGATTGGAGTCTCTCAGGGCAACATTGCCGACGCCTTCATGGAAAGCTTGCGTCTGCCAATCCCATGTTGTGTGGGTTTGCATTGCCGTTGCTGCGTGACTCAGCTAGCTGTTGGAAGTGAGCATGGGGCCATATAGCTGTCGATCAATAGAAACAGATGACTTTGTAAAATGTATCAATCAACGTCTAAAACATTATTAATATGTAGGAGGGAAGTTACCATCAGCATCAAATGGATACGGGAAAAATTGCAGGTAACAAAATGAAGCAACTGTAAGACCTGAAAAGGGTAAAGAAGGATGAGATGAAATTCATGTACATATGTTGAGAGCAAAGATGGCATAGAAGTACCGAGACTAACCTAAAATGCCCCCTGCAAATACGTCTTGCCAGTGATGCCAGTAATCGTCAACCCGAGAGACTGCCACAAGTGAAGCAACAAGTAGAGGCAGAAAAACTAGGCATAATTTTGCAATATGGCCTTCACGATTAAAAGCTTTAAGTTTGCCTGCCAAGTACCACGCGAGAAAACCCAGACCAGAAAAAGCCGCTACAGTATTGGACAACGAATCAAAAGACATATATCAGACTGTGTAACAACATATAGGAAAAGATAACATATTATGGCCACAAAACAGCATATCTCCAAGCCATATAGACTTTATTGATGACAAACTGCTGATATGGGGATGTGTGGCAGAGAAAAAAAAATCAAATATACAGATAATTGGAAAGAAAACAAGAATGAGCTAAAAAAAAATCATTTGGTGGCTCCTGGCTCCTGAACTGATAAATACAACTTATAAGCGTTAAGAGTTCCATACAAATATAATTAAATCAATTGTCAATAAAAAGCCAAACAATTAGATCCTCAATAGCATGGGATTTAAACTAGTAGAAAATCAATTTACAGTTATACATTCTTCCCAGCTTTCCTACGTACTGCATAGTTCCCAGGCGTACATATACATGAGATATCGAGATTGCGAGAGAAGTATAAAATAATGCTCAGGTATAATATCTGAAGCAACAACTAGACTAATATAATTAAAGTGATGCAAAATAACCAATTGAGGGAAATCAATAGATACGTACACAATGTAGATTGTAGAGAGTTTGGGATAAACTGTTGTAAATGAATAAATGTCACAAGTTTTTTTAAAAAGTAATGAGCACCATAAAAACACAGGCCTGAACTCATATAGAAAACAAAGCAATGACAAACTTACTTGCAGGTAAGTTACAACTTCAAAATAACCTAAAGCATATGAAATCATAGCTAGAGCATTACGTTCCGTTTCTTACCTGAAGCATGCCCACTAGGGAAGCTCTTGTAGCCTTCCTTGATTACACTCCTTTCTCCATGGCATATGACATCACCAGTCACGTTATTGAAATTCTAGAAAAAACAAAAATAATTGTTTAGCTTTAAATAATATCAAGGATGTTTAAATTAATCTGTTAACTATGTTTCTATAGAATTTGCTTAACCTATGAGTTCAAAATTAAAATTCCTTGAGAAAGTAAATCGTAGAGGTTAATGGAATCCCTGTAAACGTTATTTTAATATGCAAACCCCTAATATAAATGGTTTTATTTTCTAGAACTTTTGTAAAACAGAAATGAACTGAATTTAAGCACATGCGGATAGGAATGAACTTGCTTAAGGAGAAATTTAGTATTTGCAAAAGTATATTACAGGCTTTCCATCAGGGAAACAACGCCAAAAGAAGTCTGGGCGAGGACGACCAACACCATTCTTAATTGCATCAGTAATCACAGCAGTTATAAGCACCGAATATAGAATCCCTGTACAAATCCTACAGTTCAGCATGAACCAAAAAAAAAAACGTAATTTGATAGAAATTATATATGACAGTATCATATACCCAGAATGCCATGGTGCAAATCATAGACATTTTTCTTTTTGAAGTAAATTCCACCAAAGATGACCCAGGGAAGCACAATTGCAATCAGCTGGAAATGAAGAAAAACAATCTTTCTCAGAGACACATCATAGATTGCAGACAAGTCCATAGATGATGTTATAAGAAACTAAATCTCACAAAGCGAAAACATACTGGAACAGCCCAAAATGGAACCGTGTTGCCCTTCAGTGGATAACTCAAATCAGTCAGCATGTCACGTCCAACAAAGCGGTGAAATGGCTCAATTATGTTGAACAGCCCATACAGAACAGCTAGAAAGATAAGTATTATCCAGTCATACAAGTGGAATCTTGCCACTTTGATGCCATGAGATCCTATAGTATGGCATCCTAATTGGGTATCAGGCATTATCCCCTAAAATTGAAAATAAAGAGAAAGGAGTTCATAATTAGAGAAGGAAACTGTAAATAACATGAAGGGGAACAATGTAATCCAGAGGTGTTAAAATATGAAAAGGGATAAGGAATACAGCAGCAATAATGTTTTTCAGGTGGGGGTCTTTAACATGGATGCTATTTGAGCAAGTACAACGTTCTGAAAAAAGAAATATATGTGTTTGTAGCAGAAAAAGGTCAATGAAATTGCAGTTAAGGTGGAAAAACAAGGCATCATAATCCATGTACATTCAGTATTTCCGTATTTACAACAGGCACACACGAATGAGATCTTTTTTTCCTGTGGAATTCCCAGGCCACAATAGGGATCCAGTTACTTGACATTTCGAAGTGCATGTGATGAATTGACGATAACAATGCGACGATAATGTAGAAACACTGGAAGTTCCAACTCCCAAGGCAGTGGCCAAACACTTCAACATAGCCAGCAGTTCACAATAATCACCCATCTCAGTCCAAACTCCAAACCAAGCTAGTATAAAGCTAGCAAACCTATGGCATTAGCAGCAATGTCATACAACCTAAGCTAAACCAGCCACCTGATTGAGTACTGAAGCTTGAATTTTACATTGACCTGATTATGCGCATAGCCTGATATTCAAATTTCATCGGCAGATAATTCGGCCATTGCTTGAAAACATTATTCTCATAATATAGAGTCCTAGATTAGACAGATAACAAAGTATGAATGACTCCCCCAGTATAGAAATACTTAACATGACCACCATTCCATTAATAACCTTGATGGTAGTGAATACAGCTGTATGGTTGTACTTGTTTTGAAACTTCGATAATACTAGTAAAGTTGACCACCTCACATAACTCCAAACCTCATACCACTAAAAACAGATAACTAGTAAACAAAACCTTATCATGTTATTAACAAAAAAAAACAACATAATGGAGTACAAAACTACCCCTAAAACACTTTAATAATCTCTGTCAACAAATTGTAAAACTAAGACGAATGCACACGGAGAGAACAGTAGGTTTTGCTAATCAATTTCACAGGAAGCAAAGATTTTTCTATTGTCACAATAAGAAGAGCAGCGGAAAAGAAAGAAAGAACCGACAGGCTGGCTGCCCCTCCGGCGAGATACCAACGGCTCCTTCTCCTCCTCCAGCTCGCAGTGACGAGATGTGTTACAGTTGAAACGAAGAAAAAGATCAAGAACGCGGTCAACCCCAACCCAAGCAGTCTTCAAGAGAATCTTATCTTCCACAGGCGAAAGATTGAAAATGGTGAATGAAATCTTGAAATAAAAAAAAGAAGAAAAGGAATGCGTGTGACTGACTGCACAGGCAGCTCACCTTGGATCCCGACGCCGGACTCGCATTACCGGGCTTGCCGCTTGGCCGCCAATGGAGACGATGCTGCAGGAGAGGGAGATTCGAAGTAGTCTAGTCCAGTAGCAGCAGGAGAGGAGGCTACGCGGAAGCAGCAGCAGGAGATGAGGAGAAAAGTCGTTGGCTTATCGGAAGGACACGTGTCAAAGCGCGAATCTAAGAGCAGCCAGTTTCTCTCTGTGGGAAAGGCTTTCCTTGGATGGATCCAAGGAATTTTAAAAATAATTCCTCTGATTCGTCTTTTCGTCAAATATCTGCATCCCGAAAGAATCCAAAAGATAGAGATGAAGTTTCCATAAGAGAACTGAAACATGGTGGATTATTATGTTATTAACAATAGAAAGAGATTGCAACCTTGTTAAAACCGGAAACAAAAGATATGACAGTAAGCCCCAACAAAAGGTTATGGCCAGGCATGAATTTCAAACACATGGACAATAGAAACTTTTGCCACTTAACATCTAACCACAAATTCACTACAATTATGGTGTTAGGCCTTCTCTCAACATCTAACCACAAATTCACTACAATTATGGTGTTAGGCCTTCTTTGTTAAGAGTGAAGCAGATCCTATGTATGACTGAAGTGCTGGTTTATTCTCCTTTGTTGTAGAACTACAAGACATTTTGACTATCAGAGCTAGTTTCTAATTTCTCCCAGTTTTTCAACATTTCATAGAAATGTGGAAGTCAGGTATCACAACATTACCTACGGAAACCATTTACGTTCATGTAAAATCAAGGCAAAATCAGCCCCGATTTAAACCCCAGCATGGTTCTGTTTGTACCCAATATCTGCTCCAGTACAAATTAATAATATGAAAATTTACACCATGTAAGAACTAAAACTGCAATAAACTGGACAGGGAAGTCGGCAACATTTGTAATTTACACCATAGGACCTATTTCAGCAAGATCATTCGGAAACTCTGTGTAGGATAGGTACACTGTAGAGTAACAAACAGGACTACACGAATTTGATTAAAGTGCAAACTTCCACTGTAATTTACAGCCAACACCCACAACGAGTTGTCAACAATAACGACTAGCAGCAAGGAACTCTCAATGACGATGATGAAGGTGATCAGTTGAAGGTGATTGGTGCAATTCTACCTACCCTCTACCCGTGCAATGTACATGGAAATGGAGTAATCGTACGAACTAGTCATGTTGCAGAACTTCAACTCAGGGAGACCAAAGAACCCACACACCAAGATATTTGTTCCCACATGTTTCAGCCTCTCCTACCAGACTCCATCGAGTCTAAAATAGGGCTGGTGTCTCTCAGGGAAAGGGCACCATGGCCTTCATGGTTAGCTTCAGTGTCCAGTGGTCCCATGTTATATGAGTTTGCATTACCATTGCTTTGTGAATCAGCTAGCTGTTGAAAATATGCATGAGGCCACACAGCTGCAAATGCAAAGGAACAGGAACACTGTAAAATATATCGATCGAGGTCCAAAATGTAATTTATATCAAAAGGGGAGGGTACCATCAGCATCAAATGGATATGGAAAAAATTGCAGATAACAAAATGAAGCAACTGTAAGACCTGAAAAAAGGCGAAAAAATAATGAGACGAGATCCATGCATACTTTCTGACAATGAAGATGTTCTAAATGGTTGACAAAAGGTGTCAAAATAACAAACCTATAATGCCACCTGCAAATACGTCCTGCCAGTGATGCCAGTAATCATCAACTCGGGAGACTGCCACAAGTGATGCAACAAGTAGAGGCAGAAATACTATGCATAGTTTTGCAATATGGCCTTTGCGATCAAAAGCTCTAAGTTTACCGGCTAAGTACCACGCAAGAAAACCTAGACCCGCAAAAGACCCTGCAGTAGATGAGAGAGAACCACAATAAATATGTCAGATTATAGATAGCAGACCACCAAATAAGGTATTTCAAAGATACATGGAGAACAAACTGCTGATGAGGTGATACTGGTGAAGAAAAAACTACATACTCCCTTTGGACGCTGTTGTTCTGGGCACATCTCTAGTCAAACTTTCAGAACTCCTAGCACACTTTAAACATTTTATATTTGCTATATAAAAATCATATTTATAGAATTTTTTAAAATACTTTCATAAAAATTACTATGCCAATGTCCAAAAATGTGTGTTTCTGTATTGGAGGAAGGACAATTAAAGAAAAAGAATAGCTACACCCTTCATTTGGTTGCGTCAAAGTCCTCTGAAGAGTAGAACAAATAAAATCAAATTTTCAAATAAACATATTGGGCAATACAATTGGATTTAAACTAGTTTTAAAATTCCATTTTATTCTTCATAAATTTCCTGCATGGTTGCCACAAGCATATCATTGGATTGCAGGGCAGTGTTTCAAACAATGGACTGAACCAACCGCTAAACTAATCAGCAATAATGCAAAAGAGACAATAAAATAAAAAACATAAACTAAGCAGCATTGAGTGCATTGATGCAAGAGACAATAAAGAAAAAATCCTTGGTAGTGTACACATTAAAGAGGACATGGAAGAAACTGAGAATTCTTGTAAAGCATGATATCATTACAGAAAGCATACATCAGTTTTTCATAACTTAAAAAGTACTAGTGTGTCGCATTCCTTACATGAAGAATGCCCACTTGGAAAACTCTTGTGGCCTTCCTTGATGACACTCTTTTCTCCATGGCATATAACATCAGTGGTGGCATTATCAAACTTCTGAAAAAATGAAATGATTTGTTACTTTCTTATAAGCTAAATGTGTATAGAATATTATTCGTCTGAATTCAGGACATTAGCACAAAGAGATTACAGGTATTCCGTCAGGGAAACACCGCCAAAAGAAATCTGGGCGAGGACGACCAACACCATCCTTAATTGCATCAGTAATCACAGCAGTTATAAGCACCGAATATAAAATCCCTGTACAGATTCTACAGTCAGCATGAACTAGAGATTTAAGTTCCATAGATATCAATATATGAGAGTAACATATACCTAGTATGCCATGGTGTAAATCATAGACATTTTTCTTTTTGAAGTAAATTCCACCAAAGACAACCCAGGGCAGCACAATTGCAATAAGCTGCAAGTCAAGAAAGAATTACATGCCTCAGTCTATACATAAAGCTATAATAAAATTTTATCTGACAGTGAAAACATACTGGAACAGCCCAAAATGGAATCGTGTTGCCCTTTAGTGGATATCTCAAGTCTGTCATCATGTCACGTCCAACAAAGCGGTGAAAAGGCTCAATTATGTTTAACAGTCCATCAACAACAGCAAGAAAGAGAAGTATTATCCAGTCATACATGTGGAGTCTTGCCACACTGGTGCCATGGGACCTTATAGTGTGGCATCCTAACTGGATATCAGCCATTTTTCCCTGTTAAAAGAGAGAGAGAGAGAGAGAGAGAGAGAGAGAGAGAGATAAATAAGTTCATTATCAGTGGGGCAGTAAAAACTAACACAAATGTGGTCGATGTAATCTAGTGATGATATGAGCATGTAAAAATAAGGAAAAGAACAATCAAAGATCTCATGATATACTTAAACCATGCATTGGTAACATTTTAGATGCCTACAATATCTCATGATATACAGCAATGATATTTTGACTCTATAAAGCCCAATAGTCTACAATATATACATGTTTGAAACTCTCCAAGTAGCTTTATTGATGGAAACTGTCTGTAAGAATTAACAAAAAACAGTTAAATAGCACATTGTGCTTTGAGAAAAGAAAGGGAGATCCTTCTCAACTTGAAATGGAAAATGCTATTTGAAACAGTTTGAACAAGTGTAAATAAAAGAAGGTTAAGGATTCGCTAACAATTAGAACTGCTCTGATATCCAACAACCTAAAAAACACTACAAGTTCTGGGAAGGTGACCAAAGTCTTCCATATAGACAGCAGTTCATAGCAACCGCTCATTCCAGTCCAAACCCAAATACAAAGCTAGAAAACCTATACATTAGCAGAAACTCATTCAACCTCAACTAAACCAGCGTGATTTAGAAGTAAACTTTTGATTATTTTTTCATTTATTCATGGCGGATGTGCATGGCCTAATAAAACATGCCAATTGTATGAAACAGTAAGCAGCGGCAACTTATAATGTGCATGGCATGATAGAAATTTCCGGTATTCCCTCGTGCGAGTGTGTGACACAGTAAGCAACCAATAGCTTTATAACGTGCCATCCATTTGACCTTAGTCAAACTGACTGATGATACTACAGGAAAAAAGCAATCAAGTAATGAACGGCACCAAACAGATCAATTGCAGGATGTTATGTGGTGCTTTAAATCCAAGACAGACGAATCAGCCAGCAGTTAACTTATATAACTATATTTGTTTTACTGACTACTGACTGAAGATATCTAGAGTTGACCGCACACGTCAACAGTCCAACACACAACCGCCGGAAAAAGCTAACAAACTTAAAAAAACCTTATCCTGTTGAACAAAAAAAACCTAACATATCTGGGTAAATCGACCCAGAAAACACCCAATAATCCTGAAAAAAACAGGCACTCAAAAACAAGTGAAAATCACTGAAATATAACAAAATATTCCCAAGTAGAGAGTGCAACAAGAGATATTCCTACAGATTCCACAGAAAGCAACGAGGATTTATTTTCAGAAGATAGTAACAAAAAAATTTTAAAGAACCAACAGTTTTACTGACCCTCCGGCGAGATAACAGCGGCTCCTCCAGCCCGCGCCGAGAGCCCTACAGATCGGTGCCTCCTCCACCTCTTCCGCGTACTCTTCCTGCCAAAAAGAAATCCAAGAAGGAGGTCACACCAGAAGCAATCTGCAACATCGCAGGACAATCTTGCACAAAAGAGAAATTCAAAAAAGGCAAGAGAAGAAAAGAGTGCGCGCTCTCGGGGGCGCCCAATCACGCACCTGGAATCCCGACGCCGGAGTGCTCGCGCGCAGGTTCACATTACCTCGCCGCGCCGGTAGTGGGGAGTGGAGGAGACTGGAGAAGCAAACAGCGGAGTGGGAAGGGAACAAGCAAGGAGGAGATGGGGGCACTTGTCTTGTGTGGGAGGAGGGTGAATCGTGGCCGTCAGCTCTAGATCCCACGGTCGGTCAGGGCGGAGGCTGAACCGTATGCAAAGCCCATTCGCATCCACGGTTTTCTTGGAAGGCAGTTAGGGTGAAACTTTTGGAATAATTTCATCTCAAAAAGAAATCAAACATGTTTCAAAAAAAGGAAAAATTCAACAGGATCGTCCGAACGATTTCAATGAGTCGATTCAAAGCTTTACGGATTTAAAGTTGTTTTGTGCCAAATATGTTGGGTTTCTGACTCTAAGATTAGTTCCGCAGTACAAAATATTTGGGGTTGTTCTTTTGTACCCAAATAAAACTTTGGTTTTTCTCTTTTTCCATGCACACGCTTTTTGAACTATGTTTTTTGGAAAAAAAATTATACACAAAAGTTGTTTTAAAAAATAAATTAATCTATTTTAAGTTTAAAATAGTTAATACTCATTTTAATCATGTGTTAATGAAATTTCTTGTTTTACGTGCATTACTATTCCTATTTATCAATTCTGCTAGCATGTAGAAACGAACACGCCCTTGGTATACCTCGTATTTCTCTGCCTTTTAATGTGGTGTCAGGCAAATATATAGCGAGATTAAAAACTAATGTGAAGTGAAACAAACATATAAAAAGCTCCACGGGCTTAAAAATGTAGACCATAAAGAAAAAGATAGAAATATGATGTCACACTACATAGAATTCCGCAGGTTTCAAATTGGATTGTTGGAAAATAGTAAACAAAGAAATCTAGCAATTTAGGAATTTCGAATTAAGCCTTTTGTTTTAGTGAAAAACTACAGAGACAAGATAGAGAGTGTTGGACTTCACAAAGGAAATAAAAACATACTAACGTAATAGGGACATAGAAAGTCAATCCACCGAAAATTTAGTGTCTCATTCTTGATCCAAAGGACAGTGAATAAAAAGTTTCGTAAGGATTTCAATCATCCACCAATCCTTTAAAATTTCTCCATTTCCAAAGGAGCTTGTATGTATATAGGCGGTTAAATCCAAATCCACTGCCACCAGTACACCACCAAAAAAATAACAAACAGTTAACTGCATGGCTTTGCGTGTTGCCTTATCGGACACTGAAAATATAAATTTCGAAACTGGTTGATTTTTGGTTAGTCTTTCGCCCTTACATTCCAAAACACGAAAACGAAAAATACTGATATAAAAGTTTTACCCATAAATTAGTTTTGTTGTGTTGGTAACATGACTCCTATTGGCACACAATTTTATTGCGACGGCACCCAACGAACACCAATAAATTAGTTTTGTTATTTTGGTAACATGACTCCTATTGGCACATAATTTTATTGCAACAGCACCCAACGAACACCAATAAATTAGTTTTTTTTGTTTCGTTAACGTGACTATGTCCTTATTAGCCCACAATGTTATTGTAACAGCGAGACCCAATGAATAGGATGGGTCAAGACGATATAAAGAGGGAGCGGAAGGTTTTCTCGCCGGGAGAGACAGTTATAGTAATAGAGATATCATAATAAACTAGAAGTCGAGCATCATCTTAATTGTTTTAAATATTTCAAAATTGTCACTCTCATTAATTATTGTGGAATAGACTAATTTCACAAGTACAGTAACAAAGTACCAAACCACCAATGAGATTCAAAGATGACAAAGCCAATATTCTCATAATGGTCCTTATGATTGCAACAGCCAGCATGAGCTGTGCACACAGCACGTGACAAGACAAAGTAACGTTGCTTGCTTTTGTGTAGGCCACCAGGTAACTAGGAGTCTAGGATCCAATAAAAGCAGAAAAGAAACCAATTCTCAACATATGCCTTGCCCTACCTTTCCAATCTTTTATGTCTGGACAGAATCATGCTTCACAGAAAAGAACGGAAACAAAAGCCTAAGCCCAGTTATTAACTTAATATGTAATCTTCACTCTCAAAATAAAAATAAAAAAAGAGTGGCGATCTTATCCTAAACTATGTCCAGCAGTCCAGGATGGGGTGGTCCGTGGTCCTGATCCCCTTCTTCCCTGGAAGACCAGGTATAAATCTTTAGCAATGTGGCTTGTTAGAAAGCATGATGGCTAATGCTTTAATCGCTGACCTGAACATCAAAAAATTCATATTTCATAGATGATAAAAATAGGACAATATGTCAGTTGCCAACACCCACTCTGAACATCTATAGCAAATGCATGTAAACTGTCAGTGTACTACCTCACGGATTGTGTTGAATGGTGATGGTATGCATAAGGAAGCATTTCATTAACTCTAAAACTGTTCATAAGAAATGTACAAAGTAAATGTAGACAGCTCTATATGCCAACAGTATATCCCAGTACATCTGTACATGTCAGCCTTTCGTTTTGTCACAACAACACCACCTGAGTACAAGGATCAACTAAGGTCAAAGAAAGAATACAACTTGTGTATCTGTTATCTTTCTAGGAGCACATGTAGTATACAGATACTTCTAGGCACTGTGTACAAGTGGTGCACTGACACATTGTACACCTGTTTCTATGAGGTTTGTGAGTTTACCTATTTTTCTCATCACTGGCCATGTCACATAGCCAACCTTAGAAAGTTTGTTCAGCCCAACTCAAAAACCTTCTGAGATGAACATGATATCGTATTATTGATGCATTATCATATTTAAATGCCAGGAGCTTCATTGTTAAATAAACTACCGATCATGGTGAGAAAGGAACTCTATGATACACGGGTAAACTTCACTTGTTGCCTGTACAAGGGACAAACATTTGTAGGTGATGAGTAAAAGAAGGACAAAAGATTTGACTTTGAAAATTGAAGTAGCAAATTTTATTGAATGTGAAGAGACACAGAATATGTACCAGTCGACCTCCAACTAAGTCATAGTGTGCATAATGACCTTCTGACTTTCCAAACACCCCATATTTCACCATGCGCTGAGGAATGAGCTTGACAGTTTCTAGCAAGATGAGAATGAGTGCAAACAATATTAGAAATCGTAGAAGCAACTTTGCTTGAAGACAGACAAAAGCACCATCTCATCGTACCATAAACAGCTTCTGGAGGACAGATGAGATCTTTATCTCCAGCTAGTGCTAGGACGGGGGTCTGACAAGCTCGCAAATGATCTTTGTATGAGAAAGTTCCAGTCCTATTGCATAGTCCCCCTTCCCGAAAAGCTGTTGTAAGTTGCAGGACAACCTTTGCAGGCACTGTACCTGCAAATTATATTATAACAGCATATATGAACATACCGAACCCCATTGACAAGAATTACCTATATTTATATCGTAGCATAAAAGGTTAACAATGCAGAGTATTATGGAATAATTCTGGAGTGCAGAAATCATATATGTGGATACTATGGCATATGGCCTGTCATGTGTTCTTGAAAAAATACATACTGGCAAAATAGCACTCTGGCAAGCTGAAATCCTAGAATGCATAACATGCAGAATGCAATGTGCAGTATCTAATTAAAGACTACTCACAGAAGTTGTTAAAAACAAGCTTGGACAACAACTCCGGGTGCATCATATCCTGTGCTGATATTTGATGATTAAGCCAGGAAAAAAGATAAGGTGGACCAGATGCCCAGGGATATGCTGCTGCTAACAATGTACCCAACGGAACAGCAGGGACATTAAGGGCCTGCGCAGGATGAACCTAAAAAACAAGCTGATTAGCTTACTGTTATTGATGACAATAAATGAAGAATTTAAATGAAAAATAAAGACATGTTTATCAAGCTGAAATGTAAATTACTCACAAGTGGAAGTAACATCTTCAGTGACGAATTGGATGTTGTGTAGTCAACAGAGGAAGCCAAAGTAACAGCAGCTGCTAAATTTGATGGAACTCCTTCAAAACCTTTGAGATTTAGGGAAAAATACTAAGTCGTGAGTTTGAGAATCCAATAAGCTCTGAATAATCAAAATATTTCTGTTCAAATGGACAACTTTAATTTGCTTATAGAATGTAAAGGTAAAACTTATAAGGTTTCCAAAAATCTACTATTAATTCCAGAAAATTGAGGAACAGAATGAATTAACTTTCATAAGAATTGAATAGTAAATAGTACTAGAGTTGCATATTTTCATAAGAAGAAAGAATAATGAAGGCCAGGCAAATAGTCAACTGCAAACTACTGTGTAATGACTCACCATATTTTGACAGCATTGCATATAACAAAATTCCTCCCATTGAATGTCCAATGGCAAGCAGCTTCCCATCTTTTGCTCTGCTATGCTGTCTAATATATTCAACCTGTAGATATAACTGTGTAGTCAAACGATATTTCACAAATACAATCTGATAACACTAATGATGAAATTATCAAATGGATAATAAGAAAAAATAACTGTCACTCGGGTAGTTCATTGAATATAACAGTGAACAATGCCTCCTATTCAACGATTATAGCTTACAAAAGGATGTGGCGCCTCACCGCGGTTGGTAAATCCTCCTCCAAGTAATGGTCGAAGTCCCAATTATATTCATAATTTAGATTCATCTGTGTTGCCACAAAGCGTTCCCATGAGTCAACCTGCTCTTGAAAATTCTTCAGAAGACGCTGACTTTCTTCTCTCATTGGACCAATAATGGCAGAGCTTTCTACCATTTCAGATAGAACTGAAATTTTATCTGTTAAATTTTTGTTTAAACTAGCCTCTTCCAAAAGTTTTGAAATTCGATCAAAAAAACTAGCCAGCTCCGTCAGTAAAGGTGGGTCACCCAAAGCAACTATTCCAAGGTCCTCGTAATCAATAGCAGAGCGACCAGAACTTTGAGCTGAAGCAACCTCCAATGTGCTTGATTTACCGTCGAAAGCGCCTGACAGAGATGTAGTAGAACCATCACAATCACGTAAGCTCAGACCAGCACCTCTCACTTCAACAATCCATGTATCAAACCCTTGGTTACACATGTGACGGGCAAATGAGGCCTACATATAATGAATTGATATTAGCACCACAAAGAGTGGAGGAGGGGATGCGAGTATTCAAGAACAAGATAAATTAAATGCTTCATAATTGATAACACTGCTAGTAGCTTGTTAGCAGAATACAAGAATACAGTCAGCAGAAGTGCTGAAACTATAGCTTTGCAAGAGAGAGAGAGAGAGAGAGAGAGAGAGAGAGAGAGAAGGAGAGAAAGATGCAAGTATTAGAAGCACAAGATAAATGAAATTCTTTAAAACCATTAGCGCAAAGTTAAGTAACCTATTAGCTGAATACAAGACTGCCATAACTTGTAACCTATAATAGTTTTTCAACTGAAGCTGCATTTTACTTTCAATCAATAAAATGTATTCGATTATATGAGCTAGATGCAACATAAATTTGTTTATTTCTTACAAAACAAAGCAGAGTGAAGCTTTCTTACACAGCTCATAATAATGAAAGCAAGTGAAGCTAAAAAAAAATGAATATTCAGCACCCGCAGTTTTCCCCTTTGAAATGCAATTTTTTATGTATTCCAACTATGCTAACCCTCGGAACATAAGTTAATCCTATTTTTCTTATTCATTGAATTGGTGTAAACAGGGACCATTTTGTGATGTGTCTGAATTTCTCGAAAATTATATGTGGTATGACACACTAGAAATGAACCTGAACAGATCTGGCATTACGGAATTGTAAGTTCACAAAATCCTGGCAGAAAAGATAGGAATCATTACATCCATCACCAAGTAGCAATGTAGCATATACACTCCCTAAAATCCATTGCACCAAAGTCAAAATATTTGCCAAGTGCACATGGTGATTTCTGATTAAAAATGAAATTTCTATTTAGGCATGCCAGGCATCACTTGAACTCTTGAAGCTAATCAGGCATGGCCCATGAAAGATATAACTGGGTCAGCTATGCACACATATCAATATGCCCATTTTTGCAATAGCTCACTACACTATTACTGAGGCTATCATCATCCTCACCTTTGAGCTTGCAATCACCTCCTGCATCTCCCACCTAGATGCTTTCTCACTTAGTTTGTTACTTCCAGGATCTAGCTATCTGAGTCTCACTCCTTCTTAAACTACAACCGAGGAAACATTCTCATTCTATTAAAGCAAAACATTACATTATTTGTTTATTCCGATTCTTCTCACCATACTTACAAATAAGCAATACTTAGAGCCACTAATATTTTGCTTGATGCTCATCAAAAAAAATATCTTTCTTGAAGACAAATAGGCAATAAATTTGGGGATCTAGAAACTATTGAAGGTCAAGCTACCACAGTAAATTTATATCTTTGTTTTTTTAGCTGAACCTCATAGCTTTATGTTGATAATGTTATTAACTTAGGCCTATGAAATATGAAACTATAGCACATAACTCTGTATATAACAGATCATACGAATACTACAATTTTATACTTTGATCTATATGAAATATAATAAGTTCCAAATTCGTGAAAACAATTAGATGTGTTCTCCCCAGTCTACATCCTACCTGTCTCATATTTATCCAACTTGGCATATGGCAACCAAATTTCTCCTCAACTTGCAATATGTAGCACGATTCCAAGCAAGATTAATTTGAGTAAACACCAACACCATCTCTCTCTCTCTCCCAATCCCAAAACTAGATTCTGAAAACTTGAGCCAACCCTTACATAGTTACATGATTCCAATAATCTGGCCACCACAACCTACCATCTCCTATTTCATTTCAGGCAAGGAAATTTCTACAGCAGCAGAAATGAGAAGCATAAAGGGCAATTTCTACTCACCCCGGGGGAGAGATCGAACCCGATGGCGTTCGTCCCGACTCCCGAAAGAAGCATCAACGGGTGATTCCTCACCGGAGCCTGCACGCACAAATACACGCGCGAGCGCGCGTCCCCAAATCAAACACGGCTCTGAAAACACCGGGAATGGGAAGAAAGCAACAAAATTGGACGAGCACCGGCCGTACATGAGGCGGCGGCCTGTACCGCCATAGCGCGAGGCGCCACCCGGCGGCGGAGACGGGGGCGTGGTGGAGCTCGTCGGCGGTGCAGACCGGCGGCTTCGCCGGACGCGAGGGGGATGCCGCGGAGGGGTGGATCGGGGGCGCGTCGGCGCGGATTGGGTTGAGGACGCGGCGGCGGAGGCGAGCCTGGGTAGGAGAAAGGGTGAAGAGCGTGTCGCCGGAGCTCCGGCGAGCGCCGGCGCCGGCGCCGGCGCCGGCAACGTCGGCGGCGGGGATCGGCTGGAGAAGCATCGGTGTTGCCGTTTTGGGCCTTTTTTTTTGGTTTTATTTGTTTGAAGTAAATTTTCGGTCGTTATAAACGGCGCTCTTTCTGTGCTTCTTCTGTCAGCCAATAAGAGTCTGTTACTAGCATTAAAAAGGGAGTATGGTTTATAGCTTTCATAATATCATCATAATAATCCGTCGTTCCGAGACATGCGCCCTGCTCTTTCTCCTCCTGTTGATGCCGAGCCTGCTGCTCCTGATCCAAGCTTTCCTCTGCCAAGGCCTTTTTCATTAACATCAAGGTTTCTCCAGCGGCAATATACTCAGGCCACAGATCTTGAACAACAGATTTGGTTGTTTACAGTGAGCCGGGGAGAGAGAAGCTAGAGAGAGAAGAAAAAGAGGTTGAGGAACTGATCTAATGAGAAAGAGCTACTTCAAAGTGAAACATCTCGTAAATATTTCTAGTCTAAAATGTAAGCGTTGATTATCCTAGTCTATGATATAACAATGGTAATAAAAGGTGGCCTAAAACAAAATTTACTCTAATATTTTATATTTTAACATTATGACAAAGAAGTCATACTATTTATGTAATACTACTACATTATAGCTTCTCAGGAGTAAAACCCCGGAATTAATTTTATTATTAATAAATCCAACCACTTAAACAGTAAACCATGTCGTTTGCCTTATAAACATCCTACTTCTAGATAGGCAAAGAAGAGGGGATTAGCATCACTGTGTTTTGCTCGGTTAGTGCTATTACAAATGACTGCTCTTCGAATGTCACTTTTACAAAAGTTCCTATAAAATTGCCGTAGAAGAGATTAGGATAGATCTTAACTATTTGGCATTTTTTTTGCTGACGTGACACGCCAACAAGGCATGTCACCATGTAATTCACATATAAAATGTCTAGTTTGCCCCCTTTGTGGGTCCCATAGGTCTTTTCTCTCGCTCATGACTCATCAATCTTCTCTAGGGATCTATTCGATCTTGAAGAGACTTGGATAGGCAATTCATAGCAAACTTTTAATTTCAAGGGACCTATAAGAGGCAAGCCAATGAAAACGATCCACGCCATTGTTCAGCGTGACAGGGGAATCTTTGCGAGATTTTGTGCGCCATTTAGTAAATGTTGTAACTTGATCCTAAAGTTGTTGATTCACCGGTAATTCGTGCCTTCAGCTCCAGAGTCAAGAACAGCTACAGGATCCAGGAATTAACCATTGAAAAGCCGAAAACTACTTGATAATTGTTTACCGTAATCAAACCTTGTGCTCAAGTTGACGACGCTCAGCAACACAACCAAATGAAGAATACAAAGAATGACTCGGCTGCTAAGAAGCACAAATCCAACAACAAGACTGGCGGCTCCAAACTAACTTGTAGCAGTCGTAATAAAAAAAGAAAACAAGCGAGAATGTTTTCATAGTAGAACGGAGCACCCCAACAAGACTGGCGGCGGGGATCGGCTGGAGAAGCATCGGTGTTGCCGTTTTGGGCTTTTTTTCGGTTTTATTTGTTTGAAATAAATTTTTGGTCGTTATAAATGGCGCTCTTTCTGTGCTTCTTCTTTCAGCGAGTATGTTAGCATTAAAAAGGAGTACGGTTTATAGCTTTCATAATATCATCATAATAATCCGTTTACGTTCTGAGACATGCGCTCTGCTCTTTCTCCTGTTTATGCCGAGCCTGCTGCTCCTGATCCAAGCTTTCCTCTGCCAAGGCCTTTTTCATTAACATCAAGGTTTCTCCAGCAGCAAAATACTCATGCCACAGATCTTGAACAATAGATTTGGTTGTTTACAGTGAGCCGGGGAGAGAGAATAGAAAGAGAGAAGAAAGAGAGGTTGTAGAACTGATCTAAAGAGAAAAGAGAAAGAACTCGTAAATATTTTTAGTCTAAAGTGCAAGTATTACTTATCCCTAGTCTATAATGTAACAATGGTAAGAAAGGGTGGCCTAAAACATAACTTACTCTCATATTCTAATATTATAACAAAGAAGTCATAATATATGTAATACTACATTTTCTCAGGAGTAAAACCGCGGAATTAATTTTTTTATTAAACAATCCAACCACTTAAACAGTAAACCAGGTCCTTATAAACATCCTACTTTCAGATAGGCAAAGAAGAGGCGATTAGCATCGCTGTGTTTTGCTTGGTTAGTGCGAAATTTAACTATTTGTCACTATTACAAGTGACTGCTCTCTTTGAATGTCACTTTTACAAAAGTTCCTTTAAAATTATCATAGGAGAGAGGATGGATCTATTTGGCATTTTTGCTGATGTGACACGCCAACAAGGGATGCCACCGTGTAATTCACATATGAAATGTCTATTTTCCTCCTTTGTGGGTCCCATAAGTCTTCTATCTCACTCATGGCTCATCAATGTTCTTTGAGGATCTATTCGATCTTGAAGAAATTTGGATAGGCAATTAGAAACCACCAACCGTGGCGCCCTGGGCCGATGCTGGGAGTGTCCACGTCGGATTCGCAATGGTGCGCATCTACTGTTTCGTCTTTGCTGTGATTGGTCCAGCTGCGCACTGTGGGCCTGCTGTCATTGGACGCTACGCGAGCCGCCTGCACCAGTTGAGTCATGTGCGGACGCTACGCGACTGCCTTTGCACGTTTCTTTCTACGCTGCCTCACTGAGTCATGGGCCTTGTTATTGGTGGTCCACTCATCAGTGGTTTGGGTTGCTCCTGGGAAAGGTGAGAGGAGGATCAGCATGATGGAGTGGTTGTGGTGATCTGTGCAAGTCTCCAAGCGATCCCCTCGGATCAAGCCCTACCGGAGAGCCCTAATCCCTTCTTGTGACTTGCTCTACCAAGTAACCTTCTAGGAGTTAGCACGGTATTAACTTTAGCACAGTATTAACTAGCTTACCTCTTCCTTTGCGGAGGTAAGAAAAACCTTCACAAACTCTCCCAGACAATCCATACAACCGGATGCTCATGGATGACGCCTAGCCATCTAGGAGTACTTGGCCTCCAAGAGTAACAAACACAATCGAGGCTATGCTTGCAATGAACTCAAATGCTAAAGTGATGGAGTGAAGCTCACTAGCTCTCAATTCTCTTCTCAATCTCACTCAAAGGACGGCTGGATGAAGCCCACAAGCTCTCTTAAACTCTCTCAAGGATGGGATGATGCTCACTAGTGCCCAATCTCACTTCCCAACCCTTCTCTCAAGCCCAACTCTCTTCTCCTCTCAAATCCCTTTTAATCTCTCCAAATCTCACTCTAATCCAACTTTAATCTCACTCACAAAGATCTATCACAAAGGTAGGAGATTAGCGAGGTGCTACTTGGCTTAGGATGTCTCTACAAGTGTCCAAGACCTCAGCTAGAGATGGAGGGGGTGGAGGGGTTTAAATACCCGAAACCCCCAAAAACTAGCCGTTAGACACAGACGCAGGTTCAGAGCTTTTGTCCAGAACCTTCGGACCCACCGGAGGTATGTCCGGAACATCCGGTGTCCGAAAGCTCTGACAGTATTCACCAGAACCTCCAGACCTACTGTAGCGGCAGGACAGCCTGCACGAAAACAAGCATAACTCCGCAATACAGAGTCTGTTTTTGGCAAACATGAACTCTATGGAAAGCTTATTGAGGTGGCTACCCAACCCAACCAAGAACAACCCCTAACACTACTCATATGATAGGTTAAGGCTTGGGTTTCTATCAAGGTAGCACTAGGTATAATCACTTTGAGCACCGAGACCTTTGCAAACACATCAACATTGCATCCCTCTTAATAGTATGGTCCGTTGCGACACAAGCATCTCTCGCCCTTCTCCACCAGATTTGGTCCCTCATCGCCAAGCCTCTTGCTTGCCCTTCTCCATCGCATGGTCCCTCATAGCCGAGCCTCGCTTGCCCTTCACCGTCTCGCCATATGTCGCCACTTCATTTTTCTCATCTTCAATTATCTTCATAGATTCTTGTCAATTGATATTCTCCATCTTCTCGCTTCTTATTTTCATCTTCATATTGCCACTTGATTCTCATCCATCGATAGTCTTCATCTTCTAGCTTATCGGATCCTCTTCATGTCTTCATCTTGATGCACAATTGGGATCTGTGCATGACCGGAACCTCCAGTCAACTAGCAGTTGCACGCTGACGTGTGCTAGCCGTTGGGCTAAGTGACCTCAGCACCGGATGCTCCGGTAGATATCACCGGACCATCCGGTCCACACTAATCGGAGCTTTCGACACAATATGCCGGAGCTTCCGACACAATATGCTGGACCATCCGGTTCCCCTTGTCCGGAAGCTCCGGCACAATCTGCCGGAGGCTCCGGACCACAGGACATGGCACCTGTGACCGCTCTTCTTTTCATCAACATATTCTCTTGATTTTTGTCTTGATGATGGAACTCAACATCTTCTCTTTTTCATACCATCTTCTTCACTAATCTTTTGACTTGATGCCGAAACTCAATCCTGATCACACCAACTCACAAAGGCCCTGTTTGGGGGAGCTTTAGATTCTGAGAAACAGTTGTTTGATAGCCAGCTTTTGAGAATTTGAAAAAGCTCTAAAACCCAGCTTCTCCAGCTTCTGGCTTCTTAGTTCATTTTACAGAATCTGTAACTGCAGATTCTCAGAAGTTGTGAACCATTTGGGGCAGCTTCTGGCAACTGCAGCTGCAGTTGCAGCTAGGAGAAGCTCCCCCAAACAGGCCCAAACATAGTTAGTCTAACATATGGTTGTCATTAATCACCAAAACCAATACCACGCTCTCAGGGATCATAGATCTTCTGATCTCCCCTTACAAGGCAACTCTAGGGCCATTGACCTTTCAAAAGGTAATTCCCTATCCGTTGCTTCAAGCACCGACCTCTGTTGGTCTGCCAGCATGCTTCTGGCTATAGCTCTATGATGTATCCAAACGTGGAGGATTACTAGGACGGGATTCAGGGTTGTGATCTCCTACCGTCTACCTCTGACAAATCCGTAGGATACACAACAAACAAAGGTATTCTAACCTAGACACCACGTATAAGTTATTAATTACTACTCTAGTACTTCCGTGGTAACTTCCTTCTTTATCCAGAGTCCTAGTACTAGAGCACTTAGTATGAATACTAAACATTGAACCCGCAAACATGGAAATTTATCTCACTTAGACTAAGTAATTAAATAACATAAGAAAGGATCTTGAATACTTACTTTATAGAAGAAGTCTACTCCGAACCTGGAGCAGAGTGTACCGACAGTTCCGGTACTCCTCCAGATTTACTCCTAGAGAGCTGCATCTGTCGAGGTAGAAGTCAGAGGGAGCGCCAAGCTTCCAGGCACTCCTCCAGAACTTCCTCTCATTCTCTACCTATTCTAAGCTACATGAGAGCCTCTTGTAATTTAGCTCAAGTGTGTTGTGGTGTGGTGTAGTGAAGAATGAGAAGGCTATTTATAGACCAAGAGATGCCTTGGGGATGTGGAGACGCTAAAAGCATCCTATGAGCATCTTTCCTCTTCTCATGCCAGATGTCCATGGTTTCTTCGGGTGGAAGCAAGCTGAATCATCATTGGCATGCGATAAGGAAGTGACACGTGGAAGGCCAGGATCAGTGGAGCTTATGCTGGTTTGGTCGAACCCATGGCTCGGCCGAACTGTGTGCCCCACCTACTGGCCTCTCATTTGGTTGGTTGACTGACTGGTGGGTCCTGATGTCGGTTGTGGTTGCAATGGCCAATTTCATGGTGGTTTAGCCTGACTTGTGGGCCCTTCAATCCACATGTTTTCGCCTGATTGGCTGGAGGTGTGTTTCGACGGGTGTGTTTTCTCCTTAAATACTTGCATACACATATTTCACCAACACTAGTGGAAATGATCAGTAATAAACCCTATCACTAGGATGGATGTTTTATTATTTTATTATATGCAGGCATTGACGGTCAGATATTATGATTTAAGGACCGTCAACAGGGGCTACGAGAATTTGAAGTCTCATATAACGTGTCTTGGACTTTATGCATGAACTGGTTTTCTCGGTACATAGTCTAGGGCTAGGAGTAGTTTGTCTTGTATCAGTTCAAGTTTAGGCTGGCAAGTTATCTCAACATGATGTCAAAACGAACACATTCGAGTTAGACTCGACATGTTTTTAGAATAGTACACATTCGAGAAGTTGTTGGGGGCTAGGAAACACAAATAAATCTAGACAAAAAGGAAAAGTATGAAAGTTGCGAAAAAGTTCATCAAGCCTGAATTAACTATACATATACAACATACAAAGTCCCTTGAGAAGCGACTCAACTATGCTCGCCCCGAGTTTTTGAACGCCATCGATTAGCTCGTCCTGCTAACCTTTAGGAAGACCCTCTTCGAGACATGTTTGCACGTCGACCACCGGGAACTTGTTCTTGATGCAGACAAGAGTGAAGCTCACACAGTCCGCGCTTACTTCACCTGCTTCTCGACGGGTCTATCATGAGTAGTCATCGGCTAGGGTCTCAAGACTAGTGGCAACGATCCCAATTGACGAAGTGATGGTAATGTCATCTCCAGTCAACAGGATATCAGTCCCCTTTCCTAGACTATGAGTGGCTTCGTTAAGCTCCTCGAAACTCTCCTAAGCTTTGAACTAACCAACTTGCGGTTGATATGGTAATTTGTATTGATGTAAATGAACATGTCATGTTTGTTTTTGTGATTATTTTGGATGAACCTATGGTGTTCTTAACTATAAGTTGAGATGAGGTTGGATTTGGTTGTTATTGGGAAAATATGCTTTGGGTTGTATTGGATGTTTAATGGGCTATACTGGATGTTGCCCAGGCTGTCACCTTTGTGATATATGGGTTGTCTTTAAGTATAATGATTGGGATGTGTGGGCTTTTGAAATAGGATGAAAATGGTGTGAGTTGATATGGCTTAAATGGACCAAGCCTAATTCTTATTTGGTTCGATGTTGGGCTTAGCCCATAAAACTACATGGGACTCGACAGACTAGAAAATTCTGAGGTGTCTATATGGGCTTTCGAAATTGTCTTGGCCAACTTGTCATTGGGCTGAAAATAGTATGTAAATTGCTATGCAATAAATTGGTCGAGCCTAAATCGAACGGGTTGCAATTGGTCTCAGCTCATCAACAGGTTGCTCTACAAGGCCCTTTATAGGCCAACATACATGTTATGACATTTCTTAGGATCAGTAGTGACAAAAATAAGTGTCATAAACTTAATGACAAAAGAAGAATCATCGCTAAATTAATGACAAAAAATATGTTTCGTTATAGAACATGATTGGAGACGCATGATTGGAGGCGAACGAATTTTCAGCATGCGAACGTCACATATTTTAAAACATGACAAAATTTCCAATCTTTATGGCGTAAATGGAACGTCACCTATCACAAGATTTTATTAGTGATACATAATTATATATGTAGTCATTCGATGAAACATATTGTGTATGCAGCCGAATATATTCGAATTTATGTTTGTATGCAATTACTATTTTCCCTTAATGTCGGTCACAGACAAATAAATAGCATGTCATGTTATTACTATATTATTTGCTAGGCCCCTTATTACATAAGCAGTCTCCTCATTAGGCACATGTGGCCATCGCCTCCGTGAGGCATGATGCGGCTATACGCCAGTGACATTTCTTGGTGATGTAGCAGAGGAAGCAACTTGTGTTGATGAAGTACCCAGGTGCTTCTGCATGTATCCGCATGTAGTGACGTGGCGAGGAGATTAGGATGAAGACAGAGGAGGATCATGTGTTGGTGCTAGGGGGCTTGAGCCCCCCTACCTCACTAGATTCTCATTGAGAGGAGGGGGGCAGAAGAGGTAGAGGAATGAGAGTACGTAAGGGGAAGAAGAGGATGAGGCCCCTCCACATAAATGTTAGATCGGCCCTTGGATGAATACGAATCATACGCTTTGCAGAAACATCATATACTGTAGCTTTGGTCGCTTTTTGGCGCTTCAGCCATGACATACATCAATAGTGGAGTAGCAAAAGGAGGGAATTGCATAACTGGACCTACTTTGAATTCCAACATCGGATTTGACCCTATTTTTTTCACTTTGCAAATTTGACCCTATTTTTTAAATTTGAAGCTGTCGAATAACCTTATTCTGTTATGTGGGGTTGACGGTGTTAAGTTAGTCAAAAGCATACGCTTTTACCCTTGCATATTTGACCCTACTTTATAAGTCTTTCATGTATATTTAGCCCAATTTTGCAGATATGTAACAAATAATTATAATATTTGACTTATGTTTAACATATTGGAGACAAATTTGATTGATATTTGACCGAAGTTTGATGAACTTGACAAATTTAAACTAAATTTTACTCAGATTAAAATTAATTTTAACAAGCCTTGTGGTAAACAAAATTGATATAGTTTTAGCTGATTTTTAACAAAATTTTAACACCATCAGGCCCAATTCAACACAAGCAACCAGAAAATTTCACAAAAATCAGCCCCAAACTCTTCAATATCAGTAGTTGAAAGTCCCTTCATCATTTCTTCTCCTCATCCCACGTTGAACAAAACCATCACATATAGAAACAATCACAAAAAATCTAGTTCTGCTCCTCATCAATTCTGCATTTTGTTCCCAACAAAAAAATTATAAACCAAAATTGAAAGGAGTTGTCGGATTTGGCCAGGAAACGAAGAGCCAGAGGAAGGAGATGAAGAGATGACAGGAGTAGCATAGTGGTCATCGCTGCACCAGCTAAGTGTTGGTATTTCTTACGATCGCAGATAAATCCGCAAGCGCACGGAATACCGCTGTAGCACTTCACCTTCAGGTGACCCAAAAGGATATCAAACTCAGGGAACGTGTGTAATCTACCTAAGGCTAAGTCTATCCAAGGACAATAACCTCCGGTAAGCTAGGCTAGGCTAGAGAGGATTTTCTATATGTTTTAGTTACCCATGTTAAGTTAAAGGTAATTTTCTATCTATTGCTTTGGGCATCGACCCCTGCTGATCTGCCAGCGTGGTTCTGGCTTTCATAAGTTTACTTTCATAAGTTTTATATCTCAGTTAGTGCCTAAGTGAATATCGGAATACTGTTCACTATAAACAGCCAACTTATAGTGTTTGTCGAAGTGCTTAATTAACACTAAGGTAGTAATTAATCTGCTTAGACGCGGTGTCTAGGTAGTTAATTCCCAGTAGTTGCCGCTCATCCCATGGTTAGCTTGAGGTGAGTGTAGAGGTGGTGACAGTCCTCGAGATCACGTAGTCCTTCCTGTTCGGGTGTGTGGTAGAGCGCACGGGGCAGCGAGCTGCCGGTGCCCGAAGTATCCCAGTAGGATTAAACAAACTTCCTGTAGACACTGAAACTTGTGTAATAAATACTCTCTATCCTTAGCCTGCTTTATCTGTGTGTCCTTGGTTGAACTTGGTTAGGATTAGTCACATACGTTCCTTGTCGATTCGATACCCTAGGAATACTCCATAGGGGAAGTGCTACAACGGTAATTCCGTTCGCTTGCGGATTTATATCTGTGACGATAAGAAATACCAACAGCTGTCACCACCTGCTGTCTACCTCTAACAAAGGTAATCTCTAACCTAGACACCTCGTCTAAGTTATTAATTACTACTCTAGTACTCACGTAGGAACTTCCTTCTTTATCCAGAGTCCTAGTACTCGAGCACTCATTATAAATACTAAGCAATGAATCCGCAAAGATGGAAATATATCTTACTTAGACAAAGTAAATAAATAACATAAAGAAAAGATCTCGAATGCTTATTTTATAGAAGAATTACTCCGAACCCGGCGCAGAGTGCACCGACAGCTCTGGTACTCCTCCAGAATGACTCCTAGAGAGTTGCATCCGCCGAGGTACGAGTCGGAGTGAGCGCCAAACTTTCGGGCACTCCTCCAGACCTTCCCCTCACTCTCTACCTATTTCTAATGTATAGAAGATACAATAGTCTCTTGTAATTCAGCTCAAGTGTTTTGTGTTGTGTGTTCTAAGTGTGGAATGAGGGGGTATTTATAGGTGGAGGTGCCTTGTGAGGATAGACTTTCTTCCAAGAATCCAAAGAGCACCTTCACCCTCCAAGTGCCCCACTCTTATGGCGGTTTCTTCAAGTGGCGGCAACCTGAACTGACATGACAGGAGTGATAGACCACCGAACTAGACTTGGGCCTAGGCTAGCGGCCTCCGTAGCGGTTCGGCCGAACTGGTTGGTTGGGCTGAACCCAGGACGGCTCCATAGGTCCCGATTGCCGGCCTGGACACTGGTTTTGGGCCTCTCAATACCTGGGTATGGTGTAATGGCCTTCTTAGAGATGTTTAATTAGGTTTTTGGGCTCCAAAACTCCATAAATTCATCTGCATATAAATATTCACCAACACTTGTGGAAATGGTTAGATATAAACTCTACCACTATGTTGGCTGTTTTATTATTTCCATATTATGCAGGAGTTGACGTCGTAAAATATGTCATTAAGAGCCGTCAACACTAAGCCGTTGTCGTTGCCGAAGCACCAGCCGCGCACGGCCGTAGCCCGCCTTCACACGTGCCGGAGCCACCGCCGTAACCATAGCCCAAACAGGAGTTGTGGTCATGCGTGTGCTCAACGGGAGAACTGAAGAAGGATGTGGATAGGGTTGAGAGGGTAATTTTGTCTTTCGTGTGTCCTTTTCATTTTTCCTCTTTTTTATATTCAGATTTCTGATGGCATACTAACAGTAGGGCCAAACAGCAGCTTCAAATTTTAAAAAAACGGGGTCAAATCTGCAAAGTGAAAAAAGTAGGACCCAAGACCGCAGTTGGACTCTAAAGTAGGGCCAATTATGCAATTGCCTCTCGCAAAACCTACAAACATGAGCTTGAAGTCCATCGTATGTGCTTTGGCTGATAATCTGGACAAAGTTGCTTTAAAAACATAATCTGGACAAAGTTGCTTTAAAAGCAAAACCTCTAGCAATGATATTTCCTAAGAATATGATCTATTACAAACAAAGTTATAGATCCTGTCTAGATCTACAACTTTGTTATAAAGTTTATAAACGTAGATCTGATATTTTTTAAAACTATATATATGATATTGTACCACATATTTAGACCTTCAAATGAATTCAAATGAAAAGGATTATGAACTACAAAGTTGTAGACCTCGTCAAGATCTACAACTTTCATGCATAGTTTAGTTTCATGCGACTCTTTATACTTCATTAAAAATTATAAATATAATATGGGTTAAAATAGAGGGTCTAAATATAAATTATTTCACACTTCTAATGCCACGTCACATAAATCGCACTAATAAAGGGCGTTTTTTATAAATCGCCTTCCCAAAGGGCGGGAGGAGTGTATTTTTGTAAAAATTTGAAATGGTGATTTATTTTTGTAAAACTTTTAAAAAATAAATATAAAAATAATAAAAATTCCTTGTGCTGCACGTTGTCTTCCTCCTCCCGCCGGCCACCACCATTGCCATGAACTGGAGTGCGGCCAACGCTGCTCGATCTCCTTCCTAAGGGCATCTCTCTTCAAACCAAAGGCAAAAACGGAACAGTATCGTCTTACTCTTCAATTCCCCCATAAAATCCCCTCTTCATTCGTTATCTAACCGACAAATTTAACTCCCTCTTTTATTCCGGCCATCAATGGAGGAAGCCGGCGTCGATCTCCCTCCTTGGTCGCCTTCCCTCGCAATTTAGTGAGGGGAATTAATCCCCTTCTCGTCCTCTTCAATCCCCATCAAATTGCACATTAACCGTCGGCTTCAATTCACTTTTTAATCCTCTCTCTCTATAACTCCAAAGACGGTGACAGTCATCATGATGCCATGATGATATCAGCGACGGACGAAAATCTCTTCTACAGAAAGATGATAGATTCATCCTGAACTTTTATAATATGTAAATTTATTCTTTATTTTTATTCTGAAATTTAGTTTCTAAATTGTATTTAGAATCCATTTTTTCTTTTGGTTATTTTTAACATGTATTCCTATATTTTTTCTGTATAATATGATAATTAATATCTAGCCTTAGAGTGAACATGATCTCTCCTTTTAAAATTGTTTAATAATATAATAGTTGTTCGATTCAATAATATATGTTAGAATGAGGGGGTTAAGACAAAACTACTGAATATATATAGTTTGTCCAGTCATCTTTGCACCACTGCACAACCAGTTGGGTAGCAGTCGCCACACACTTTGGGGCAGAGGCTAGCTGTTCGTTTGCCTGGCACCACAGTCGCATGTGCCCTCAATTTGTTGGCACAATGACTGTCCTGCAGACTTGCACGTTGCTTTACTAGGGCCTTCGCAGTCGGCCGATGTGGCTCATGCTTCTAGCGCACCAGTCGGACCAACCATGCCTGTGGCTCATGCTTCTAGCGCACCAGTCGGACCAACCATGCCACGACACCCACAGACCACAACCTGCAAGGTCGCTCGTATGCTCTGCGGGATACCGTTCCTTCATCAGAACGAGCAGACCTGGAGCAAAAGTAGAAGAAAGTAGAAGAGATTGAGAAAAAGCGAAGAGAGAAAGGTGAAGAAGTGGAGTGTCGTAGACACGGGGGAGGGGAAGCCACGGTGCCAGTGCCGATGAAGCCAACCTCACCGCCGCAGCTCTGCTTCTTCAACGTTGTAAGCCATCGAAGCCGTCCACGTCGCCGCAACATGAGTAGTGAGGGGAGGTGGGAGCGAAGCGGCGCCACCGCCAAAGTCGTCGTGTCGCCGCAATCGAAGTCGTCACGTCGATCATCGTCACCGTCAAAGCCGAATGGGCTGTCTCCGCCGCTGCCCTACCGCCATCGCCGTCGAAGCCGACCAACGTGCAGATCTGCTTTTTCAACACCGACTCCTCCTCCCGCCTGTTCGCCGTCGGGCATCCTCCTCCCGCCCATGGGCCATCTGGATCGCCGTCGTCCTCCTCCCGCCTACTCGCCACTGAGCTTGTTGTCCTCTACGCTCCATGCGCGCCGAAGGTGTCAGATTTGGAGGGATAGAGATGTCGTCTGTGTTGAGGGGAAGGAGAAAGTATTGCCGAAGACGGCGACGGTCTGGGTAGTTTGCGCGGGTGGGGTGAGAAAGTCGGGGATCGGGATGGTTAAGGAGAAGGGCACATTTTATATTTGTTTTCTGACTTTTAGGGTGTTCATTGTTAACTTTCGACATATATATACATTAATAATAGATATATATAAGGATTATATAATAAGTAGCCACTACCTAGGACTGAAATGGAAAAAAAAATATATGGGTCCCACTAGATGACCTGCACTGTACAGCTCGTCCTAATAGATGCTTCACCTAAGATGACGACAAGAGACATAGCTTTCCCGTGTCCCTGACTGTGAGGGCCTAGAGGTGTTGCTTGCTTGGTTGAAGTCCTATAACAGTTAGGCACCCCTAGGCAGGACCACCAAGTCATCTTTATTGACGGAGCCAATAAATAGTTAATTTAGTCTTTCACTTAGTGGCGAAGCCAAGATTTATTTGAATGGTGGGGCTAATTCTTTAAGATTAGGGCTAAATTTATTTGTATCTTTGATACATCTTTACCTATTTCGTCCGTCGCTGACGTCATACCGATGCCATCATGACGTCAGCAAAATCGGCCTAGAAAAAAACGGAAGAATATGAGATTTTCCCGTTGCATCTTCTATACCCGATAGTTCGCATCAGCCCGATGCCATACCCGATCGTTTGCATCAGCCCCCATTCACTTCGATTCAAAATCGAATCGAATCAAACATGCAAAAATTCAGCAACCAAAAAACAAATCAAATCACCCCATCCTATTCAGTCCAATTCAAAATCAAATTAAACATGCCAAGATTCAAGAACAATCCACCCGATTCAGTCTGATTCAAAATCAAATCAAACATGCCAAGATTCAAAAACAACCATATCGGATCAACCGTGCAAATTCTGCATTGCCAGCAGCCACAGCCGCCTGCCTGCTCAAGCGCCTGGGAGCAGCCACGCCAAGGCTTGGGAGTCGTCGCGACCGCTGCTGCCTGGACCTGCCGCCGCCTACTCGAGTGCCCGGAAGCTGCCGCCGCTTCCTGGGAGCCACCACCGCTTGATCGAGCGTCCGGGAGACGCCGCCGCCGTCGCCTGCGAGACGGGCATCGCGCGGAGAGAGGCCTGCGCGGCTCCGCGGCCTCCTCACTCGCGCCGGCGGCGGCTGGTGGATGGGAATGGTTAGCTAGGGTTTCAGAAAAGCAATGTATATTGGATGCATGTTGGGCTACTGGGCCTTTATGGGCCTACTGTCAATGTGCTTCTGCCTTTGGCCTGGCCCACTTGGAACAGAACAGTAAGAAAAATCATACCTTCAATATCAGGTAACCAGTTTGTTCCAACAGCCAAGAACGATCTCCTGTGTTTCTTTCTGGTGGACAGAACTCGAATTTCTATAGTCTGAACCCTCAGTTTGTGGAATATGAGCAGAGAGCATAGCAAGGAAACATGTATATGTGGTCTTGCCCTACCTTTTATTAGCACTGGGTATATAATAGAAAGAGGAATAATTGGGCAGTTTTTTGCTTTGACAACGGATTAGAAGAAATAAAGAGATGATATGCTGCCAAGAGATGATATCGGGGGACGAAAACAAACTTATTTTTCCGATGTACCTACAATAGACTTATTTCGGCATGTAGTTGTGCGGCCCATGGCCCTTTGCACGCGCGTCCGTTCCCGCGCTCCCAGGGCACAACCAGGCCTAGGACGGGAAAGAGGTCCACACGCACTGCCCACCTGAATCAATTCCTGGTTCAGCGGAGCCCGGCCATCCGATCGGCTTGGTTTTCGATTGGACGGCGAGATCGGTGGGGGGTTGGGGGGCGACCTAGCCATCCCATCTCTCTCGCCGGAGCCCGAGCGGGCAGGGCGAATCGGCCCCAAAGGGAACGGCGCGACACTGACATAATCGCTTAATGAAACTTTGGAAAGAAAAACGATGAATGATGAAAACTTGTAAGCCTCTTGTTCAAAAAATTTGTAAAAATATATAAAAATACAAGTCATGTTAAAATATATATAGTAATAAACCAACTTATAACAAAATAATTAATAATTACATATTTTTTTAAATATGAATGGTCAAACGTGTGGTTAAAAATCAACGGCGATAATTTGATGTTTGTTAAGGTAGCATATATTTATCAATCTTGCTTGCTACAAAATAAAATTGCATTCGTCCAGTGCAACGCACAAGGATTTTTGCTAGTTTTAATAGAAATTTGGGAGACAAGAGCCCGCACTCAGATTGTCTTCGGCTTATTTTCGTCCCTGCTTTTGCTCCTTTTCTTTGTTTAAATCTGCCAGGACTCTAAACATATATTGATTCTAATTAAATTTTCAATACCGTGTAATTAATCTCTACCATTATGACTAATTGGGACCCACCTAGGCATAACGGGGTAATTATTCGATAATTAGGCGGTATCTCGTACTGTCTTTTAGATGGAATCTTTTATGTCAATATTTAAGATGGAACGAGGCTGGACTACTGCATAGAGTCTGTCGAGTCATCGCTACACCACGCCACCACTACACAACCAGCTAGTAGGGTCACAAACTCATAGTCATAGTCATAGCTCTTGCAGTTACTCAACTAATTAACGTAAATCAAAGGGTTTAGCACTTTAACAGAAAGAGGGTTATATATATTGCCATTTCCCCCACATGAACAAGACCACGTAATATACACGAACATGAAGAAGTCATCTTCCATTCGCTGCCTCGCGGTGCTCCTGCCGCTGCTGCTGGCTCTATCCACCTCCCATCCCCCGATCCTCGCCGCCGCCGCGGTGCTGCCCCAGCCACCCTCCATGGCCGTGGCTGCGGCGGATTTCCTGCCGGCGATCAACGACGTGCGCCGTCAGGCCGGGGCACGGCCTCTGGCGTTGGAACCCGTCGGTGGCCGCACGTGCTAGGGGCAACTCGCCACGCTGATCCGCAACTACGGCGGGTGCGACCAGCTTGTGGCGCGTGTTAGAAAATTAGCCCCGATCTCAACATCGGCAACTAACGGCAAAAGCACAAGAAGAACGTCATAGGAGTACCAAACGTGACGATGACACAGAGACACGATGTTTTTTAACGTGGTTCGGCCAAACCTACTCCACGGGACACTGATTACGGGCGCTTCTCCCCCCGATCTAGCATAACTTTAGCTTATAGGTATCCAACGACTATACGACCGGTTGGCTATACCTCCGACGGTCATTCCCTACGCCTACCTATGCTACTGCCGTCGTGCGGTTACTCCAAGGTATGCCTTCCTGTTTAAGGGAGAGCCAGGACCGAATCCGACTCCGATTAAATCCTACACCTATTATAACTCCAAGTCCTAAACTGTAACCAACTTTGTACCCATATTCGACATACACTCTAACAAACTCCACCTTAGCGAATATGCCACGCCAATCTGTATCTTGTCCTTGCACGAACCTCCATGTACCTAGACTTCTTTTGCAGCTCTTGCCAAGCCGCCCCGACAAGTCTTCACAGACTTACCGTCAAGAGATTCAGCTATCTTCCCGTAATTTCTTCCTACAAACTCCACCTGCAATAGTGCTCCATCTTCTCCTCTATCATCACAGTTGTCTTGCCAAGCGAAATTGAATTCTTTCCTAGCTGGCCAAGCTATCAAATCCAATCATCCACGCTTCTCGCAAATCCGTGACTGATTAACTGATACCGAGAAAATCACCGTCACATCAAGTCTCAAGAAGAATTACCACAATAGCAATCTCTTGGCCTTCAGTGACACAGTTTTTATACATCCCCATCTCGCCGACCCATGGATCCGGATATACCCTGTACTGCCAGACATCACCGCTGAACACCATCAATAGAATTTTACCCGTTGTTGCCTGGATAACTCATCCACCAACGATATATAATCTCCTCGTTCTGCTCGGCAAGTCCAAATAACCCAACGCACCTGTGACCACACACTGAGAGCTTCATTCCATACGGATTGTAACTGCTCCATTGTGCATGTACGCTGTCAATTAATCCTTGCCCTTAACGGACACGACTGCTTCCCCCTATCGCGGCACACGCTCCACATGGACCCACGCCGAGACGCCTTCATCCATACGAGTTCGTCTCGATCTCGCCCAGCACAACACCCACGCCTATCAGAAAGCTGCCGTTACCTTCACAAAAACGAGTTCCCATCAACACTGGTCCTCACACCGAATACTGCCGCCTTCTCACCGGAGTCGGCCCGTGTCGAGCTCCGCCGCTGCACGTCACTGCACCTCGGACATACGTCACGTCGGACCTCGTTGCCGCAAATCTGCTCCAACCTCTGATTGACCACCCGTCAATCTCGCCGTGAGCCAAAGCCGACGAATCATCATGCTGTCTTCACAGTCACCGAACGACCCCGAGCGCTACGTCTAGCCATCTCCTTATCGAACGCAGCTCATCGAAAGGCATGGACCATCCCGTCCGTAGTGTTCGACTCCACCGATTGAGAACGCCGATCGCCTCCAGCTTCAATCAACCCTGAGCGTCACGTCTGACCATCTCCCCATTGGAAGTAGCTCATCGGAAAGTTCGAGCCGCCCGCCCGATGTGTCCAAAACCACCGACTGGTATGCCAATCTCTTCAGCCGCCATCAACCCAAGCACCAAGTCTGGTCGTCTCCCTGTGGATGCGGCTCATCGAACGGTTCATGCCGCCACATGAAGTGTTCGAAACCACCGATCAAATTCCGTTGATCGCCGTCGTGCTCCACCTTATGTCAATGTCCCTCCCGGACATTACTGTGCAGCAGTCACGGTGTGAAGCACCTCCATCGAGTCTCTTTCTTGAATCTCCAGCAGGCTCTGATACCACTTGTTAGAAAATTAGCCCCGATCTCAACATCGTCACCTAAACGCGGAAGCACAAGAAGAATACCATAGGAGATCCAAACGTGACGACGACACAGAGACACGATGTTTTTTAATGTGGTTCAGCCAAACCTACTCCATGGGGCACTTATTACGGGCGCTCCTCCTCGATCCAGCATAACTTTGGCTTACAGGGTATCCAACGACCACACGGCCGATCGGCTATGCCTCCGACGGTCGTTCCCTACGCCTACCTATGCTACTCCCGTTGTGCGGTTACTCTAGGTATACCTTCCTATTTAAGGGAGAGCCAGGACCGAATCCGACTCCGATTTAATCCTACACATATTACAACTCCAAGTTTAGTAAACTGTAACCGACTTTGCACACATATTCGGGACAAACTCTAACAGAGAGGGACCGACCTGTCGGTCGACTCCAACTCATGCGCCACGTGGACCTACCTGCTGCTAATCAGCGACCGTTTTCGCCGGTGGACGCGGTCAGGGTTTGGGCGGCGGAGCGGCGGTGGTACGACGCCGGTGCGAAGAAGTGTGTGGCGGGAAGAAGTGCGGGGACTACAGGATCATGGTGCTCGCCTCGTGGAAGAGGCTCGGGTGCGCCGTCGACGTGTCGATGTGTTGCGCGTCCGGTGGGAAGACGATCAAGGTCTGTCAGTACGTCACTGTAATCTAAATAAGTAAATCTAAGCGTGCATAGACAATGCATGGCTTGTCCGTGTAATAAATCTGGGGAGCAACGACGATTCCAGGGATGCTATAATATGACTAGGCTCCATTTTTAAGAAATAATAAGATATACTTCCTCCGTAAAAAAAACGTGTTTTTGGATTGAATCTACATAGTGTATTTCACATTCAAACCAGAAACGCTTTTTTTAACAGAGGAATATACCTTAATGGGGCCATGTGTTTTCGCTCGATGGCTGGTTCTCTTATGTCTTTTTTTAATTTCTTTTTTTTGAGTTAACAACGTACTGTACGTTGCAGCGGTGTTATAATATTTTGACGAGATAAATTTAGAACAGGGAACATGTTTTTCGAACGATACCGAAAATCGGTTCCCGGGAAATTGATATGATGTTCCATTATTGAAAAAGAGATTGATGTGATGTAATTAGTACGTTTTGACACAAATAAATGACAATCTCTATTGCCAATATTTAAGAAATCAAATGAAGAAATGATCATTTAGTCCCTCCCTCCTCTTCCCTGTCTGCATTAGAGGCCAGATCTAGTAAGAGGCATAGCTACAGAGACATGGGATGGCTCGATGATTCCTCCATTGCTGATTGGCCCACATTAGTTGAGGTTCGGTGGCTTGGCCAGAGCTGTACACATATGCTTAGAGCAAGGGTTACGTAGGATCGAAAACAAGAAGACAAACCAACTAGAGGGGATGAATAGTTGGAACACCTAAAACCAATAATTTTTCGTGGAATAAAAATTACCTTCCCTCAGTCGCAAGCCGGTCTGACCGCGTAGCTGGTTTGATCGCGCCCACACCTCCGGTCCGACCGCACCGCCGGTTTGACCACGCCGACGCCGGCGGTCTGACCGTCGGTGCCCTGGAACCGTCGCCAAAAACACGATATCGAAGAACTTGTAGATGTAGATCAACTTTATTGCTTCAATATGTGTTTACAAAGTACAACCACAGCACTCCTCTCAAAAAACTCGAACTAAATCGAATCCTAGGCTCAAACCCTAATTTTACAACTTGTTTCTCCCAAAGAAAAACGTTACATGAGAAGACACACATCTCTCATATAAATAAC
>CM002486.1:10872516-10886239 GCA_000325765.3 Leersia perrieri
CTACACATGAATCAACCAAGAAACCATAACCGAGCACAAGTTTTCACCAACTTGACTCATTGTCAGCACACAACAGTATTATCCACGAATAGAAATCATCAAGAAGTCATATCCATCAAGCAAACTTGAAATCCAAGAAATCAATCCGAAATCAACTCAAATCGGACACAGTCGGTCAGACCGCCACTTCAACGTCGGTCAGACCGGTCCGATAAAAATCTCCCGATTTGCGTACTGTATCCAGCCGGTCTGACCGGGACCATCCCGAAAAACACTTCTCAACCAAAAATCCAAATATCTATTAAACCAAATTAATAATCAATTGTTCATCACAAATTATATAATCAAAACCATTGATTTTACAGGTTCTTGTTTTTCTTCGCTTGTTCGAGCCTTCAAGGGGTTTGATTTTTATGTTATTTGGTCATGGTTGATGTTCATCCTATTCGAATGGTGAACTTGATGCAATTGGTCGTCTTCTCTCTTTTTCCATCATTTTCAGTTTTTCGCCCATTCTTTTTTTTGTGTGGGGAAAGGGAGCTTTATTAATCAGAAAAGGAGATTACAATGTCCTCACGGATACAATGATCGATCGGGTTGGACTCATGTCCTAGCCAAAAACCTGATGTCGTACCCAAACGACCCAAATTAGCTAAAACATGGCTACTCCTATTCTGACTACGGTGAATTTTAGCTATTTTGATACTCCTCTCTCCAGCAGTCAATCTCTACAACTCATGAACAAGAAAAGCCAGTGTAGAACAATCAGCTTGCCTGGAAGAAATAGCCTGAACTGCTTGCAGACAATCCGATTCCAGCACAACAGGTAGCATCGTCCAAACCAATGCTAACTGGAGCCCCTCCTGACATGCAGTAAGTTCAGCCTCAAGTGCGCCTAAACAGTGAGACAAGTTTCGGCATGCAGAAAAGATCGCTTGGCCGTTTACATCTCTAAGCACCATTCCAATACCAGCAGAACCATCAGAAGGGTCAAAAGATCCATCGATGTTTAATTTTGTCCACCCAGTGTCGGGCCTTAACCATTTACATAGCTTGGGCGGAACCTTGTCCTGCACAGGTAGTCAATTAGTGCTCATGTGGCCTTGATCGATGACTTCCTTTCCTCTCCTCAAATCAACCATAGGATGTTGTGCCACCAGCTGTAGGAACTCCATGTAGCTCAGTAAGAAGTGTTTAGAGGAATCAATAGCCGGCAAGGGCTTATCATGAACCGCTTCATTGAGCGCGAACCAGATACGCCAAAGAAGCATTAATACCCGCGCCCGTTGCAACTCTGACAAATCAACAACAAGGGTCAGTAGCCAATCAACCCCTGTATTTGGGGTACTGGTGGTAACAACCAGTCCTCGCGCATAGTAGACCAGAGCTGTCTCGCATGAGGGCACTCGCAAAGCGCGCATGGAATGTGTCTTCACGCCACAGACCGCAAAGGAGACAAGTATCCTGAGGTTCGAGCATGCGCTTCATCTTGTTAGCTCTCGTAGGCAAGCAATTAGATGCCACCTTCCAAGCGAAAATGTGGACCTTAGGTGGAACAGGACTTTGCCAGATTACCTTCCACAGACGACGATCCCCAGTATTGCTACTACTTGATTCACCAGACGATACCATCTGAGGAGATAATCTCTGAGCAAGGCGATAAGCTGATCGTACTGTGAACATCCCATTCCTTTCCGGGTGCCACGCCAGGAAGTCAGAATCAACTCTGTTCGATAGCTTAATTTTCAGGATCTCATCAGTGTCGATAGGCAAGAAGGCCTGACGGAGCATTTGCTCGTCCCACGATCCATCATCCCGGATCAGGCTGGCCACCCATTTAATTCTGCACCTTCCTTGCCTTGTGATCGACCGTCTAGTGAAATCTCATGGAATCCAAGGATCTCTCCACAATCTTACTAAACGGCCATCTCCAATACGCCAAATTAGCCCCTGTTTCAGCAAGTCAAGACCATACTCTATCGATCGCCATCCCGGAGACGGGTTGCTCACGAAGACCGTGTCACCAAAACTTCCATTAGGGAAATACCTGGCTTTCAGCACTCGGGCGCACAAACTATCAGGGAATTGGAGAAGGCGCCATGCATGTCTTGCCGGCAACGCTTGGTTGAAAAGACGAATATCCCTGAACCCCAATCCTCCTCTTCCTTTGGGAAGTAGCAGCGTCTCCCAAGCTTTCCAATGGACATTCCTTTTACCCCCTTCTGCACCCCACCAATAATCACGAATTAATTGTGTGAGGTCATCACACACCCCATCAGGCAGTTTGAAAGTACTCATAATGTAGACTGGTATTGCCTGGGCGACTGCCTTGATCATCACTTCCTTTCCCCCGCACGAGAGAAAATTCTCACTCCATTGTAACAGACGCTTGCACAATTTCTCTCTGATAGACTTAAAATCTTCCATTCTTCATCCGCCCAGCCGGAGTTGGGAGACCGAGGTATCTATCCTCGAAAGGAGATTCTGGAACTTGGAGGGTCTGTCTTATGTCCTGCTGTACATGGGCCGGATTGGACTTACCAAACATCATTGAACACTTCGAATTATTCAAAAGTTGTCTGATACTTTGAGCGTACTTGTCCAGTACCATTTCCACCCGTTCTGCTTGCTGAACATCCGCCTTGAAGAACAACAGAGTATCATCTTCAAAGAGAAGATGAGATATGCTCGGAGCGCGGCGACACACACGCACTGGACTGATCCTGCCTGACTGTACCTAGTCTTCTAATAATGCCGACAAGCCATCCGCCACAAACAGGAACAGGAAGGGCGATAGGGGGTCCCCTTGGCGAAGCCCTCTAGTTGGAACAAATGCTTCCGTTAGGGTCCCATTGAATTTCACTCTATATCTCACCGTAGTCACATACTGCATAATCATAATCCAGTGCATCTGTTTTTGGCTTCTATTAGACACGGCTCGCTCATGCATGCTAAAGGAAATACAGGATAGTGGATTTCAAAACAAAGCTGCTACACTTACTAAATTTTTCATAATAAATCCTTGCTAGCAAACATTTCAACTGTTCAATTTAACTATAAGATTTACTCATGGACTGTGAAATCAATGTTAACAAAAGTTCAGTAAGAAAATTTAGTACGTATAAAATTTTCCATTACCAAAGTCCACGCGGACAGACGAAAGGACCGGGAAAAATGATTTTATTTTTCTTAGTACTCCCGCTTAAGTACTTGATCATTTTCATTCATTAACGACCTCTAAAGAGTAGTTTGAGCGTGGTAGCTGGTAAGCACGATGGTGCGCTAATAATAGGCAGCAGACAAGCACAAGGGCAATGTCATTATAGTTTCAAGTGAGTTCGAGGAAGCGAGAGTTGACAAGCTCTGATATGCAGCAATGGCCAGACCGCCAGATGAAGATGAAAAACAAACGGGATGAGCAAAGTAAAAAACAAAACAGTGATATTTTCAGCTGCTGAGTTTCCAAAGGAAAATTAAACAAAAATAAAAGGAAAATTGTAGTGCTAAATATAAGATGAAAAATAAATTTTAATACTATACTCCCTCCGTCCCAGGAAAAACGTATTTCTAAGTTTGAATCTAGACATAGACTATGTCGATTCAAACCTAGAAATATGTTTTTTCACGGACAAAGTATATCTCAAATTACAGTTAGTAGCCGATAGAACTAATTTCTCAACATTTACATATATATTTAAATACTAGCTGAATGCACTTACTTTGCTAGGATAAAAGATAAAACATATTATATTTTTTTAGGAAGATAAAACATATTATGTTATTCTTAAAATTAATAGAAAGTATTTGTTATGAAATATGTGATGATCTCTTTTATATATGAAATATCCATGGATTGAGTTTATATGTGAATATCCATCTAGATTTGATTGAGTTTTGATATTGCAAAGTTAGCAGCGTAAATTATAAAAATGCAATGGGAGTTGGTGGTTGTGGCAGATTTACTGCCACCACCACTGGATGTTTTTATAGCAGTAAAGAAAGTTATACTTTTCTATTATCATGATAAAGTTATACTTATAATACCTGAAAATCAAGAGAGGACGTATTTTTAAAGTTTGAATAGCAAAAGAATCTGACGAAAAACTTAAAAACAAAAAACACTCATTTAAAGCTGCGCATTTAAATGCAGGAGTCACCCCATGTTGCCTCTAACAAGTCGGCTGTTCTAGATGGTTGTGTTCGTGGTTGGAAAATTACTACAGTGCAATACCCCTCGGCACGCTTTCCAATGAGTTTAAAAATACGTTTTTTGGAAAAAAAAAATTACATAAAAGTTGTTTTTAAAAAATAAAATAATCTATTTTTCAAGTTTAAAATAGTTAATACCAAATTAATCACATGCTAATAATGTTTCTCGTTTTGCGTGTCACTACTATTATTTTCATGTCTTTCCGGTGGTATTCAAACGCAGTCTTAAAAACTTGGTAAACGCGAACATCAATCTTTAGTTTAGTTTTCAAAATAATTAATCTTTTGTCATTTTATAGATTTGTCATTTTATAGATATGAAGAAGATGGATCCGTTTTCAGTGACTTAACCGGCCCCTTTTATCGTAGACCCAATTAAAGTGTCATCGGTCTCACCGCAAACCCATTGGCGCAGTGACTTTGGAGCTGGGAAACGAACAAAATGAACATGCACCTCTGAATTCATTTCATTCAAACAAGCTGAGAAATTAATAGCACTACTGCCCCCTTGACTCAACTCTGAAGCTCGCACCGTCGCGTGAAATTTGTATGCTCAGTAGACAAACACTATCTCACAAACCCAGACTAAAGCATCCAAATCTCAATATACGATTGGAGAGCAGTGAAGCATCAAAGCGCATTAAGAAAACAATCCAAGAATGGTTGCATGCTCAGTTGGAGCTCCAGTTTCATAGCATCATTCTACATGGGAGCATCCATCCCTACCGTCATAACGTAAAATGTGTCCTTCAGTTCTGATTCATAAAACACGGGATGCAACAGAGAAAGGAATTATGTAGGAGGCCTTCGGTTGCCCTCTAACTTGTCTCAGCCTTAGCCTCCGGCTCCTGGGATTTTCCGCCTTCTGCAGCCTTCTCAGCGTCTTGGGGTTTAGACACTTCTTCTATCCAGGAAGCAACAGGACAAAAAGATGGCATCAGGACTTTTAACAAGCAAAGGTTAACAATTAAAAAGTACTAATAAGTACTGAAGAAAATACGATAGGTGTCACTCTTATTGCTAGCTTAATCTATCATAATATAGGTGATCACAGCTGTTCATAGTTCAGCTTCATCAGCCATAACAGGCCAATGACAACTTGACTAGGCATCAGTCTCGATTCAAGATTCATGAATAAATGTTTTGAAATTTCATTGAAAGGAATCTCAGATCTCTAGGCATATGTACAATATGTTGGAAACGAGTACACTATTAGTACCATGTATAAAAAAACCAGTACACCTTAATCTGCAAATAGTGGTACTAAACTTATATACACAAAAAGCTTCATAATTACTGCACAAGTTTAAACATTTCTTTAGTTTTTGGATAACTATCACAAGATTGGGAACATATCTTGTGCGTATACCCGTGCACACTTCGTGTGACAAGTTTCGCCAAAATTTCTAGATAAAATTTGTGCATGTACATCCAACTGTACTACACATGTCTACAAGGGTTCATCTTAAAAATTTTATATTTTAGTTTGTAACAAATATATAAATCTGACAGCTTTTAGAGTAAAATGTCAGAATTCTCTTTTTCATTGCTCTTCATGTATGATGCATTTTAAGACGAAATTTTGCAGATATATGTAATACTGTTGGAAGTATACATACAATTTTTTCTAGAATTTTGTGACATTTGTTAGTCGTGTGCATGAGTAGTCTGCATAGCATACGTTGCCCACAAGATTAATGCAGTTAAGAAACCGATCAGAATAAATACCACTATAATAGTTACAGCAAGAACAACATGTTTCAGGCTACATAGTACATTCCAAAATGTGCAGGAAAACCATTAGATATCTCTTTTAGTTATACAATCATAATATCAATAGTCCCATGATTAGAAAATATATTTATCATGTGAGTTGCACTTATATATGACAAGCATGAAGATGCAATATTCTAGTTACTGTTATAAGAGTAGGAGTAAAATAATTGCAGCCTTTCAACAATTGACCTTTCATTTAATGACAACTGACATAGGCTTGAGAAGAATAACAAAGGACTGATCAGTCATCTGATCAGGCAGTTCAAACTAAACTATAATAATCTTACCAGACTGCAAAAAATCATCCTCAATTTGCATTTCACGGAATCATATTATGTTACAAATTAGCTCATAGAAACAAGTGGAAATCAATGAAAATCAATAGGAAGACCAACCTTCATCGTCACTCTCATCCTCAAACTCATCCATGCCGCCCATGCCACCCATACCGCCCATACCACCCATGCCGCCCATCATATCGGCCATGCCACCCATGCCGCCCATACCACCCATGCCGCCCATCATATCGCCCATGCCACCCATACCACCAAAATTCTACAAGAGCATGAAAAAAATTAGTTTTAAAATAAAAGACGCATGCAATAAGGAATAAACATGAAAAGTGAAAAGAAAAGGTTACCGAGAAGTCCATCCCATCTGTGTTGACATCAGCACCTAAAAAATAGCACATGCATATCAAAACTTTGGATAAAGAAAAAATGGCAATATAGTTACACTCAAAAGGGCAGATTGAATTTCCCTGATTGTAGTCTACGAAATGAAGTTATGACTAATAAGTTTACAAGTGAGTAAAGAGAACCTTAGTCCCTAATTTCGTATGATTGTAAGAATTAGATTCCTTAATTTTAAGCTTCCACATTCAAGTCCAAAAACAAATACATTCAAGACAATGTAGGTTTATATCCAACTTAATCAGTAATAACAGTTTTCCCTGTATTCATTTTAGCATATTAATCAGACCAGCTGAGAAACAAGTTAAATGTCTTCCCCGAAAAAAAACAAGTTAAATGTCTTAAAAAGAAAAGATATTATGGAAGTTTCTTGAAAATTCACTAATTCAAAGATAATCATGAACTATGGTCACATGGTAACAACTTTTGTTAGCAAAGACACCAAAGTTACTTTTGACATGGTTATCACTCATGCAAGTTTGGGAACCTACGATGCATTCTGCCTACTATAAAATCAGTAGGCTCCACATTGCTGGAATATGTGTTAAGTGCCAGGTCATAATTGTAATTTGTAGCATGTACAAATGTATATTTATGAAGGAGAAGCATCTGGTGTTTCATATCACTTTTGTATTGTACAGATCATCCGGGCAAAAAAGAAGTGTCTTACCATCATCATCTTCGTCAACCCATTTGTCCCAATCAACTTTCACAAAGTGTGGTGCCTTTTGATCATCTCGAACAAGTTTCTTCCACCATTTGGCCTCAGCTTTTTCAACAATACAAAATATGGACCTGACCCCTACACTAATTTTGCTCTCCTATAAAATCAAAACAAATAAACATTGGATACAGAGGCACACAATTTAATATAGAGGAAACTGTAGCTATTGCACGAGTATGCATTACCTCAACATTTACTTTGTCGTTCAACTCTAGCTTTGATTCGTACAAGTTTCCACCAGTTCCAGCTGTAGCAGAGAAAGAGAATACACCTTCTGGTTCCAGGTTGACCTTGGCATCCTTAGCATCAGCTAATTGTACAGTGATGTAGACCTTGTCAATCCTCTGGGCCCACTTCACTTCAGGGTGCCGACTACATGAAACAAGAAATGTCAACTCTCAGCACCTTATTAGAAACAAAGCTTCTGCCTTTTGAAGTAAACTCGACACATATACATTAGCAAGCCTACAAGAATCGACAAATTTACTGTGTACCAGTAATTAACATGATATATGAGAACAAGTCCAGCAAATACAGCATAATACAAAATTTTGGTGCAGTTTCCATAATGAATATAAAATGCAGCATTTGGTATTTCTATCATTAGGCAAAACCCAAAAAAGAAGAGTAAATTGCATATAACCCCAGGTTTTGTGGTCAAAGTTGCACAAAACCACAGAAGTTTTGTCATGTGGCACATAACCACAGGTATCATGGCAATGGCACTGGTGTTTCACAAAACCACACAATTGTAAAGTTGTACTACTCAAATTTGACGAAAACATACATATGCTATGATAGGTAAAACGAAACGCCTATATGCTCACAAGTATAGTGGATCAAATAACTTCTTTACCAACATGTTATATTTGGAGAATGTGCCATGTACCAAAACTCATGTGGTTTTGTGCAACTTGGACCATAAAACCCAGGGCTTTGTTCAATTTATTCAAAAAAAAACATGAAAAGACTACTGAGGCACTTCCGTTGGCATCACCATCAGAGCTACCTAGAACTGAACATGAACTAACACTGATAATTTGAACGCACTGTTGACTTTAGACTTTAGCGCGCTCATTCAATATATTACAAATTAGTAGATTTCAATCTAATAAAAAATATCTCACAAGTTAGACAAAAATACAAGAAATAGAAACCTATATGAATACAAGGCAAACCAATTGCTTCCTAATACTCCCTCTGGTTTTATATGTTTGACGCTGGTTAGTTCAATTTTAAACTAGCCAGCGTCATGTAAAGATGGGAGGAGGGAGTACTTATCAGAAGCTGCACCTGCACGCACCACGGCATGGACCAACTTATCACTTTAACTCATGGTCATCAGTGCCAGGTTATCCTCAGTAACTATGGAAAATAAGAGCAGATGACCATCTCTGATTAACCAAAACAAAAGCCTAGCTGTAGCTACACCCAAAACATAGCTATACCCAAAGCTGTAGCTGCTGGCTGCTGCACCGTCATAACAAACCCGACACCGGTGGAATACCACGACAGAGAGATCTACCAGCACAGCCGAAAACCACGGCAGCTTCGCGACCGTGAACTGAGCCGTCACCAAAAACAATCTAACCTCCCTACACCCAAACCCCCCACAACCCAACCACCCAAACCCTAGCAACAAACAGATCAGACCAAAATGAAACCACGACGAATCCTAGCGCCAAACGCGCGCCCACCGGAGAGTCAACCGCTCGCTCAACCGTGGGGCCGCCTCCCCCGGCCTCGGCCGTGTGCAGGACGGCGCCGCTGCTCCAGATCTAACCGCGCCGCCCGACGCTCTCGCTGGAACGGCACGAGCGAGCGGGGATTTGGGGTTTCCCCGCCGAATCGGAGGAGGAACTAGGAAGGAGGGAGAAGCTCACCTCATGCTGCCGTTTACCGGTGGAAACCTCCGCGGCGGCGGCGGCGGCGGCGGCGGGCAGGTGGGGGCGAGGGTTTTGCGAGGTTTTTTGGGGAATGGGATGTGAGGTGGGGGAAGGAAGGAGAAGTGTGTAGAAGTACAAGTAGGGGAACGGGAGGCGGAGATTCGGGAGGGTTGGCGCTGGGATGGGAGATGGGCTGGGCTTGGGCCTCCCCTGGGCTTTGACTTCGCAGCAGAGAAAAGGTTGATGGGCTACTGTGGACCGTGGTCGTCGTAGGCGTAGGACAAGGCCCATTTAAGCGCACGCGGCTTCAGTTTCAGGCCCTTTGTTTTTAGCTAAATGTCGCGGGATTTTTCATGTCACGTTTCTAAGAAATGGTTTTTCAGAAACTTGCGATATTTGCTTAGATTGGATAATCTGTTATGTTTAGATGAAGATAACCTTTTTTGAAAAACACAGATGGATCAACTCTTGTTAACACTGTCATGTAACCCTTAAGGTCTGTTTTTTTGCTTGTATGTCTGGATAAGGTTGGCCGAGGATGCATATAATCAGGTTTGGTGTTTCATTGGTTAAGACTAGATAGTCGCGTTGTTGTTTAGTTGGCTGTACGAGGAATTGGATGTGATTGTTGTATGGGACTATACGATATTACAATATCATTGTTTGGTTGATTGCTTTAACAAGACTTTTTTTCTCAATTAAACCTCTGAAGAGGGAAGGAGTACACAACTCTAGGATTTGGGCTTGTTGTCATTGTCAAAATAAGTGGAAAAGCAAACATTCAGCAGTATCAAAATTTTAGCAGCATCAAAATATGAAGTGGGTTTTAATTTTTGACAAAATTATGATTGCAAAGTTTGTTCAGTTTGTTACCATATCAAAAGTTGGCAATGTTAGAATTCGGTATAGTTGATTTTCGCAACAAACTAAATAATCCTCTAGTTGTTTCGCTAATTGTTTTGAAGAAGATATGTTCAAAACGAGAACTCGTAGGAACTTAAGAAGTCAGAGTGAGCTTTCAACGTTCTGTAATCTTTTGAATTTGAATCATCAATTGGCAAACATGTCAATTGGATGAAAGTTGTCAAGGAGCGACATTTGATGGAACTTACAGTTTCATGGATTGATGGCTTAATGGTGCCTTTGTGATTCTGGAGTTATAAAATTTCAAACTTTTGTAATAAGTGGTTGTAGCTTCATTGAAGTCAAGATTGAGTTATCCATTATCTTAAAAAATTGGCAATTGTGTATATATATATATATATAGTTCCAAGGAAATTCTAGTAGCAAATAGAGATTAATTAAAAATCTTGTTCCAAGGGTACATCATCGTCGTTTTGCAAGTGGTCCGTGCCAGTTGACCTTTGCCAGAGTCAAACATAAGGAGATCACGTTGTACATACAACATGCACATATTTTTCTGGTGCAAGAACTAACGAGGAAATCCCAGTAAGTACCCGATATCTATTTTAATTCGGTTCTAAGCAACTTGGGCCTCCTCTAGCATAACAAACAGAATTTGTAAGATTTTCGCTACTTGAAAGTCAGGTAAACTTCAGAAGTTTTTTTTTAAAGAATTACACAGTATAACGCAGACACTCACAACGCACGCACACTCACCCCTATAAACGCATGCACGCAAACCCTACCCCTATAAACGCATGCACGCAAACTCTACCCCTATGAGCATCTTCGAAAACTGGGCCGGCAAATTCTTGAGATTGACGAAGTCGTACGTCGCTTCCCACTGAAAGCACAAAGCCGTTAAATCCGGAAAAATTCGTTCCCACGGGGAATCGAACCCAGGTCCTCAGGTGCTACTGTGGCTCTTGTAACCACTAGGCTACAGGCCCGTTCGCAACTTCAGAAGTTTTTTTTGCGAGGAAAGTTCAAAACTTTTTTGTATTGTTATTCAAATCAGTCCGATTTGTAAACTCGGTCCTCGATTTTCAATGGAGGATTTTAACAAGATAGGTCACGCATGTTACTAGCTGGTATGATATGGTACCATGAACCAAGGCCACAGAGTAAACTAACGACCGGCCTAAGATGCCTTTGCACCGTGATTTTGACCGTAATAATGTAGTATAAATAGATGCATTGTGCGAGATGCAGACATGGAGTGGATGATGTTCGCTTCGTTAACTCACAATGTTGTCTCTTACGCCGGCCTTGTTTAAATTAACTAATGTTGCAGATTTATATAGATTGGGATTAGGCCGAACCTTTTCATGATCTGGGTCTGAAAAGAAAATCCTGGGTTAAATTGATTTACTACAATAGTTCAAGTTTGTTGTAGTCAACTTTAATTGAAATGTTTTTATATCCTGGATTCGATAAATAAAGTCCGTGGTCTGTTTCGACAGGGGCTCAGGTTTGGATCTCTGTCTAACAAACTGTCGAACCAAAGCTACAAGATTCCCTTTTCCTTAATTTTTTTTTTTAAAAAAAGATCATACGTGGAGCAAACTTCATACCCATTTTAGACTTCAAGCCATACCGAACAATCTCATCACTCCTATCCTTGGGTTATCATCGAACTACCGAACATGCCAAGTAAATTGACCGTCCAATTCAAACACTTTTCAGTGTCAGCACTTCCGTTACAGCTTGCGCTAACATCACCCTATGTTTATATCCTTGTTATTGCAGATAAACTGCAGTAGTTTCATATTCCTGTCTTCTCTCTCCCCCACGCTAGCTAGCGTACAACGTGCTTGTTGCCTTTAACAAAAGTTGGTCCAGGTGACCAGCAGGTGAGGAGAAGCTAGACCGCTAGATCGACCGACCGACCGACCGAATGGATGCCCCCAACCCAACCATATGCACGTGCCATCCTGCCTCCTTGCTCGGTTACCAGAGCAAGATCACTAGTAGCATCAATTGTCTACTCTAATTTTACTTTATATCATTATAAATAATTTTGTACTTCACATATACAATAAAATACTTTAATTTTTAGCTTGTTCTATCATAATAATAATATTATATTCTTCATGTATCAATCATCTTTTTTTTTGTCTTTTATGTGGTTCTTTTTCTTGATTTGTGTGTATAACCTAGTTTCAAATTAAACATCCACCTATTTTCTTTTTCATACTTTCTTTATACAAACTCAGCAACAAATTTTTTGAAGCCAGTTTAGCACCCTCGCTCTTACTTGAGCCGAACCACGCGACGCCGCCCTCACCCATCACCGGTCGCTCTCCACGCCAGTAGTACGTACATCATGAATGCTCATCTATCACTACTGTTCATCCATCCGGAGACTCACTCCACTGCATATGCTCGTGCCGAGGAATGGTCGTTTTCCTCTGCACCTTTTGATAGTGCGACAGCCACCTTAGCTGGTATATATCGATCATACATGGAGTAATTCCAACGCCATGAGATCCGTGTTAGCAGGCAGCAGGGTGCTTTTGTGTTTCTATCATGTGAACATCAGAGCTGAAAGCTGATATTCTGATCGATAGGATATGCATACATGGAGGATGTATCATGTGTGTGTATACATAGGGCTGTAAAGAAAAGCTTGCGATCCACAACAATCCCATGTTTGGCTCCATCTAGCTATGCACCTACCCCAAATGGTAGAAGAATGTCGTTTTACGCTTTTTAAAGTCAATAAGAGGTGACTTTTGTTACTTTATTCTTTGTACAAAATAAAAAATATACTAGTTACATAAGTTTGGCTAACTTAAATAGTTTGCATTTTTAGTCAAGGCTAGGTTATCTATTATCTTAAAAAAAGTAGTTAGCTTTTGATATAACAATTTTATGGCTACACCATTTTCATATGGTACCATAACATCTCGAAATGGTTAAGTTTACTAGAAAGTTTTACTCAGTTCAATGATATGATATCAAAATTTAAGACATAATATAACACTTTGACATGTTATGGAAGATGAGTTATGATAGCCCTATAAAAATTACACCATCAAAACATTTATAAGCCATTGATAAAAATGCACATAATTTCCACAAAATATACCATAGTAATCTCCTAAAAAACCCCAATCCAATCATCAACCCATCGAATCGTATTCCACGCTTTGTAGACCACACCTTTCGTCCCCTCCACCGTTGAGCCATCATTTCCGCCTCACCCCTCCCAAACAAAAGCGCATCTCATCTCACACTCCCCCTTCCCCTCCAGTCGATCTCCCCCTCCAGTGCCAGTCCACTCCATCCCCACCGTCCATCCTCTCCACCCTCACCAATCTCAAAGCTCCCACCTCATAGAGAAATCCCCCGCACGGAATCCGAGTCCCATCTAAATCACGCGCACACTGAAACAGAGAGAAAAAAAAAGGGGAGAAGCGAGAGCGGCGGCCATGGCGACGCTGCCGCAGCGGTTCAAGCTGCTGGCGACGCGGTGCGCGGCGGGGGCGGCGCCGAGCCCGTCGAGGAGCCCCGCGCCGTCGTACGCCTCC
>CM002486.1:10886339-10896475 GCA_000325765.3 Leersia perrieri
GGCGGCGGCGAGGGAGAAGGAGGAGCACATGAAGCCCCTGGTTGGCCGCGGCGGCCGCACTCTGCGGGATCTGTTCGTCGCGTCGCCGGAGTCGGCGCGGCGTCGCGGCGGCGGCGGCGAGGAGGAGGAGGGAGGCATTGATGGTATTAGGACTGGTCATGGCGGCGGCGGAGGTGGTGGTGGTGGGGGAGGGAGGAGGTTCGGTTCCGGCGGGCTGCGGAGCCTGCTGATGCGGCGGAGCTGGCGGCCGGTGCTGGTGGCGATCCCGGAAGGGGAGGGCGGCGCCGGCAATCCGGAGCTCGCCATCATCGAGGAATAAATTATAAGGAAAAAAACGACGGTTAGAGAAGAGATCAAGAGCAGTGAAGCGGATATGGATTCTTCCGCTGTCTCCATCTTCTTCGTCCTCTTGCTCTGCTTCTTTGATTCTTCTCGCTTCGTTTGATTTTTCTTCTTTTCAGTTTTTTTTTATCCACTTGTTCTAGTAGTAGGAGATTTGCCGCTGTGAATATGCAATAGTACCAAATCACCACTGCCCAATCAATCGATCTCATCCCAAATTTCAATTTCACTCCTCCAACTGCTGTACATACAGGGCATGGGGAATGTGATCTTGTCAGCAGCAATACCATTGTACTCGTCGTACATTGATACCAGGCGAATTGTACATACACAATTGTATTGTATTACTACCGTTCTTCGTGCAGCCATGGCCGGTGTCCGTCTTCACGGAGGAGATAGCAAATGTGTCGTTGAGACGGCCGGGCTCGAGGCACGAGGGAGATGCGGGTTTTCAGCAGCATGATCGATCGGCTGTCTTCAGTTTCATCAGAGTTTTTCAGTCTCATCAGAGTTTAAGTTTCAGAGTTTTCAGTGGGTGGGCGACTGGCGAGGTCAGGTCTGAAGCTGCTGTGACCACACAGTCACATACCGGCCGGCATAATGCCCCTGGGCCTGCCTAGCTAGTAGCTACTGCTTGCATTTATGGTTCGGTTACCATGTGACCACAAGAAACGCAGCTGACTGGCGATCACTAGAGGTTAGGGAGAAGGAACAAGACGCGATCATCTGCTCGTGCATCGTCTACTTGCAACATCTTTTACTTACAACATCTTCTTCTCTTCGGATGTTCACTGAGTGCACTGTCGTGCAAATTAGCCCGGTCAATTCAGTGCAGAGGTAGCAACAGTGGACAAATCTGTGAGAAGTTTTAACAACAGCTTAGATCGTTCAAGAGGCAAACAATCTCCAACTAACGCCCTTTTGGACGTTCTTTAAAAGGGCCATTTAGGGGGGAAAATCCTATTTAATTGAAACTCTACAATAAATTCTTATTCTTATTTTTTTTCCAAATCAAAAGGGGCTTGAAAATATAAAGAGAAGACTCCTTACACTTCACGAATTTCCTCCATCTGTTACACACTCATTTCTTGTATATTCAAGAGTTTTCATTTTGATCCACACACACATACATACAAAATGACTACATTGCCATTCTCGTGTACTTATGCGCTACCTACTTAAAGAAGTAAAGAAATTACAAAAATTTAATTTACACTAGTATTCAAGAAGGGCTAGTTTGTATAACCTTGGTACTGAAAAACATAAAATCAAAAATTTTAATCATTTTTTTATAAAATCATTGAAAGGTTTAATCAAGAAATTAACCTAATATTGATTTTAAGTATTGTTTTTTTTGTCTCATCAACAGTTGTAACACTGCTTTATGATGTTCTAATATGCCATTAGTTAAGCTTTGTTTGGTTTTGAAAGTTGAGTGTGAGATAAAAATCGTTTGTTAGTTTGGGATAAAAAATAGATTTGATCAAAGTTTTTTTTTTGGTGGGGGTGGGGGTGCTTTACATAACGGTAAACATGAATGAGTATTAGAGTAGATGCAAAATTGAAAATTGAAAGATTAGAAAGGATATAGAGATAAAATGGTTTTGTTTTGCGGTAAAAAAAGGTTTCGTTTTATTAAATTAGGGGTGACCTGATAAGAAAATAAATTGTGTTTACATAAAGATGAAATCTCAAATCCTCTAAAATGCAAGAATTTTACTGGGTGTTCGTTGTAATCAATTTGAAATTAAAAAAGAAATAGCCATCAACTATCTGATACGATTGAAATCACATTAACGACTGCATTCAATCTGGACCATCCATTGTTTTGATCTAATCATCCAGATTTGCTCCTAGACGCCACGGTAATTACTGCTTGCTGCAACAAATCAGTGCCCCAGTGATTTGCTTCTCTGACTTGGCACGCTCTCCTCGCCTCGCCGTCGCCATCGCCGGCCGGCGTTGGCGCCGCCGCGTGCTTTGCTCCCTCCTCGGCCGGCAGCACGGCGCGTTGCCAAGGGCCATAAGGTGGACCAGCGCCCCTCCTCTTTTGTGTTCTCGCCGCGGGGGCACTCGTGAGATCAGCGACCACGCGAGGGGAGGGGAGAGGATGCTGGCGACGGCGGCGCGGTGGGCAGCGAAGAAGGGGAAGCCAAAGATGGCGCCGATCGAGATGCCGGCGCCGCCGGAGCAGGCGCAGTCCATCACGCGCACCATCTTCGACGTCGTCAGGGAGCACGGCCCCCTCACCATCTCCGACGTCTGGGACCACGTCAAGGTCCGCCCTTCCTCCTCCTCCTCCCTCCCTTACTACCCCGTGTCGATTGCCGCCGCATCCTTCCTTCTGTTCCTCCTCTGCGTGTTCCCGCTGCCCTTCCATCAGGCCGTTCGTCCCCCGCCCTGCGGAAGTGGCGCGCGCCACCTGTTCGACGAAATGGCTCACTGGGCAAAACGAACTGCGTCACCTTCTTGGTTCTTGGACGAAACCAGAAGCACTTGACAGAACGAGAGTGTCATCACTGACGATCTTGTGTTCCACTGATGTCTGATGTCCTCCCTGATTGCATACGTGATGTGTGAAAACAATCTTTGGGCTTTTTTTTGTGTTCAGGGGGTTGGGTTGAGGGGCCTGACGAGCAAGAGGCAGATGAAGATCATGATGAGGTGGATGAGGGAGAAGCAGAAGATTCGGCTCATCTGCGACCACGACGGGCCTCACAAGCAGTTCCTCTATACCACCTGGTTCACCAATCCCAAGAACGCGCCGCAGAGGCCCAAGAGAGAGCAGCACCAGCAGCAGCAGCTCAGGGGAGGTCCTCCCAGTCCAAGACCATGAAAGATGGCTGAAACAATAGACTCTGATGAATGTTCACTGCCAAGAACCGAGGTTTGTCATCTGCCATCCAGGAAGCTCCTTGAAGAAGATGGGCTTTCTCCGGGTCCAGCTTGATTGCTTGTTCAAGCATTGTAAATGTAACTGTTTTCAGGTGACTCTTCCTAGGCAGAATCTTTTCTTCAGCTTGCACTAGGAAATAATTTGAAGTGTTTCTGTACTGTCTTAAGTGCTATAAAGTATGTTCACTGCAATTTAGTTTCTTTTGGGTAGCCATTACGATTTGTGCAGCTCTATGAGAACATGGAAGCACTAAGAATGTTCAGCAACCTTACTGAGCTTTTTGAATGGGTTTGTAGACTGTAGTCCCAATACCAAAATGAATGACTGGATTCTCATGTGCTTTAGTGTAACATATGTACATGAACTGAAAAAGTATACAATTTTACACTTGGAAGAAAAACCATTATGGCCTTTACAAAACTATTATATGGTTTTTTTAGATACAGGGAACTTTGTTCTTTGTAATTTTATGTAATAACAAAAAGTAAGATCAGGATGTATCATTATTTCCAATCTTCAGTCCCAATGTTGACACCGATCATGCTGCCTTGACTGTTCAGTATCATGGTTAATCTTCCAGATTTCCCTCGTCACATTCCTCTGTAACAAAAGAGTGACACATAAGTACATAAAAAATTCCAGTGTGTGTGAGTCGTTTGATATCGTTCCATTGATATAAGCAAGCATGCAAACTAACCAGGCTCCTTTTCAATTCATCAATGGATTTTTTCCTCTCCCGAGCAAAGTATTTCAATGACTACAAAATGAGCAAGGAAGTGAGTAGCCAGTAACACTTGACAGAATATAAATTAAGTTGGGAAGGGAGACTTATATGGCAATTCTTACCCCTCGTCTCTGAACCTCAATTGATCTTCGTAATGCTTCTCTTTTTGTCAAGAGATTACTGGCTGTTGATTTTGTTGGCCGACGATAATTCTTTCCTCGATAAAGTATTATTGCATGGCTGGTAGTAAGCCTCTCTACTGCTATTAATCTACCTCCTGTCTCAACCTCAAGCATCATAGATGTGTACGTGATTTGGCGGTCCTGCTTTTGCTTGGTAATTACTTTCACAACCTCTTTATGTTTCCAGTGTTGATGAATCTCTTCAATTACACCTTCAAAGACACCACGTCTCCCTGCAAGAGAATACCCACGGATAAACAGCTTTAATTATAAGGACACAGCCACTGAATAATGTAATTCAGTGCAAAAGGTTATACCAAGCAGCACATGCTCATCCATTTTTAGGCCAATTTTTCGGTATATCCTCCTTTCCTCTTCTGTCAAGTGTTCTCTGTCTCCATCTTGCTCTGCAGGGCTCCAAGAACTATGAAGCTTTGCCAGCACCTCGTTTGATCTTTCAATCTTCTTGGTAAGCTGCAGTATACACCATTATCGCATTACCATTACCTGTGAATGTTTAGGAACTCAAAAGAAAGCACAAGGCGAGTCAGATTAAAGCATACAGTGGAAAGCCTCCATTCTTCATCTTTCAGTTCCTTCTCCAATCTATGCTTCTTGGCCTCTAGTTCAATTTTGGCGATGTTGTGTTCTTTTGTTCCATGCAAATGGTTAAGATGGAAATCTTGATACTCTCTGAAAGTTCCTACAGAACTTTTCTCTGATGATAGTCCAGCAATCATTTGAAGTGAGTCAACAGCCTTTAATCGAGCTTCCTCTTCCTTTGCCTGTTGGTCGTGTACCTGAGACTCTCGCTCAATAACTGATTGAGCAACCCCACCAGGAAGAAAATCTTTGCCTCTATATATGATAATAAAATCCTTGTTCCTCAATATGACAGTTCCTCCGGTAAGACGCTGCACTGAGGAGATTCAGTGTCATAGATGAAGATTGGAAATACATATCAACAAACACAGAAAACTGATTAAGATGGAGTTGGTTAAGACTTGTTCTCATGTTCCTTCACAGTTCACTTTGAATAAAGAATCCACAAAAAAACCGAGGAAAATGAAACAACTCTTATATATTCCTTGAGGGAAAAAAAAACTTGCCTTAAGGTTCCTGGCCATCTGTTCATTATCGGTATTTTGGATACCCACTTTGACTGCAATCTTTGCTATAAGGCTCTTTTCCCAAAGCTTCAGGATGGCAGCAGCCAAACCCTGCAGTTTTGTGTTTCTACCTGCCAGAAATTACTCAAGCTTATAGTTGTCCTGACAAGTGCAGAATACAGGGATTAATAGCAAACCCACCTAGGGCAAAATGTGTTGGGAGAGGCCGTGCAAGCTTCCTCAGGTATGTCAACTCATCATCTGATAGTTTCGGTCTGACATTAGGAGGGCATTGTCGAAATGGAGTTGTGAAGCCAGGGACAAACTCTGGAAGGAGATCAGCATCCACAGGTAGTGGTGTGTTCCACCACCAATCAATAAATCGAGGACCCAAACTGTCCAACAGTCTGTTGACTTCTCTTTCATACAGTGTTCCCTTGATAGGTTCCTCGTCCTGAAGAACAGCAATGCTTTGACCATTTTTATGAAATGTATCATCATCTTCACCATTACCATTGGTTAAAGCTTTAATCCCATGTTTCCCTTGGGGTGTAAGAATGTTAGATGTCACTGGAGAAACTTCGTTATTACAATTAACAAATTCACGATGTCGCCTTGAGTTTACTATGTAATTGCTTCCTCTGTACACAAAATGCATGTCTCCTCTTGTCCAAACAACCAAGCCTCCTGTTTTAACCTAATGGAAAAGAAGTCAAACAAACAAACATCAGAGGTTTGAACTGATTATTAGTGAGTCACCACTAACAATTTGAGAAAAAAAATCCCTCTGTTTAACCACAGTTTAACTAGGTCACAATAGATTTCATCAGCTAAGAAAACTTGACAATTTTAATCATGTCCAATTTTCGTTGTCAAATAAATCATGTCCAACTTTAACCCATACAAAGTGGGAACATATACTGTGCACACATAAATGGTGTGATTATTTCCCTGCATAGGGTTCAGCCTGGCTCGTTGCAGTGAGCCTGGCGAAGATGGGCTTGCTTCGGATGTGCAACACTGCTTTGTTTGGTTGCCAGCATCCAGGCCTAGACAGAAGTTGTTTGGTTTGCCAATAGAAACAGGCATGGCCCAAATTATTGTTTTGTTTGGTAACCGAACAACCAATGGAAAGAGGCCACGTAAGCAGGAGCTTGCTCCTCTCAGCCAGGCTCGCGCGAAACGAAATTATGATCCATTTCACTGGAGCCAGACGCGTACGCTGGTTTTGCATCCATTGAGACAGGCCAATTCAATCGGCCAGTAAACCAAACATCTGGTCATTATACCCACTGATCCTGGCTAAGCCATGGTGCAAGGTACCAAACACATCCAAAGTGATTGAATTGATGCAAGCTGTGGTACACCAAGCTGGTGAATCTGCAGGTGCTTGGTTCACTAAATGGTGTAGCATCACTTACATCAATTCAATCATTCTATCTGCCAGAAATTGCTGATCACACTGGCAACTTACTAGCAACATTGTGTTAAAAGATGGCAAAGAGAACTCATCCTAGCAACATTGCTCTAGATGATGCTAAAATCGAACTCCAAATTTCATAAAAATGCAACTAACGCTTTTGCATCAACACAACAACAATTTTTATAAAGGTAATCAAGTAGCTATCAATGTGGTACGTGATGCCGAAAATGAACTCATCCTAGCCACATGGCACTACATGAAGCTAAAAATGAACTCCAATGTTTCATTTCATAAAAATGCAACCAATACTTTTGCATCGCCACAACAACAAGTGTAAACAGAGAATCAAGTATTAGTAGCTGGAGTAGCAAGGGAATCAATCAATAAATCACCTCAAGAATCTCCCTTGCCCGGTCCATGCATCGCCGGAGCGGCTCGACGACGCGGACGCCGGCGAGCTCCTGCCCCCTGGCCCACTCCCCCCTCACCTCCTCCACCACCTCATCCGTAATCCCCGCCTTCTTCGCCCTCACCCACCTCTCCTTCCCCCGCGCCGCCCGCCGTAGCCGCTCCAGCTCGCCGGCGTCCAGCTCCGTCTCCGCCCGCGTCGGCGCCCTCACCTTCTTCTCCCGCCGCAGCACCACCTTCATCTCCTCATCCCTCGCCGCCGCCCACGGCACCGCCGCCGCTGGCGCCACCGCCCTGTTGAGTTTCCCCCTCTCCTCCTCTCGATCCGTCGGCGAGGGGGCAATCGGGAGGTGGAAGGGGACGATACTGCTGCTGATTCGATTGGGGGTGGGGGTGCGTGGGTCGGAGAGCTCGAGGGAGCGGACTTTGCGGATGATTCCGAGGACGGCGCGGCGGGTGCGGCCTCCGGGGACGCCGGCGGTGAGGGGTTTCGCCGAGCCGGGGTTGTTTCTTGGCGGCGGCGGCGGCTTGGGCACGCGGGGGTGCTTGGGAGGGGCTCCCTCGGCGGGGTCCGGCGGGGTAGAGGGGGCTTGCGGGCCGTGGAGCCACGGCGGCGGCGGCGGCGGTTTTGGGGATGGGGAGAAGAGGGGAAGAGGAGGTGGCGCCATGGTGAGGCGAGGCGAGCTCCGGCGATGGGTGAGTTTCCGGTGGAGTATTTGGGAGAAGAGGCGGAGGATGAAATGAGAGGTGGATGTCCGTTTGGAATGTGAGATTTTTGTTTTTATGGGCCCACCTGTTTGTGTGCGGCCCATATATTGCAATTTCGGCCCATGGGCCGTTAACTTCTATCCGCGTATGGACGAATGAGCTTAGGCAAGGCCCGGATTATTAGTTTATTACCCCGTCCCTCTCTCTCACTCAAAAAGATGGAGCTTGTGCCCCATACCTTTTTACATTTTAGGTTTGCTAGGTGTGAGATTGTAAGAAATATTAGTTTTTTTTTTTGGTTTCCGCTTATTTTCTCTTTTGCGAGGAGAATTTTGATTTTAGTTCTATGTGTACTTGACCTTGACCTTGACTACTTGTACAAAGTCAAGCTGAATTAGTCTACCGCTAAACTTACTAGATCGGCAAATCTACATCAGCTGAGCTAATGCTACCTCGGTTGCAAATCTCTGAGTACTAGGATAAAAAATACCTTTGAAATGATATCTGATATCTTGCGGCTGATACCGACCGAGTGTCATGCCTATAACTTTCCCTAGTTTTTCTCTTTCAAAAACTATAAATACGTTAATCAATATATCCCAACTACTATATATTTAGCACTACTTTTATCATATAACTATAAATTTGAAATGGAATATTTTGACGCCAATTATCATGAAACTACAAGTCTGACACCAATTTAATAAATTTTATGACTACAACATAATGACAATGCTAGGGATTTAACTACATTGTGTAATCCCGATAGTTTTATGACAACTTGACTTATATTTATAATTTTAACATTACTTTGGTGTTACCGTTAGCAAGAAATAAATTCAGTAAACAGGCATTTGGAGACAAATTAGGTGTTACACTTTTACACTCATCAGTTTATTCGATTGCATTGGAGACCAAAGCACGCTTGATTGAAATGTTGGTCTCCTAAACGCAAGTCCTTAAATTAATTATGTCATGCCAAAGTGTAACTTTTAGATGGAGTAGTAGAGTTGTTGCGTGCAGAAAGTTGGTGGAAGCTTGCTCGCTAGGTACTGACCATATCGAGTTCTTCGTCACTCCATCCAGCCAGTCAGCAATTGTCAATAACAAGGAAATTGCATACATAATAAAGTAACCGTTCCATGCGAAGTCAGATATTATTGAAGGTAGAAAACACAGTATATTTTGCCCTATTTACCAGTCATCTAAATATGTTTGCAATATACTACTTTATAATTGTTGGGATTGCCTCTATATTTTTCATACGAATTTCTCCCAAAGCTGGGTTAAATTACCATTCACAACATTATCGATCAATCGATCGGCTTGGCTGGCTCCATTTATCTGTCCCATTTCATGAACAAACCCGACACTGATAACTGGCCATTACGAACCGGCATTGAGGGGGGAGGGGGGGTTTATCATTTCATGAATGTTGTTATTGACAATTACGATTCTATTAGAAGGGGGAAAATACAACATTCATGCTAATTACGGTGAAAGTGACCTCACGCCTGGCCAATGACAAGGGAAGAACACATATTAGCTGGTCTATGACAAGCGGGTCCCTACCAATAGGGAAGAACACATTAGCTGGTGCTGGTATATGTTACGTCTTCTTGCCAGAGGGAGCTCAACGCCATGTCCCACATATTGACTCCAAATAGAATGGGCCAATCGAGCGACCCCTATGCCTTTGTGCCATGTGGCGTGCCCTTTTAGAGGTGCTATATATGTAGCGTCCCATCGGCATCGTGTCCTTGCTTTTGAGTTTAAGTGTGTGTGATGCATCTAGTTAGGATTAACTTGTTTCAAAATTTACATGAAAATAAAACTTTTTCCTAAAAGATGAGCATTAACTAAAACCAACTAATATTGCACATCTAAGTTGCACACTTCACACTTGACTAGACAATTAATTTAGAAAATTAATAAACTAGCTCTATAAAACCTTGTGCACATAAAATGATAAAATAAAAAGTGTCACATGCATCATGTGTAATGACTTGGTGTGCTCAAATCATTTTTGTTGTTTTTGGATCCTCATGCATGATCAATTAGGACTTATGCATGCATCACATGTAATCATCCTTTAATTCCTATGGCTAGAATAAGCAACCAAAAATCTTAGAAAATTGCACACAAGCACTTCACCTCAAAACTAGACCACCTAAGTGTTTTCAAAGTTTTATAATCTAGTTTGTGTAAGATCAAGGTTTTGATTAATATTTTGTGATGAATAATTGGCTTTATAAATAATAAATTAAATGAAATTGGTTTGGAATGTTTGAGGACTGTTTGAGTGCGTGTGATTGATGTGGGTCAGGTTGCGATATCTGTGCCC
>CM002486.1:10903047-10925157 GCA_000325765.3 Leersia perrieri
CGATCGGCTTCCGGATCATCATCGCCAACATCAATCGAAGGCGCTACAACGCATCGGTTTGACAGCCGATCAACTCCTTGGCGATCAACATACACCATCTTGTCGGTTGCAGGATCAAACTGACTGGCACAGCCTAGGCCTTCATGTGTCCGAGCGCAGAGGACTCTATCGACTAGCGCACCCGACGGCAACGCTCCATCGGCCGGTGGCAGAATTTCGTGTCAACAAGGACCCATTTGTAAATAGCCGAAAACCCAATCCCTCTTTACAAACTCCGCGGCCCACGTGGCCGAGGACGGCGGCTCCTAATCCGCATAAACCCAGGGACCTTTATGCAAAGTGCCGGCCGATGACATGTGGACCCCACTGGAAAAAGAATTTCTAAAATAATAAGAAAATGCTTTCTCTGGTTTCTTTCAAACTAAAAAATAGGTATAACATTGAAAATTCATAGGAATTTCATTTGAACTCCAAATAATGTCAATCAAATTTTGTTAGTTTCATAAATTTGTGAAATATTTTCCTATGAGCTAAAACTTGACACTTTCTGTACAAAGTTTATATCTAAAATTTGTGTAGTGAATAAGTAGTATAAATAAAGCCTAGAACTTGTAAAATCTATAAGAAATCCATCCTTTCTCCAAAAATTGTAAAACCAGTTTTGTTAATCTTATAAAATCACTCTCTGTATGTTTGTGAAATAAAACATGGCCACCTTTCTGTACAAAATAACACTTATGATTTATTTGCTTAAATTAAACATGCACACTTGTAAAATCAATAACTCGCAAATGGTAGTTGATAAAATAGAAATTCTTTCACCACAATTCTTCTAAAACCAGTGCCAACCCTTTGCATCATTTGCATTCATTTTAGAGCATTTTGGATTTTATGCTTGGTTTGTTATTAATTTCCGTATATGCGTAATTTGTATAGATGATGGTATTCTCGTCGGACTGATGATTGATGCTTGATGACCTGGTGGAGAATATTATAATCAAGGCAAGTTTTGCCCCTCCTTTGACCACATTGATCCTATATTTTTATGGGCTAAATGTTTTATTGCAAACATGCATACGTTAGCTAGTAATAATTTTGTTATAATCTATATAAATGTGGGAATGGTAGATACGACCTAATTGCTGCATTACCCACCTTGAAATATTAAATCCTTTACTGGTTGTAACCTTAGAGTGCTTTTGAGTACAATTATTTGTTCTTACATGGGTTTATATATGCTTATATTGCCGCTACATGCTTATAAATGGTTACCGCTTTATAATTACTCTCTTCGAAAATGTTATATGTGAAAATGATTATTTTGATGTTGCTGGACAGAAATTAAATGTGTGAGTATTGTGAACTGAAAATGGAGATAAACTTGTTTTTAGACTTGGGCAGCGAGTGGTGTACATATGGTGGTAGTTGTACACCGATAGGGGAAACGTTCGCCTGAATCAATTAAGGACCGAACTTTATGACACCAACTAATGAAAACAGTACAAACCACATGTGCTAAGTATGGGCTGGCCTTAACCTATTAAGTTGTTTAGAGTTTAGCCTTGCATTTTGGTAGGCTAGAGAGTATGAGCTAGCTTGGATAGTAGCTTAGAGGAAACTTCCCTTGTTGTTGATTTATTGATGTATTATGATTTTAACGTGTTGGCCGTCTTACCACACGAGTGATGATTTGTTGGGGGTTTGTCCAATACAAAGGTGTTGTGCCTCGTGGGGATGCCGGGTAGGGTTCCTCACGGCGTTAGGTTAAAGCATGGACCCGCTACCTAGCGGCGTTGCCTTGCTAGCAACGTGGGTTAACACACATCGTGCTAGTGCAAGGCTAAACAATAAACAATGTAACGGTTTCGTTGTGACCTCTAGACCGCACTCACCGTGAAGAGTGTGGTAGTGCTTTGGCTAGCACGAGACAAGCTAGAGCGATTCACATCATGTGGGATTTAAAGGTTGTACAAACTCTGCAGAGTCTAAAACTAATCGATTAGCCGTGCTCACGGTCATGAGCGGCATGGTGAAGTGTCATGAGTATAGTGTTATGATTTTGAAATGGTTGTGAACTGATTTTGAAATGAGATGATTTGTTTGTGAACTTGGGTAAAGTTCGGTGGATGATGGATGATGGATGATGGATGATGGAGAATGGTGATGGTACTACCTCGAGGGGTAGTGGTGTTTATTTACTTATACTGATACTATTATTTCTTACTTATGCTTTTACTACCATGTTTTATAAATTACCGTTGCGAAACATTGTGAACTAAAATTGGCATTTATGCAAATGAGCCTATACACTGCCTTACCTTCATGATAAGCTAGCATGTAGTATGTTAGGGTCGTTCCCGCACCTTGCCAGTAATATTTAATGTACTAATTTCTTGCTCTCTATTTTGTGTGTTGCTATCAACCTTGCTGCAGGTATTGATTGATGAGTGAAGCGTTGTCGCAGCTTGTGTGATTGGTTTCCAGGACGGTTCTTACTAGAGGATTACCCCTAGTCGGTTTGCCTGTGGTGGGTAGACACGCATTCCGCTGAGCCATTTTATTTTGGCTTGTCGCCAATGTATTAATTTAGTTCTATTTAACTCTATTTATGCTTATGCTTAGAATAGAACCACTATGTCTTTGATGTCATTGCTTTGATGAAAGTGTATTGCTAGTCACTAACATCCTGGGGACTAGCTATGCATGAGTATGGGATTGAAACAATTGAGATAGTTGTGGAATAGTGCTTGGTATTGAGACCCATAGGACGTGTATCGTGTTGGGTCACCGCCTTTGCGTGGTTGACGGGCACGTCTCGTGTGGACAGGCAAGCTATCTTGTGGTCTATCTCCTTTGTTCCACTCCCGGCGTTGTATTTATTATACCGATTCACTCTTGATCGCCATCATGTACGCATGAGGTTATGGTGGCTATTATGCGTGTATGGATCCCACCTAACCGATATCGCGGTGACGTGTAAGTGTTAGTAAGTATAATGAATATGGTGCCCCACAGTGTGGCAAGAATGACATTGGGAACATAGCCCAGCAGTCAGTGGCTGCAAGCTGCGGGTCCCGCCAGGAGGCATGACAGTCAAAACACTTTGACTGACAGTCGTCACCCCATGATAAGGGGATGTGGTGATGACGGTGACTTATCGATCGAGCATGGTTGCCATGCCATCACTTTTTGCCTTTTGCCATCACCACGTAGAAATACGTCACCTCAATTTAATGTGAGGCACGGGAGTCACGACTCCGGCAAGCTTAAGCCATACCACTCACATAGCTATGCGCGGTACGCTGCTTGGCAGACCACGCGCCGGCGCCTCAACCTAGCCCATTTAATTGATTAGGCCCCCGGGAGGTTCTTCCTAGCCCATAAAAATATAGGAATATACCGGTTGCAACTCATAAGCATTAAGCAACCACAATGTTGCAAAACGGTAGCCTTAAGGTACATCATAAGCATTGTGGCATTGGCCATAAGTTAGGCAACAACAAAAAAAAACAACCATAAGGGCAAGGCCAATGGTTTATGCTCATATAAACATTATGGTAGGACCCATGAATAGTTAGCTCTTGTTGTTGCATGCTATACAATGTATATTGCTACAATATGGGCCCACCAAGAAAATATATAAGACGATAACCAACTTCTCTTAATGATGGTGGAGAGAGAGAAAGCATTGGAGAGAAGAAGCATTTGTTTAGTCACTATGGTAAGCTTGAGGTGCACCACATAGAAATTTTAGCTATTGCTTATCTTCACAATATATAAAGTGCACCCTTAGATTCATTTATTGCTTAAGGTTACCTTTTTAGCATATTGTGATTAAGGGTGCACCACAAGAGAATAAAGAAATCAAAGAATCTATTTCTCTATCTTCTCTATTCTCAAATGTCTAGTTGGCTAGTGCGAATGGGCCCACATCTATTCTTTATACAAACTTAAGCATCGTGACAACGTAAATAACTATAGCTAACTTGTATTAATTAGGGCACGCCTTAAAGACCGTGCTACACATATTGGTGTTGTCCTTATGGAGTACTGACAATGCCTAAACTATCTTTAACTCAGTCGCAAAAAAATATATATCTTTAACTAATATTTATAAATTATCTTAATTTTCTCATCCTAAATATAAGTACAACAAATCTGAACATATCGATGTCCCGTCCAGATTCACTTGCTAGGATACATAAAAAAATATTTATATGATCGAAGGAATAGTCGTAGTACCTCCAATTAGTTAGTATATGTGTGTACTAAGGAGGCTGCACCGTGTTCGGGGAAGTGACCGAGTGAGTAATAACTGCGTACGTGTACCGATCCCGGTCCTGGCTGGGGTTTAGTTTCACAGCAGGACCCTGGAAGTTAACACTAATAACCTACGACCGTGTTGTGGTCGTGGTCTAGTCATTCAACTGCCGCATTGCACGCAGCATGAACACGAGGGACCGAGACCGACCGATCGATTTCATATCGAGACTCAATCACACGCATGCAGCTGTCACTCTCTCGGTCGCATCTTGTCGATCTCATATGCATGGCCAGCCTTTGTACATAACGCGTTTTCACCAAAAGACTTTTTTTGACTTGACTTTTACCGTGTGTTGATCAGCAGCTGATGGGTTAGTCACTGATACATACGTACGCGGGCTTGGTCCACCTAAAAAGCTCACGAAGTTTCGTCAACAAAATATGTATGCATGCAGGGATGCAGCAGGTTTCGTCGTTCGTCCAATAATTTGATCAACTAAACGGAATTCTGCGCGTACGTTGATACGAAGAAACTGTACATATATACAGAGTAATTAACTTACCTTAAATATTGAAAGCTACTGACTGTACCTCGATCTTTGCCGTCAATTGCCAAGTTGCAACTCATCAGCAGCACTGTCGCACATGCAGGCTACTAGTACTATACTAACTCACTGACTGACTGACCGATGACCCTGCGATGTGGGATGCATATGCGATGCGATATGGCAATGTACTACAGATACCATCTTTTTCCAGCCACCTTCCTGCGGCCTCCCCGGAACATTCTCAGGAGAATGTCGTCGTCCATCGATCCATCGGCGCTGCGAGTCTTTTTGTCGACTGCAAGAAAACTTGCAGGAAAACTTGCAGCAACTTCTAATTCAGTTTCCTTGTTGCAATTCCTAGGTAATAACAAGGCACCGGCTTCTCTCTCTTCCTCCCTGGCCTATATATACTGCTACCAACAATGTTGTTTCTCTCGAGCATAGTTAAGTGCACAATATGCTCTACATATAACAGCTATACTTTATTATTCAGCTCCTGGAGACAGGTAATTCAGTTGAGTATCTTCATTATTTCATCATCACACTGTTCTCACTGTTTTTCTGGTAGTTCTACATGCTTGCATCATATTATCACTCCCATTCTGACAAACTTCTCTTAGCTAACGAGTTAATCAATTAGGAATTGAGCTTCAGTCATTTCTGTTCTTACAGTTGCTTCTGAATTTTATTCTTGCATGACCTGCAGCTGTTGATCGATTGTGCTGAAGATCGACCGATCAATGTCGGTGCGAAGGCCACGCGGTGAGGAGGAGGACGACGATCAAGATGGTAGCGGCGGTTCATCTGAGGAACATAATCAGCGACGGCATGGCGGCAGGCGGATCCGCCCTGTGCTCTCCTTCAGATCGTTAGTTTAATTTTCTTCCTAGCTTCAGTTTATTTCTTTCTTTTTTTTCTTTCTAGCTTCAGTTTATTTCTTTCCTTTTTTTTTCTCCTGACCACATTAATTGTTGGAAACTCATTCCATGTATTTACGCATCGCTTCGGCTTTTTATATATGCAGAGATAAACAATGTATCATGCATGCGTATTAACTACACTTCACCTGGATCGAACTTCTAATTCATTAACTTGTGAATTGTAATTACTAATGATAGAAGCTAAATGATCTGGTTAACTAGTACTACCGACGAAAAACATGCATGTTTGCATGGTTTATATATAAACATGTTAACTTCATTTTAAGAGTTATTTTCTAGATGTGATATGTGCTCTTTTTTCAGGGTGGTTAGAAGGGCAGTAGCAGCAGAAACGATTCAGCAAATTGTTCTTAACTTGGAACCGGTCATTCGGAGGGTGGTAAGTTAGTTCGTCTCTATATCCTAGTACTATTAATTAGCTTGGTCTCGATTTCCTAGTCATTTTCACTTAAGACTAATTAGCGTTTAATTTTCATTTGTGAGACGTTGAATTCAAAATAATTCTTCACGATGTGTGGATTATAGAGCAAACAAATTTTAAATAAATTTGTCTTGAATCAATAAAACTTGCACCATTAATTTGTTATATACTCTCTGACGATTATGCATGCAGCTATCACACATACGGATGACCATTTATTCTTCTAGCTTTTGTACCATTTTCTTCTCTTGTATGTGTGAATTTCATTACACTTTTGTGTGCATATATATGAACATTCATTTTAAACCTTTTTCTGTTCGACCGTTATTTTTAATACTTTCTTAGGTCCGAGAGGAAATTCGGAACATTTTTCCGCAGCACGGTCATGACTTACCTCAAAGGTATGGTGAAATAAAATTTCTCAATCTCTCTGTAAGACTATAACCCCTAAAAGATATTAATTCCGAGGTTTAATTAAACAAGATTCATACAGAAGAAGGCAAGAGGCGAGTCTAATCAAAACTAGTAAGATTACTGAAGCGAACAGCAAATGTTTTTTTTTTCCGCAAATTCGAATGTGCAAGAACTTGTTTTGAGCAATATGCATGGAAATGTCTACTTGTTAGCATTGAACTCATATCTGACAATAAAATCAACTGCAGCAGATCTATTCCATTACAAATTCAAGAGGTGGGCGTCTCGCCTCCATTCAAGCTTGTCTTTACCAAGAAGCTCAAGTTGCCAATCTTCACCAACAACAAGCTCATTGACATTGACAAAAATCCAATAGAAATCCAGCTTGTTGATACCAGGACCAACCGCATGGTGACACCAGCAAGCACTCAACTTGGATCTTCAGTAGTAAGATTAGAAGTACTTGTCCTAGATGGCGATTTCCAATGCGAAGATGGTGCTAGGTGGACTGATGATCAGTTCAACACTGCGATCATCAAGGCTCGAGAAGGGAGGAGACCATTGCTTGTGGGTGCTACACTCAATGTGACTATGAGCAACCATGGAGTTGCAGTGATAGATGATGTGTCATTCACTGACAATTCAAGCTGGATCAGGAGTCGGAGGTTCAGAATTGGTGTGCGCGTCATCATGCCAACTGACAGTTATGGACCGAGGATCCAAGAGGCAGTGAGTGAGAGCTTTACTGTCAAAGATCATCGAGGCGAGCGTAAGTTTGATATTGACAATTTTATCGATGTTCTGGTATGTATATGGAATACTGAATAGAAGACACAAATATGATCAAATTGCATTTACCTGCAGTGTACAAGAAGCATTTCCCTCCTTTGCTGACGGACAACGTGTGGAGGCTCAGGAACATAGGCAAAGATGGGCCAATTGACAAGAGATTGGAGGCTGAGGGGATCAAGAATGTCCAGGACTTCTTGAGGCTTAACACCATGGATCCTAACAAGCTTAAAAATGTAAGTTTCCTGTTTCAGTTTGTCCAAACACCTTGAGGTTCATACTTTGTAATATAATGTTTCATTGCTTTAACACCATTCGATCAATACATGCTTTAATTTGATCTGTTGTGCACACCATGTCCAGCTCGTTGGCATGTCTGATCGGCAATGGAGCGCCACACTAAAACAAGCAAAATCATGTGACATGGGAGGGAAATGCTATATTTTCAAGTCTGAAGGGTGTGACCTTACATTCAATCCTGTAGGAGAGATCTTAGCAGCAAGAATTGGAAATCAGATGTGTTCTTTCCTTGAACTGCTCCCACATCAAATGGTAACTTCCATCTTTCCACAAAATTGTTCCTTATATATATGGAGACTGAACTTTTGGTTGTTTTATTTATTTCTTAAGATTTCCTTTTGCCTTGGTCTCAATTGCAGGTTCAAGTCAATCAATTGGCTAGCCAAGCATACCAACAGTGGGATCAGCTAGAGGAAGTAGTGGCAAATGATCAGATGCCAATTGTTAATAAAAGCTTAATACCATTTCATGAGGAAAAGCCAATGACTTCAGCCATGCCAAGTAATGAAATTGTTATAGCACCCTCACTCTCTGAGTTTTTTTTTCATAAAAATGTAACATTTTTCCTTGGACCTTGCAGTTGCAGGATATATTGATCAAGCAGAGGGATTAATGGAGAATTCAGGCTGGGAGCCGAGTGAGATGAGCCAGGAAAGCATGATCAGCTCTGGGTCTCAGAATGCTATGTATCTTGATAACATGGGAACTGCTACGACCTCCACTGCTGAAATGGTGACTATTAACAGCAGCCCTTTGGAATCTGCATCAGCTGTTCCAGGTGCTATTTACAACTGGACACCAGACATGGCTGCTGGTGATCAGTTTAGCTGGCAGAACAATACAAACATTGGCCCCTGGGATCATGCTGATTAATCATTGCTAGTAGATATCTAAGGGAGAGTTTGATTCAGCATACAGATGGATTTTTTTCCCTTATTTTCTGTTAGCACGCTTCCCAAAATGATCATTGGTGTGTTTTTTACGAACTAAGTTTATATAAAAGTTTCTTAAAAAAATCGTATGAATCCATTTTTCAAGTTTTCAATAGCTAATACTTTTAAGGGCTACAGATTAATTATTTAAGGGAGCTACCTTTTTCTAATCTTAATTTATTTGGTTCACGTCTTTTGTTTAAGTTTGTTGAGTGAACACTTTAATATCCACCGGTCAAATTAATATTGAAAAAGGAGTACCAGTTTCCACAAAACGTCTTCCCTATCAATGTAATATATTGACCTTGTAGCTCACACTGGCTAAGACCTGATAGGCCATGTGAAATTAGAGAGGACAAGAAACATGGTTGCCATTCAAAACCTTAATTTATAGCAATAAGAAGAAAAAGAAATATTGACAAATCAATCAATTCGTAACATTGACGGAACCATAGGCCAAATTTATGTTCTTTTTTTCTTTTTCTGGAGAGGAACTTTTCAGTTAGATATGAACTCCATTTCAGTCCGGCCCAGCGCAACCTCAACACAAGCTCATGCAGCCCACGTGGTCTGGGCCTACATTATGTATGGCTCTGCTTGATTTAGTGGGCTTGGAGTCCAGGCATTCCGGTCCGGCGGCCTCGCCAGGCTGATCATTGTTCGTGCGTGTAACTCTATATAGGACGGCCTTTGTTGGCCTGTTTGGCCTTTATTTGTAAAAACTGACTATCAAAATGATCGACATTTCTGGACAAGTTATGGCTTCATTTGCAATTAGTTATTTTAACGTGGTATATGATATGGAGATTTATCACACCTGATGAGTCCGGCCCAGGTGGGATTGGACGAAAGCCCGACACACCGATCCGGATTCCCCGAATCATGCAATCTTAGCACCATACGCCCAAAGTCCGACACACCGATCCGGATTTTCCGAATCCCGCAATCTTAGCACCGCAACTCCAGTACACCCACTCAGGGACCCAGGTGGGATTGGACGAAAGCCCGACACACCGATCCGGATTCCCCGAATCCTGCAATCTTAGCACCTTACGCCCAAAGTCCGACACACTGATCCGGATTCCCCGAATCCCGCAATCTTAGCACCGCAACTCCAGCACACCCACTCAGGGAAAGGCCCAATGTCCCTAAAAGACTAGTCTGATAGGGGAAGGGTGGCTCTCCCTTTTAAGGTGGCTTCCTCCTCCCTAGCTAAGCAATGTGAGATTATTCAGAGGCTTACATGTTCGCCGCCCGACTACAACCGTACTAGACGTTACAACTGTACTAGACAGTTGTGTGTTGCGTTTTTGTCAGCGGGTAATAGTGGAGGATGTCCTCATCAACATCGTTCTAATATTTTCATTCTAATTTACTATAAAAATTTTAAAAGAATCATATTATTAATTAAATCCACTTATAATCATATGTTGGATATTCACATACATGATAAATTGCTTATACTTTTTGCGCCCTTCAATTTCAAAAAGACTAAATATATCCATAGCTCTGGAATCCTCTTCCATGGATCTCTTACAACCAAAATACTTTTTAGAAGCCAGATAAAATATAATTCACCTGTAAAAAGTAGTGTTTAAATCTGAATAAAATCATATTTGAGAGAAACTTAAACTTTATTTTATTCCAATGAATTATGTTTAATTTTGAAATTTAGGGGATATCTCTTTTAGTAAGATTTTATAGACGTGTGCGTACATAAACACGTAAACCTTCATCAACCCTATAAACGCACAAATGCATACCCTACCACTATGAGAAACTCCGAAAACCTCACTGCCATATATAACTTAGTCACCACATATGCCTCACATACGCTGCCTATGACCGATGGAATATATAGTAGTAAATGCGAGAAACCGTATCAAGTCTAGTAGTTGAATTATGTATTTAATTAAGCTATGCTCACTTCGTAATTTAGGGGTGGATTTTAGACTTTTCTATAAGTTTATTTACCTTTTTCACATTATAAATCATTGCATTATTTCGTAAGTAAAACTCCCTCAGTTTTGACATGAGTTCATGTAGAAAACAACAAGGATGAAACTTTTGTCCTAAGCCACACAATATTAGTACCGTACGTACTCGCTCCGTCAAAATTTATAAGCATTTGAGAATAGAATGACGATAATAGTAGAACGAATATAGACATTTCACGTCTAGGTATTTCAAATATTGATTCCCCTGAAAGTGCCCTATATAAAATAGATGCTTCTAGAATGCACATGTATATATATACATCTATTTCGACGAAGCTTGCACGAATACCACGTGAATACTAATAAGCACATGAGCACACGTCAGAGTAGTACTGTATGTATGTACAGAGTATATGAACACACTAATGTACGTACTCAACAATTAATAGATTAATAGGAATGGCAGTAACTAGTCCTACATTATTGTTGCCCAGCTAGATTTGTCTCGTCAGTTCCCAATGAAAGTCTAATAATATATATCCACTGACGAGCTAGTAATAATATGCACGATGAACACGTACATAACACACGGTTCTGATCGAACAACCACATGCACACTCTCGGCAACATGCTGCAACTTAGTAATATAATAGTAGTAATATTCTTATCTGATTAAGGAATACCACGAGCATATATATACACAACCTACACATTGCTATCATCGTCACCACAAACACAAACAACCAGTCAAGCTAGAGCTTGCTACTCCAACAATGGCAACGACGACGATCACCCTCATGACCACCACCACCACCCTCCTCTTGGTCATCTTCTTCGTCGTCACATTCAATGGGAGACTTCCCAATGTGCCACGAGGAGATCGAACATCGCAAGCTAGCAGCCGGTGGCCGCAACGCCGTCGAGGCCGGGCGGACGGCGATCTGCCTCGTCGGCGCGGCACGGCGGTTCGAGCTCACCGGGCCGTCCATTGTGCGGAACGTTCTGGCACAGTATCCACAGGCGGATCTCTTTTTGTCACCCATGGGTATACAGGTTAGTAGCTTTCATCTCTCAGCTCTCTGTCTACAGTTTGAGTATTATCAGGATTGCTAGCATGGGAATAAGCTTGGTGATAGGTCTATTATAGAAGGAAAAAAAAAAGAGATCTTGACATGGCATGGAGTACTTAACCCCTAAAGTGTTTGTTATGTATTATTCTATACATTGTATAAGCTGTTTCCTAAAGAAGCTTCTAGAAACTAACATTAAAATAAATGTGACATTATATTGGTAAAATGAAATGAAGGCTTGTTACTGGTAGTGGTCTAACAGCAATCCATTTATCTTGTCTTTTATTTATTTTTATTTTTATTTTTGCATAGACCATTGGATTATATGCCATAGAAAGAGTTCATGTCTCATTTAATTCTCATCTGTGTGCTGGTTATAGGGTTTGCTACAGTATTTCAATTTGGTGCAAGGATGCATGGATCTCATAAAATCCCATGAATCAAGAGAAAACTTCACATACGACTGGATTGTCCGGACAAGGGTAGACGGGTTTTGGGCCGGCCCACTTGAGCCTAGCTCCTTCATACCTAACACATACGTCATTCCTGAGGGCTCTCGACATGGTGGCTTAAATGACAGCCTAGGAATCGGCAAGCGAGACATTTCGGCAATGGCATTATCTCGGCTCAGTACACCTGACAACCTAGTAGCAGCAGGTTATAGTGGCCTCAACTCTGAGACAGCCTTCCTGACCCAAATGAAGTTGGGCCAAGTCTCAACCCAAGAGCACTCGTTTCAGTTTTGCATCATGTCAGATCGGCGGTACAGTTTTCCACCAAGCCAGTACACAACTCCTGTGGCCTCCTTGGATATCCATGGACCGCTGAATGGTGCAAAATGCCGGCCGTGCCGTGATCCGTACGTGGGCCAAGAAGCAGATGAAATTTGGGCAAAGTTGGACACAAACCGAGGATGGGTAGAGTGGAGGAATGGTGCATTAGGGCTATGTAATGCTACAAGCGAGTGGGAGAAAGACTGGGGAGAGGTTTTTGATGTTATGGTTGGGCCCATTGCAGCGGCAGAGAGGAAGAGGGTAGCTGCTATGTCAGTCGAGGAGTGTGTCAGCGATTTGGGGGTGTTTATGGGGAAAACTGCTCAATGGAAAAGTCCAGATCCAGTACATATTTGTCAACTTGGGCTAGCCAAGAGGACCATCGTACAAAGTATATCGAGTTAATGAATCAAAATTGGCTTCAAAATTATCCTATTCATTTCGGTGTTAATCCACTCCAAGTTTAAAAGAAGATTCTGAACCTACCTACCTTCAAAGACATCGTATGGTAAACTAACCTTGTACGGATATCTTTATTAATTGAATGAATACATAATTCACGTGTCGAGCAATGCTTATCTTCCATCCTTGAAAGTTAAACTCATCTGAGCCTTTCAAAGATGAAATTAATTCCTCTTTAAAATGTTATGACATCCAGTAACAACTAACAAGAGGCAACGAAAGAAGAGACCGGTGAATCAAATCGTTCATGGGAAAACACCCCCTCCACCTAACTTGTACCGACAAGCATTTCTGATCAATTAACACTTGCACAGAACAACAATACTGATTCTACTAGATTATTCCATCTTGAAAAACCACAAGACAATTTGGTAGGATCCATGGCTATTTAAGCAGCTCGATGACTTGTCACTGGGTATCATCATATCATCATTAGCAACTAATTAACACAAGAACAAGGCTACTCAAGCAGCCATGGAGAGATCAGCTTCCATCACACTAGCTATGCTTCTTCTGCTCGCTATGATCATGGCGGATCAGCTCTTGCCGCCGGCGAGCGCCCAGGTGTTCTGCCGGTCGCAGTTCAACCTCGCCAACGAGGCGTGCAACATGCGTGCAACCTTACCCGGTCTGAGGGCCCCACTGGTGCCACGTCAGCAGCATCCGCTCAAGCTCAACGAGACGTCGGTCAACGGCAGCCACCGGAGACACGGGCACAAGTCCAGGAACGGCGGCGGCAACGACGACGACAGCGACGACGGAGACTACTACTACGACGACGGCGACGACGACGAGCAGGGAGGGGATGAGGAGGGGCGTGGCGGGGAGCGGCGGCGCCACCGCCGGCACCGGCGAAACGTCGACGTGGACAGGGAGGATCCCTACGACACGGCGTGCTGCCGGCGTCTGATGGCGCTGGACAACTCGTGCGCCTGCCAGGCGGCGGCGAGGCTGCCGGCGTTCATGACCGCCGTCCACCACGTCGTCCGCCTCACGCCCGTCGAGGGATGCCACGTCACCTTCGAGTGCCCCGGATCCTTCTAGACGTCGCAGATGAATGATAAATCAATAATCTGTATCTAGTATTTCAATTACTGCAGAATCAAATATGTTACTAGGATGACTAATCGAGAAGGAAATAATATGTTACACTCGATTATACAGATAATGTGGAGAAATTTACCTGATTGGTTTACATTAGTCTGACATTGATTCCATGCGTGGATGGATCATGGATGGATCGATCAATCGAAGAAGGACGACAGATCGGTATCCGTGAGGTGCAAGTCCATGTCCTTGCCATCCAAGAACGGCAAGGGGATATGCCCAAGATCCGCGAGGCCAAACCCGAAGCGGTGGTCCTTCTCCGCCGCGAGTTCATCCTCCAGCAGAAACGGATTCTTCGCCGGCGCCGCCTCCAATGCCAGAGCAGCCGACGTCGACGACGACTCCGTCGGATCATCCGACTGTTTCTGCTGCTTCTTGTCGCCGCCACCCGATGCACGTCGTCGCGGCGCTCTACGGGTGCTCTTGACGGCGCCGGCGGAGATCGTCGACGACGTCTTTTGCTGCCTCTTGCGGCCGGATGCGCGTCGCGCCGGTTGATGACCGATCTTGGCGCCGCCGGCGCCGGCGCCGGCATCAATCTCCGCCTTGGGCACGGCGGCGGCGAGGGAGGCGCGGACCTGGGCCTCGAAGGCGTCGTGGGCGGCGAGGGCCTCCTCCTGTGAAGGGAACGTGCCGAGCCATTGCCGGACGTTGAGGCGGTGGTCACGGAAGTCCACCGCCCACCGCCCTGGCTGCCGCTGGTACACGCCGCGGAGTGATCCCTTCTTGCCGCCGACCGTCGCCGCCGACGCCGACGCCACGGCGCGGCGCATCGTGTCGACGATCGTCGACGCCGACAGAATTTCGGAGAAACTGCGAATTGATGATGATCTTACGTTCTTGGGTATGATCTTAGAATCAGCGACACAACGACCTTCCTAAGGCGGCGAGTGTGTCCTGCTTGCAATTATACCGTGCGGGGCGAGGACAATGGAGTCGGTGGCGTCCGGATCGGAGTAGGAATTCTTCACCCTCCGAACGGTTTACCGCCATGAACCACAACTTCTCCTAGTCCCAGTCGGTTACTATACTGTAGGGACTCTAGCGTAGGGAGCAAGGTTAATTTTCCGTGCGAGACTGCGAAAGCTGTGCGATGGAATGATGGATCAGTTGGAGGATTTTGGTCTACTAGACTAGCCGATAATCTCTCTCCATGGATGGATTTTATTCTATTTCCCTAACTCCGGTTAAAAGTCAGTTTCTCTTGCTATATTACGGGGAGTATCTATATATCTGTCGACACATTTTTCTAATTGAAATCAGTCAATTTTTTTTAACACATGATTTACCTCGTTCAAAAAGTATCGAGCACAAACATTGAAGAACACTGGTCATTTGACAAAGTTAAGATTATAAGTAGTTTACACTACTACTGCAGATTTCACAGCGTTTGGAAATTATTTTTTCATGGCGGCCACGACATGAAACCGTCAGCGCAAAAAAATAGAAGGGGTCATGGACCGTCAGCAAAAATATATCTTCGCTAGCAGCCAATGTAACCAAGCCGCCAGCGAAGACATATTATTTTCGCTGGCAGGCTTCATAAGCAGACAAAAAACATCGAATTTTTGCTGGTGGTTTGAAGACATCACCTGCCAGGGAAGATTGCCATATCTTCGCAGGCGGCCCTTATAATAGGCCCAAAAAAAATATTTTCTATTGCGGTGCCTTGCGAACCGAGATATGTTGACCGCCAGGGATAATGCATCACCTATATCAGTCAGCTACAGTAGTTGCGGACATGGAGGAAGTACATTATGTTTTATCTTTTATTTGGGGCTCAAAATGAGCAAACTTTGTAAGAAATATTGTGCATGATCGATATTCTATTTATATATATATATAGTTTTGATAGATTTATTTGTAGCAGATCAATAGATTAGTTAATTAGCATATATCTCTCTCTATTTCTCTTCTATCTAGATCTCTCTCTCTTCCAGAGGAGAAACATAGGGGTAGTTTGGTAATTTTTGTTAGCTAGTTCTATGTTGATTTTTGGCTAGATTTAATTACATTTAAACCAATTAAGTTGTAATAATTTGTCTAGCTAGTTGTATGTTGATTTTTGGCTAGATTTTTTGGAAAAATATATATTTAAACTAATTAAGTTGTATTAATTAAATTTGTTGCAATAAATGCATAGATAGCGGGCAAAGCATGAATGTATAAAGATATCATCCGTCATACATTGAAGGAGTCAACATATCCAATAAAGATGCTAAGAAGAATGTTGCATCTAAGAAGGAAATTAGATGTCCATGCGCGCATTACAAAAATCAGAATATTTGGATCGATCCATCTGTAATCGAGCAGCACTTGGTGATGCATGGATTTGTTAAATGCTACATAAATTGGTCATATCATGGTGAGATCCCAAGCAAACAAGTTCCGAACCATGTGCCGGTACGGCCAGATGTAGTCAACTAGAATGAGGATTTGCTGATGATGTTGTCGGCGGTGATGGTCAGCATAATACAGTAGATGATGCCGATAATAATATTGTCAGCGTAGATGACGGTAATATTGAATTGGCGGAGATGTTGCATCATGTTGAACCAGAGGTTATAGCTGGGTCCTCTCGTAGGTTTGAGAACTTCAATGCATTACAATAGACAACGAAGGATATTTTGTACGATGAGGCAAATGGTTGTGATAAGGATTTCACATTGTTACGAACGGTGCTTGAACTTATGAGATTGAAGGCCAAAAATGGTTAGTCCGACAGCAGTTTCAACAATTTGTGGTTCTGTTGAAGAAATTGTTTCCGAAACCCAACTCCCTGCCTACCAGCACATATGAAGCCAAGAAGCTTATTTGGCCGTTGTCACTGGGTGTGCGAGAAATACATGTGTGTGTTAACCACTGTATCCTGTTCCATAATGAGTATGAGGATTTCAACATGTGTCCAACGTGCAACACCAATCGATACAAAACAAGTCGTAGCCAGTCCGAGGGTCAGGATGTTGCCGTTGACGAGATAGAAGACAACAACAAGAGGAAGATGCCCCAGCTTGTCATGTGGTATCTTCCAGTGAAAGATCGATTGAAGCGTTTGTTCTCGAACCTGAGGGATGATGAACTTATGAACTGGCATCATGAAAAGCCGAAAAGGGATGGGTTGATTCGACATCCGGTGGATGCTCGAGAATGGAAGGAGTTTGACGCAAAGTACCATAAATTTGCAGAGGACCCAAGAAATGTCAGGTTTGCATTGAGCACAGACGGAATGAATCCATTCGGTGACTTGATCAGCTCACACAGTACGTGGTCCGTACTCCTAACCATGTACAACCTCTCTATGTGGCTATGTCAGAAAGGAAGTATATTTTGTTGACCATCCTTGTACAGGGATCACGAGTTCACGACAACCTAGCAATGTCATGGATGTCTTTCTGGAACCTTTGCTAGAGGATATGACTGAACTGCGGAAACGCGAGATCCGAATTTGGGACATTCATGAGGGAGTACTTCACGCTGCATGCAATTATCTGTCACTATCAATGACTTGCCCGCACTGTTTTCCCTATCAGGACAGTTCAAGGGGAAGACTAACTGCGTTATTTGCGTGGATGGTATGGTGTACAGGTATCTTCAAGGATCAAAGAAGCTAGTTTACATGTGGCATCGATGTAGTGACCTGAGTTTTTCCGCCGTAAAAATTATTTTAATTAAAACGTATTTACAAAATTTTGGTTCTTTGATTGTGTAATTAAGTCTTAGTGCCAAGCTCAATCCCAATTCCTTGTTTCCCTGTCCTGAGAAATCCGATCCAGAAAAATACCCAACATCAAATATCAAAGTGTTTGTACATATCTTCCTCCAAAAAAAAATATTCCTCTCCCTAAATAGATTGTCTTTCCCTATGAGCCCCAATGAGCCCCCAGAAATTTTCCAAAATTCTCAAATACCCATTTTGAATTGAGGTCGCTTTCTCTTTCTACCTCTAGATCCTACCAAAAAAAAATTCTAGAGGAAATTTGTTAAAACTTTTCTTTGTTTTGGGCTGTTTCCTTCCCTTCCTTTCAATCCAACCCAACTCCCCTGCCCTTTCTTTCTACCCACCTGGGCCAAGGCGTCGGCCTGTTCCACCAGCCGTTGTGGCCCAGCCTCTCCCTGCCCACGCCGTCGCAGCGGCCCACGGTTCGTTTTCCCTCTCCCAGCTCGCGCTCGCCCGCTCGCTCTCCCGCGTGTGCACGCCCGCAAACGCAGCAGCCGCTGACCGCTCGGGCCCACACGCGAGTGGATGGAGCAACCACCCGCGCGCGACCGCAACGCGCGGCCATCGACCTCCTCTGACCTCCGTTCTGCCACCGTCGCCACACGTCGCCGCCGCCTCGCCCGCTCGCCGCCCCGGCCTTCTCCGTTTACTGTGTCGCCTTTAACTTCTCTGCGCCACCGCCGCGCCACGACAAGAGACGCCACGCGTCACCGCGCCGGCTGCCAACCCCCACATCCCCGTCGCACGCTAAGCCATCGCCGTCCCTGCCGCGTCGCGACACCGCGCCATACCATGTGTTGTCCCGTCGCCTGACGTGCCGGCCCCGCCTCTGTCCGTATCACGACACCACCGGCCCCTTTCAAATCATCGCACGCCGCATTGAACTCCCCTGCAGCTGGCAGTTGCGCAACTCGACGTGCCGCTCGCCTCGCCTACCGCGCCACCGGATGCGACCGCTCGGCCGCCGTCGTCCCGTCCCCTCCACCCGGAGGCCGTCAGCTGTTGCCACGATACCCTTCAATGTCCTGTGCCATTATTACTTCCCCTGCGCCGGCCGTCGCCATCCCGTCCCCTTTGAGCCATAGTGGCCGCCGGCATCACCCGAACCCCTCCCGGCCACCGCCCCCTATAAATAAATACCCCCTCCCTTTTCCTCACCACCGTCCACACCACACCGTCCCTCTGCCTCGCCGTCATGCCGTAGCTCCCCCCACTGTCCGCCCGCCACCGCATCGCCAGTAGGGAAACAAAGAAAAGAGAAGGGGAAAGAAAGAAAGAAGGGGGGAGAAGAAAGAGATGACAGGCGAGCCGTACCTATCAACTTTTCCTCTCTCTCTCTCAGATCTCTCCCCTCTCTCTGCTGGGCCGGCCCATACACTTTGGGCCTCAGTCCGTAGTAAACCGGAGAAGGAAAGGAGTAGGACAGTCTGTTTTCCATCCCCCAACAGACTGGCCTCTCTCTCCCCCTCTTCTCTGATAAGTTTAGTTTAAGCCCCCCCTTCTAAGGCCTGTTTCCTCTAAAGAAACAGTCTATCTTTGGTCCTACCTCTCTTCAGCCTAACCCAAACACAAAATAAGTCCAGCTTTGGTCCTCTTCTTTTCAGCCAAGCCCATACAACAAACAAGTCCATTCCTAGTCCCTCCTCTCTCCACCACCAGAGCCCATCTCCCTTTAAGCAAGTTTATAACCTCTCTCTCTTCCCAGCACCCAAAGCCCACTTATTCCACAAGGAAGTCCAGATCCAGTCCCTTCTCTTGCTTGTACAACCCCTTTACACAAGCGAGAACATCCATCCTTCTTCCTTCGACTCCAATCCATCAGCCACCAATGCGCTCTCCCCTTCAACGCCGCCACCGTTTTCTTGTTTCTGCCACCATACCAAAGAAAGAGACGACAAAGAAAAAGAAGAAGAAGGGGAAGAATCCATATAATCATTTCCCCCCTCTCCCTCCGTTTATCCCCTCTACCTAGGCCAATCCACTCAAACCAAACCCTGACCATGAGGGAACCGAGAAGAAGAACCTAGACACAAAGACCGCTTCTAGTTTCCCTTTACCCATTCCAGAACCCAAAGTATAAAATTCAGTTTGTTTCCCCATCTCTCACGTCCATATACATATATCTATAGTATCATCGATCTCCCAAAAATCCTATCTTTTGCTCCGTAAGTCCGATCGACCCCGTTCAACTCCCTAAATCCTTCCAAAAATAGGATCTAACCTATGGCACTACTAATTATATTTATAATATATTTTTATCTTGTAGACTTCTGGGTAGGATTTCTGTGTGTGCTCGCTAACGTACATTCGCCCCCAGAGTCTTCCTACCGAGGCCATAAATCAAGAAGATGAGACAACCATGATCAGAATGTTTTCCACGGGACGATCGCCTATCGGATTTATCTGGTTTCCTCTGAAGACTGAAGAGTGGAAAAATCATCACCCAGGCAAGCCACTCTTTGATCATATTGTTCTTAGTTTTTTTTTAATAAAATGTTTGCAACTCGCATTAGGATGTGCACGATTATACTACTCGGCCTCGATTAGTAAAATCGATGGACCTACCCAGTAGATGCATTACTTTCCATAGGAATTGAATAGTTACGATAAGTCCTTGTCGATACACCTCTAAATTGATGTGGGGTATTCATACTCTCGGGTATGAGTATCCGTCTCAAACCCCTTGCTTATCACCATATTACTGTCTTGGAATAAATGTTGATGAATGGTCGTTTTTGAGAAAATGCTTTGCGAAGTAAAAACTCTGTTTGGAGAAAAACCTGCGATACAAACCTGCACCGGTGTGTTTAGGGTTTGCGGTCGCGATTAAGGATCGATTCCTTTGGGAATTCGATCCGAGCATCTTATCGTAGTACCACGCGGGAAACATGGGAATACCCCTGGGTGGAGTCGCCTTTCACCGGCGATGGAGAGGAAGGAGGAAGACTCCAATCAGTGAGAGTGAGGGCACAAAGGACATTTGACAGGTCCAAAGTGGCAAAAAAATAAAAAAAGTAGAAGTGGCATTTGGATAGGAGCAAAAGAGTGGCAAATAGTTAAATTCCCCGTATATATATATATGTATATATATATGTATATATATATATATATTGCTTGGTTGATGGAGACACACTGAAGACAAAACACTCGCACAAACACCACTCAATGGCGGATCTGCCATATGGGGACGGTGGGGGCTAAAGCCCCCACTCCCCCTGATCGGACTATGGGAGCCTCCATAAGCCTACACTAAATTTTATTGCCATGTCTTCACTAGAATGGGGGTTGAAGCTTCTATTTGTTAGTTCAGCTCCCACTATTTTTTATTTCTGGCTCCGCCCCTGCTATTCACGTCTTGTCATTTCTGGATCGAGATGGTGAAAGCAAGTTTGAAGACTTATTTTGTCGCCATCATCGTCCAACTGATATACACTGCATGTTTGTGATATCCAATGCTGCTTTCAACCACGGAATGAACATCTACATCTTTATCTTCTATCGCTAGGCAGTTGGCTCCCTCATCTTGCTCCCTACAGCTCTTATACAAAGCTATGTAACAACCCATATCTCTCTCTCATCTGAAATCAAATCGAATCAGATCGTGAATTTTTATTTTGAAAAAAGAAATCCTAGTATCGGTTTGGCAAAGAAAAAAGTGATCGTCTTCATCATCGAGATCGTCAGATCGTGACGATTGGTGGGAGCTGTCGTTATCACTTTAGGCCTTGTTCGGTTAGCCTTGTTGCCAACCCAGGCAGGAACTATTCTAGGCCTGGTTTAAATAGATCCAGGTGGTTCACTAAAAATATAAAACCACCTATGGATTTGATCCAGGCCTGTTATTAATCCACCTCTTCAAAAAAAAATGCATTTGGTTTGAGCTGGAATGAAACCATGTGTTTTAGTCTATTTGATCAGCAGCAGTAGTAGCAAAAGATTAGAAACATTTCAACACACGCAACCACAACAGTTCAACACATGCAGCAATAGTACAGACCTTGATCAGTATCAGAACCAATTATTCAACAGTTTGAATTCAAATGAAAAATGCCAACAAGGACTGAATTCAAATGAAAAATGCCAGCTTCAGATTACATCCCAAAACTAATGGCATGAAGAAAAAACTACTCCTGATGAACAGATCAACCGCTGCTGCACTGGTCAACATTAGCATGATCACAGACCAATTACCACTGCAAAAACCTGTCGTCTCAAGTAGTTGAGCCGACTAAATCACTCTTTTGTTTCTGTATAAAAAAAGAAAAGCAACAGCTTTATTGACTTTTCATTTCATTTCACTTGTATCTTATGAAAAGAAACAACTTTATTGACTTTAATCACAATATGCTGAAAACTAATTTTTGTGCATCATTAGTAGAGAACTGAGATGTAGGACGATTATATAGGGTTTACTGAAGAACATATATACCAAATC
>CM002486.1:10925257-10955271 GCA_000325765.3 Leersia perrieri
GGACTATACACATAATATGAAAACAAACTGAACAACTTCTAACAACAGGAAAGTTTCTACAGCTGCAATTAAGGCATTTCAGTTTGAATAAGACCTACTTAACAAGAGACATATGTTCACCAATAGCCCATATGTTCACCGATAAAATTAGTACAGCGCAAGGTCTGTATACAAAGACTGCTCCAAGGCAGATAATACAGTGTTATGCAAGAACTTTTTGCAGATAAATTGATTTTTTTACTACCCAACATGTCCATGAGTAAGACAGTTGTCAGTCTGGAGAATAAATGTAATTAACATTGCATCTCACCACAGTCTCTCTCACACACACAAAAAGTACAGCATACTGTTTTAGCCAAGCTTTCATAGACAAGAATTTTTGGTAGCTAGGATACATGCTTTTGCCAGTTTTGGGCATGAACTGGTCTCTTCTTGTCTGAATATCTTAAACAAGTTTACCTGGTAGGAGAATTGCTTATAGGAACATACACTTCAGTTTAAATGACTAAGGAAAAATAGCAAATAAATGCCAAGAAATCGGTCTAGCCTGCTTGAATAAATATGAAGTTTCTTGAGTTCATTTATCTGATATTCAAACCTATGATATGCATGCTCATAGGATGAGAGACAATACCTGCTGCTTTCCTACGCGACTTCTTGGTGCCAACAATGCTATGAGAACTGGATGTTCTCACATCAATAAGGGATGTTGGGATACCGAAGCACAAAAATTCAGAGTAATCCTCACCTATCAAGCTATTGGCATGACTACATGTATACCTGATAAGCATGTAGGATCGAACACAATAAGTAAACCTACTAGAGTGGGTGAATGGTAGGTAGCAACAGCGGAAGTTAATTTTCGAAATTAAAAAACAGACTGATAACGCTTCAATAAAAATTAGATTGCGCAGAATTTAACCGTTGGATCGAATGCAAATTTTTACAGATTGTAATATACGAAGTTTTGAACAACTTCATCGGAGGGATTTGCAAACTAATAAACAGTTTAAAAGATATAAAATTCGCAATCCAGATATATCAGAAAATTCAGTAAAACTAATCGAGCAACATACAGAACCGGAAAATCTCGTCGATGCCGTGTTGATTGAATATGATCTTTATTGCTCTGATATAGTTTTTACAAGGAGTGGAGCCGTTTTTATCATTTTTAGAAAAATTCACCCATGACCGGTTTGCAAACACATACGGTCTGACCGGACCCCGAAAACCCGTATTTTGCCACCTCTTTTTCGCAAAACCAATTTCTCTTTCCTTTTTCTGTTTACGGACAAGTCTAAAACAGAAACCAACCAAATATCCATCTTTTCCACAAAAAGAACAAGTAAATTTTTCACGACAAGATGGTTTGTAAGATTTCCATTCAACGGTTGGTTTTGCAATCACATGCTTAGTTCTAGAAGTTGAAGCATTAAGAGAACCCATGATACCAGCAGACTTAAAAACTGTTTTCTTAGGTTTAGGTTCTATCAAAATTTCACCCTTATCAATTATACTCAAAATAACAGACGGGTGAGTAGCAAAGTGTTTCATAGCATCAAAACCGATTCCTTTATTGAAAGTGCTAACTTTTGATTGATCCAAAATCATGTTAAGTTTATTTTTACCATTAGAAAATCTTTGCAAAGAGCTTTTTAAATAAGAAACTTCACTTGATAGTTTAGTACAATTTTTACAATCAATCAAAACAACTTTAGCTTTGCGACAAGTTGAACAAGAAAGCATTTCATGATTTTTAACAATATCTTCCATGTGCTTAACACGACCTAATGCATTATCCTTCTTAGCTTTGTTAGCAACACAAGTTGTACAATTTTTAGCATTAGAAACTCCTTGAAATTGTTTTAACCTTTTTGCACAAATTAAATTAAACATCGAGCTTGCATGAAAAACAACTTGATATTTTTTCAACAGAGATTTGGTCAAAAATAATTCATCAGTGAGTCGTGTATCTCAAGCAATTCCAAGAGCAAGAAAGTTTTCAAGTCTTTTGATTTTATCTATCGCAGCTTCCAATCTAGTGCAATTTTCAACATTAACAACTCTTAATTGAGAAATTTCAGAAAATAAAATCTCACAATTTTTACAATCATCATCATCAGGAATTAGAGATTTTAACCTTTCAATTTCAGAATTAAGAGATTCAACAATAAAATCATATTTCTTACTCTTAATTTTATATTTTTGAAGCTTGCAACCAAGATTAACAACCATCTTTTCAAGAGAATCTCGTGAAGGGCAAAAAGAAGAATATACCTCATCAGTGTCGCGGCCGGAGTCATATTCATCGGCACTTCACTCCCCACAAGCCATGAGAGCTAATCCATTGACATGTTGTTCTTTCCTTATACTCTTGTCATTATGCTCGTTGCACTTGTTAAACTCGGGACATTGAGCTCGGACGTGATTAAACTCCCCGCACTCCAAACAACGAAGCCAACTTCCTCTTTTTCTGTTTTTGACATTATACAAAGCTCGAGAAAACTTGTTAGTCAACAAAACCAAGTCCTCCTCGCCGAGTTGTTCGAGTTGATCATTAGACATGGCATTCAAAGTGGTAAGAATAGTAGAGGGAAAATCAACTCCATCCAAGACATATGGTTTGGTCGAAAATTTTTTAGACATGGCTAAAACTCTAGATCGGTAAAGATCAAAAAGAGTAAACAAGGCTCTGATAACACTTGTAGGATCGAACACAGTAGGTAGTAACAGCGGAAGTTAATTTTCGAAATTAAAAAACACTGCTAACACTTCAGTAAAAATTAGATTGCGCAGAATTTAACCGTTGGATCGAATGCAATTTTTTAGAGATTGTAATATACGAAGTTTTGAACAATTTCACTGGAGGGATTTGAAAACTAATAAATAGTTTAAAAGATATAAAATTCGCAATTCAGATATATCGGAAAATTCAGTAAAACTAATCGAGCAACTTACGGAACCGGAAAATCTCGTCGATGCCGGGTTGATTGAATATGATCTTTATTGCTCTGATATAGTTTTTACAAGGTGCAACAAAAACACCCCTCTCTCAACTCAAAAACCTCGGATTAAAAGCAAAAGGTCTAACCCTAATTTTCTAGTAAAAAGTTAGAACCCTTTTGCCTCAACCCTTCTCTCTATTTATACCTATAGCAAAGAAGCCACGACCCAGCCGAAACAAACTTTCAGCGGTGATCTCCACGTCAACCTGCTCGTCCACATGCGAGGCCCTTAAAATCGTAACCACATACGATATCGTCTTCTCTCAGGACTTCTTTTGAATTCCATCATCACGTGCACGTGTTGGTCCTGGACATCGGTTACACCAGCCATCCAATCCAAACGTGCCAACCAGGAACGTCGACCAAGTCAACGACACAAGCATACGCAGCCCATGCATACGATGCATGCTGCTGTACACCGAACCATGCATCCATCAAACGATCGAGCTGCATTATGCATACACGTACACGCATGCACAAGCACGTATACACACGTGCATATACCGCTTGCACATCGCCTACCGTAGCACCATATATTCTTCTTATCTTCCTTCATGAACACCGGCGTTTGCACCAACCCTGTGAAAGCCGTCACGAACAATACCCATACGGTATCCCTCTACCGTGCGTCACCTTGCGTCAATCTCGTCACCCGGCATCCTTGATCGCTCCGGACATAGACTCCACCTGAGTCTACTCCCGATTCACCGTTGACCGAAGTTAACCCCAAGACATCTGACTCTAAGTACATCTTGTCACATGGCCTCCCAACTGCTCGGACTTCATCTCCTCCCTGAACCTAGTCCTAGTCCTCACCATTGACCAAGCCTTGACCTCAAGTCACCTACACACAATAGACAAAACAACCGTTTCTAGGCACAGATGTCGCAACCTAACCCGCATCAGTCACACGCACTCACACCACTCATTAAATATTCCAAACCAATTTCATTTAATTTATTATTTATAAAGCCAATTTATTCATCACAAAATATTAATCAAAACCTTAATCTTACAGGGCACCCGGCGGCGAATGTCCGGATTTTCCCTCTCTTTCACGGTACTAATGGAGGAGCAATTTATCGATCTGAATCTTAATGTAAAACAGATCAACCAATCCAATGAGCAGGTGTATGTATAGATCAAAATAAAAGCAATTGCTTAAACAAACCAAAATCACAGATAGTTCAGCAGCTAATTATTAAAGATACTTGTCCACCCGTGCCTTGAAGGACACGATCAGAACAAAGATGAAACCAGAGGTCACGCCGCGGAACAACGTCCGGTCACAACCCTCCTTCACAGCAAGTCGCCGGCGACAGAAACTCAATTAACTTGGAGATGGGAGCGCATCTTCCTGATGCGGCTGGGGTAAACCCTAAGCAAAACCAAAAAACCAATTTAATCTCGTGTTGCCAATACTCAGCATATATATATATGGATGTATGCATGCATGCTAGCACGCACTAATACGACTTAATACGACTCAACAGGCACAGAGACCCCCAGACCAATCCAACTCTTACGTGACCAGCCAACCAAACATGGCCCGATAAAATAACACTAATGACTTAATTAAGCAGCAGCAGCAGGAAACAAACAAAAGACTCCACCAATACCTAATGACTTTTGTTAATTAAGCTCTATCAAATGTCCACACGTATTGATCCAATATATATCCAGTCCTTGAGTTTCTTTTGCATGGAAACAGTAGCCTGGGTAACTGATTTGCTCTCCTTGATGGAGACAAATTTTCAAAGATCCAATCGGAATAATTATAGATTTCTTGGTCACATCAATACCTACACTTGTGGCTCTCTGCTCAAACTTGCGGGAGAGCATGCCTAATTTGATCTGGAAGGCCCATTCGTGGTGGGCCTGACTGCATACTCCAACTAATTTGAATCTTGAAGTTGAATATAACATTTATTTTGTTCAAGTATTGTTCATCGGTGCATCCACGGCACATGTCACAAAATTCTCACTAAAACCCTATTACAGAGAGCCTTTAAACATACAAATATGTCAATTGTGGCTTGCACTCAAGGCCCCGAATTAACATACTAAGAATCAAGTCACAATTCAAACCCCTCAAAGAATGAATAAACTATATTCATTTCTAAATTCGACCCCTCTCCACGTTTATTCTCTCACTGGCAATACTCTCGTAGCCTCGCAATAGCAACAAAACTACATTTTGTACAAGCAAGAAAACTACACACGGACAAACAAGGGAAACCACATCCGAGCCAGTTCTTTTCAACTAGACACACAATAGAATAAATACATTTCATATGACATATATACAACAATTAGAAGTAATATATATGAAGCATCAAAGCGGAAACTCAAACTCACTCGAAAATTACTCCCTCATATCTAAAATAATAAAAGCAGGAAGCTTTCTTGAAACGAAAATGTGCCACATCATCGAAATATATTAGCCATTAGATAAAGGGTTATGATAAACACTGGTTATTGGATCAAAACTATAGTACTAAAAAAAACAACATATATGATACTCCCTTTTTTTAATGTATGACAACGTTGAACTTTAAACATACAATTGACCATTCGTCTCATTCAAAAAATTTATGCAAATATTGTTTATTTTGTAATGAGATGTTTTATAATTAAAGGTATTTTAAACATGTGCTATATTTTTATATATTTGCATAAAATTTTTTAATAAAACCAATGGTCAAACATGCGTTTACAGGTCAGCGTTTCATACATTAAAAAGGATAGAATTTTAATTTCAAGAGGCTTCTTGGGCTATTCTTTGAGAAATAAGAAAATTCAGGAGACTTGTAGGGCTCCTTTTAGAGTTAAACAAAAGTAAACCTATGATCCATTAGCAATCAATACTTTGCAAACAAGTAACTCAAAAGGTACACTCGAAACCTTCGTAAAGCTAGATGATAAACTGTATGCACAGTGTTTTTAAACGCGATCAAGGGTCTCGCAAATCGCAACTACGTGGCTAAGTATATAAGGTAAAAGTAAGAAAAACGCAGTGGTTGCTGTATTCAGTTATTTTATTACTACTGAAAACAAAAGGTTGTTACGGCTAAGGGCCTGCTCCGGCAACGTCGCCATTTCCCAGCGTTGTTATGAGCCCATCTAAATATTTGGGCCTAAAATGGACTGGCCACATTGGTCGCTGGCAATAATTTTAGCGACCCAATTCCCAGCCCGGGAGCAGCGTCTCATCATCTTCCCCAACCGCCGTCTTCTACTGTGCCGGCGAGGCGACCGCCAAGATTGGAGCGGCGAGTGCTCACCGTCAATCCGAAGAAGATTATGGTAAGTTCAATTTCCATATCCTCCGACGCAACCTTGTTAAGGGATTCGTTTTCTCGCAAATCCCTGACGTGAATATGTTGCCAAAAGATCAGCGGGAGGTGCGGCGCAGGCCACATGTTCGACGAAATGCCGCCGAAGAAATCCAAGCTGTTCCACGAGGACGGCGACGCCACCGGCGCTGAAGACCGCCTCAGCGCCCTCCCGGACGCGCCGCTGCACCACGTCATGTCGTTCCTGAGAGCGTGGGAGGTGGCGCGCACCTGCATGCTCTCCTGCTGCTGGCGCCACCTCTGCGTGACGCGTCTGGCGTGGCGGTGGACACCTTCTGCTTCCGCAAAAACTCGCCAAGTTCGCCTACCGATTCTTGCTCGAGTGGGAGGTGGCCGCGCCGGTGGACACTCTACGGATGATGTCCAGCCCTGTGTGTGACACAAAAGTGGAAAAGGAAAATTACTCCGGTTAAGATGTCGATTCATGGATCCATGCCGCCATCAGGCGGAGCGCTCGGGTGATCCAGGTTTCTGAACATCCAAAGGACGAGGCCTTCAGTAACTTCGACAACGTCCCCATCATCTCCTGCCACCTCAAACACCTGAAGCTTTCTGGCTTACTGTATCGACAAAGGACACTAATATAGTTCTCTTCTCAGTGCCGTTCATTGGAAGTTTTAGAGCTTAAAGGATGCTATATCGAAGGTCATCAGATATTATCTGCCTCTCTGAAGAGCTTAAGTATTGTTGTGTGCAGGATCATGGTGGGCTTCACCATCGATGCTCCGTGCCTTGTATTGCTGCGCCGCGTCACGCCATACAACATAGTTCCCTTGTTTCAGAATGTGGGGTCACTCACACTAGATGCAGCCACTATCGTGCTTGATGATTCATATTTGTTTTGTGGCTATGAATATCAGTTCAAAGATATTGATGGGGATGCAATTGAAGGAAGCGGTAGCACTGATAGTGAAAGTTCCTTGAATGATTCTTGCTACGAAGTGACGCTGTTAGCGATGCAAGCACTTGTGAATACAGTGAGATTGCAAATGTCTATGATCATGAAAAACAGCTTGCAGAGCATGGTAAGGGACATAATCAAAGCAAACATGGAAACTATCATGCCTATGATCATAACAATAAATTCAATCTTGGTAAAGTTCTTGGTGGCCATAATGTTCTTCACAACCTATCAATTGCTAGAAGTTTTGAGCTATTAGCTGATGCTGGAGAGGTATAGTCATGGATCTACTACTCCCCCTGTTCTCTGTTGTGTGGCAATTTCCCTTGATATAAATTTGTTTTATTACAGATAAAAACAACCTTTTCAACTTCATCAAACCTTTGTCGAAGGATTGAGTGTAATCAAATTTTGCAAAGTGAAGTTAATGGATACTAAAAATGGTGTAGGGTGCTGACAGTGCTGTAGCATTTTTTTAGAAGAGTAAATTGCACTTTGCACTTGGTAGAAAGTATCTTGTTTCACTTTACATCAGGTTTAGCGTATACTTTCAGTTTGCATCGGGTGCCACGAAATAAGTTTCACTTTACACCGGGTTGTACCATATAATTCAACGAAAATCTTATATCTGAATGAAACTTAGAAAATAATTTGAATTTAGGCTAGGCTTTACAAAGTTTGATTCATAATTTTAAAAGTTTATGAAAATTCTATAGATTTAATGGCTTCTCTCTATGTTAACTCGGTTCAAAGTGAAACTTATTTTGATATACCCTGGTGCAAAGTGAAAGTATGCACTAAACCCGGTGCAAAGTGAAACTAGGTACATTTTACCTGGTACAAAGTGCAATTTACTCTTTTTAGAATGAAACTAGCAAACTTCACCACCAAGTATTTACATTTGCTTCTCAAAGTCATATTTTTTCCTTGCTGTGGGGTGATCTTTTGTGATTGCAACAGTTCGGGTATTACATAGAATTTTCGTTTACTTATATTGGCAGTAGTCTTAAAAGTTTGCTTTGACAGTTTTCTTTATGGCTAAAAGGCACTAATCCTCTGGGCAATATAGTACTATACTATTCTTCTTTTCTATGCACTGAACAAATTCACTTTTGTGGGCCATATGAAGGTGATTCTGAATAGGGAGCTGAAAACGTGCCCAAATTTTATCAACCTCAAGACATTGTCCCTTGGTGAATGGTGTATGGGTCCTGAATTTGATCCATTAGTTTCCTTCCTGCAACATTCACCAAATCTGGAGAGGCTTTACCTTGAACTTAAATTTGTACATATATTTTTATATCTGCCTAGTGTTGCATGACGCTTAAATACTTTTCATAATTTGCCTCATAAATTTAATTAAATTGATAATTATGTTCTTCGGCAAATGAAAAAGGGTTATGGCAACAAACAGGCAATGAAAGACAGTATCAAACCAGATGGAAGGTCGTTTTTCTGCGCACACCTCAAAATGGTGAATATCAGTCTTGAGTCTTCTGTGTATAGGAGTATAATAAACATTGTAGACTTGCCCCGATGCGTTTGGTAGTCGATACAAACTCGAAAGTGGGGGGACGCATGCGCTTAGTGGTTGCAAGGATAATCACCAATTCTTCATCTCATTGAAACTAATGATATCATGGTAAGTAGTAAAATACAGTGACAAATAACACGTAGCCAATTGGCCATCTGGCAAACTTTACGTTACATATATAAACTTGTCAACCTATTCGTCCGAGTTCGATTGACTTCCACTGGGTAAGCAGTTTCAGTGTCCTCATGGCAGCAGCATGTGCCACCCCTATCCAGTCCAAACTCCGAAGTTAAAGTCCCTCCCCACTTCTGTTCCGTTAATCCTTCATTGGACTGCGATTCCAGCTCCTACAAAACTACAGCGATAATCTGCAGACATTTTGCTCCGGCTTGAGCAGACTGAAGGTGGTCGTCCTGCAAGTGCTTTGTGATTTGTGGTCTACATATATATTTGTCACCGTCAATTAAGCAGGTATATTTACATGATCTGTTCATATCTTCGTCAGGACTCTCATCTCTTGTCCATTTCTTTTGGTTTCATTTTTTAGGATTATACAATGTGAGGGCTCTTTTCTGTAAAATCATGCAGTTTTCTGATCAGTAATTTGATTGTGATGTTGTTATCCTATCACTTTATGAACATTTATTCATTTACCAACAGTGATAACCAATCTGTAAGTTGTATCTCTCCATTTCACCTCAGATACTCAATGGCCTGAACGGGTACTTCCTATGATGAAGGACGTAGTTGGGGATATTAACCTGCAAGAATAATCATTTTCAAATTTCCAATGCTGATCATGTCACTGGTATCAAATGTATCCAGAATATGTACTTTTGCAGGGACATGCATGTCATTGGAATGACTTTATCACTCGATCAATATAGATAGACTACGGTCCATGTAACATGAGATTTTGTCTTGTCACAGTCATCGAATTTGTGAATAATTATTTTTTCATCGCTAGCTTTAGAACAATAAAAAACAAGTTCAACTCGATATTGTCAGAAAATAAAAGAAACAATAAAGCAACATATTAGGGGCAGATGAAAGTAAGGTCGATATAAATATCACAGGAAAAAACTGGCCGGTAGCTAGCGGTATGTATGCTCACATCATGCACTTATAATAGATTAATAATACAGCAGTCTACGAGTTACACATGTTGCTCATAAATAGATGGATCCGTCTTCTGGGAGTGTGTAGGAACATCACTGGAATTATGTTAAGCTTGCAAGATAGTATACGATATGCCTCACTTTTTTTTAGATAAACAGGCCGAGGCCCCGCTTTTTACAGAAAGCAACATATTACATAAAGTCTTGAACAAGAGAAAATAAAAGGGGGAACCCAGGGGTGAAACAGATCATAGCCTGGTCCCAGCAGAAGGTCATTTAACAGGCACTAACCGCAAAACAAACTGGCCAGATCATCTATAAGAAGCGCGCATGGGTCTACTGAAGCATAACTGGCACGCGCATGAGGCTAGCACAGAGAAAAGCTCTAAGTGCAACCAAAAGAACAGACTATCACCCAGCCTATCTTCACGAAGTTGAGCCACCATTTCCTTGATACCTCGAATCCATTCATCCATGACTTGGGCCTCCTAAGGCTTCAACAGCGACTTCCACTGCATAGGAAGACATATAATCCGAAGAGGAATTGTTATGACAGAATTAAGAAACACCCCTCTAAAAACCACATCGTTTCTGACAGCCCAGAGTTGCCAGCAAACAGCTGCAAGGAGACAAACTGTCACTCTCGCCTGTTTTGACCCAGGCTTGCCAACAATAAGATATAAAAAGTCCTCAAAACTAGCAGGGGCTGAAGGCCACCTGAAAGAGTCTCGAAGAAAGCACCAAGAAAAAACCGCCACAGGGCATCTAAAAAGGATGTGATTAGCATTCTCAGGACCCCCACAAATCTGGCAAAGTTCCCCTCCTGACCAATTCATTTTAGAGAGTTATACTACAGATTGTATTTTTTCGTTATATGCCATAAGAAGTGTTTTAACTTAAGAGGAATGGGAGCTTTCCAAACATCCATCATTCTGGAATCTGTCACACCTCTGAATGTAATCGTTCTGTACATGGACTTGGATGTGAAACAACCCTTCTTATCAAGAGCCCATATCAATTTATCAGTTTCTCCATTTAGGGTAACTGATGAAAGGGCATCCCTGATTTCACACCACTCCTGCAGCTCAACATTTGTAAAAGTTCTTCTAAATGTTAGGAAGTTTAGCCCCCTCCCAATTACTTCTGAAACCAGGGCATCTTGTTGATCACAAATCTCGAAGAGCTTAGGGAAGGAGTGTTTCAGAGTATTTTGGCCTATCCAGAAATCTCTCCAGAAAAAGACATGATTCCCTTTTCCAACAATCCATTTACTACCTCTCCCAATCCACTCTTTTGTTTGTATAAACCTTGCCAGAAAAGAGAAGCCTTTTCAGGTTTACATTGAAAAAACCCCTTTTCTTTCAGGTATTTATTCCTAAGAATAGTAAGACAGATACTTGTCTCATCAGATTCCATTTTGAACACCCATTTAGAGAGAAGGGAGATGTTCATAGCTCTAGTATACGATATGCCTCACTTGACAAGAGTATGTGATGGGGAGGAGAATGACTAGTGTACATGTTAAGAGGCATCAACGGCTCAACGTGATTCGATCGAGAATGTCGTGAGAATGGGTAGCATCGAGAATTCAAATTGAAGGATGATAAAAGCAAAACGCTCATCTGGTGGCGTGGAGCTAGCTATGGTATGTACTGATGTGGAGGCGGAAGCTGGGCAGGATAGCTTTGGTCATCCTACAGATGTCGATGTGAAGCCGCTCCATTCGGAGATTGTCTTTGTATTGCCTCAAAAGGTACTTCTCGGCTCAATTACGCGGGCAAACCAAGGTACAAAGCTGAGATCTCCCTTACAACACCCGTTGTTCGTCTGGCCAACATGGCGGTAATCTGCTCGTGATGGTACAGCGGCTATCCATAGTGCAACCACAAGGTGGGTAATGCTCCGATTACCCGCTGTCTGGCTCAAAACAAAATACATCCTTGATCCGATATCCCCTACTATTCATCTGTTTTGCCGAACCACGTTTCCGGAACGACGTGGAGAGTATTAATATACGCCCATTGCTTGATGCTGTCGACATGGCGTACTGCCAATATGTGCATATGTTGTAACTTGTATCGTTTTCCTGCAATGGGGATTCAGATCCTGTTTGGAAACATGGATTTTGGACACTTAATAGAAGTATTATATATAGATTATTAATAAAACCCACCACATACTTTGGACTATTTCGCGAGACGAATCTATTGAGCCTAATTAGTCCATGATTAGCGAATGTGATGCTACAGTAAACATTTGCTAATCATGGATTAATTAGGCTTAAAAATCGTCCTGTGAATTAGCCTTTATTTATACAATTAGTTTTATTATCAGTCTATATTTAATACTTCTAATTGACGTGCAAACATCCGATGGACACGAACTAAAAAAAAGTCCCTGGATCGGAACAACCTCTCAGCCGTGCAAGATTAAATAATGTTTTCAATGGTTAATTGCTTTTTACAGATATGGTCTATAATTTTTTTAGATACGAAATTGTTTCCAGCCTTCGCGCGAAAAAAATTATATCCGCTTATTACATGAGTTTCATTAATCAATAGCCAACAAAACAAAGAAAAATAGAAACTAATAACACCAACACACCATGTGAAGATAAATTATTAAAAACATCTACCCATAGATCACGAAAGTCTGCATGACCGTTGTCTTGCATGCCTTTGCTATTAGTTTCTTAGTTTCTTATTCTCCTAACACTTTTGTAGTTTTGTCTAAAATCGAAACCAATGTGTCTCCCTAAAGAGCATATAGTTCTCCAAGTTCGTCCCCGCCTTCAGCTTTTGTGCCTTCTTGTGAGTCAGTTGATCCCCGTTGCTTGCCCTCTTTTTGCGTTGGCGCACTAGAGAGCTTACCAACAGTGCCTCTGGCTCCACAATTAACTCCACCACTGGTCTATCATACATCTCCCGCAACTCGTTCATCGTTATGTCCTCAACAATGCCATCAAACTCCTCATCTGACGCAGTTAATCCTTTTAATTCATGCAAACGGTGGAGCCTTTTAATATAGATATGGTCAGCAATTTCTGCACCCGAACAGTCTCGAAGAGCTGGCTACTGTTATTCTAGAGAAATTGTACTTCCACTGTACGGGAAAAATCATATGTTATATGGACTGAATGCCATTATATGCTTTTGGGCTTATTTGTCGATGCTAAAATTTTTATTTTGGAGCTATTTGAATTTCAGTTTATCCATCAAGACAAAATTTTACTATACATGATAACGCTACACGCACCCTGCAGGGTGGACACACAATTCACAAGTACTCATAAGTCGTAATGGAGCTTTATGCTACGCTTTTTTCTGTATGTGTTAAGGGGGAAATTTTATGATGTGGATCGATGTGGCGTACGTGCATGTCGGGGTGTATGTCTTCTGTATTCAAGAAAAAAACAGGCCAATAACTTGACAAAGGTAAAACAAAGCAGCTTTGGAAGCAGCATGCGTAAATCGGTAAATGTGCATGCAATTTGTAGCAGTTAAAAAATAGATAGAGATGGCCGGTGAAATAGTTGTTGAAGTTTTTTATTTGAGTAAATGGTTGGTGAAGTTTGGGGAAGCAACTGTATCTACTCCCTTCAGTTCCAAAATAGTAACGTTTTGGACAGACATACGGTCTTCAAAAACAATTTTGACTATATTTATTATATATATATATATATATATATATATATATATATGTGAGAGAGAGATTATGTTGAAGTTCTTTTCAAAGTTTGAAAGTTTGAGTTTGTGACAATACAAAACATCTAATATTATCAAACTGAAGGGAATATTTCTTAACGTAGGTGAAGCAAAGTCAGCCGTATCATTTTTTTAATTAAATTAGTATGATCAAACATACGCTCAACCTTTTACATGGAAGCGAATTTGGATGAGATCCCTTCACCGTACGTGCACCTGTTTCACACGTGTATGTAGGTTCACACCTGAATACATAGCACATACATAGTTAAACTTCCAATTTTTGTGTGTACCGGTAGTGACGATCATATTGAAAGACGTACTTCCATGTGTACATCGGGGTTGTTTGGTTGGCTATCACAATTTACCTAAGATTACCACAACTCAAGTTAGTCATATTTAGGTGCTTGTTTGGTTCATGTCACACTTGTGGTAAGATTTTCCTACTACTAGTTAGGGTCCATATGTCATTGAGACAAAAGTTGTGCCAAAGATGACTCATGCTAGCCAAAAATATAGCTTTAATTTGTTGGCCACACCTTAGACAACTTAGCTAAAAATTTGTTGCAATCATGGGCAAACCAAGTCACTCAACCAAACAGCTCCATCATGCATATGTATGGCCTGATATCAGTTGCATTACTAGTCTCTTCTTTCAAGCTGGCACTTATGGCTTCTCTACATAACCACCAAGGATAATAGCCACTCCTCACACATGTTTGTCGTCTATAGAGATGGAGCATAATACACAGTTACTCCCTCCATTTCATAATGTAAATGTTTTAACTTTTTTGTTACAATGCATTCGTCATATTAAAAAATTTCTCCAAATATAAAAGTAATAAGTTATGCTTAAAATACATTTTATGATAAAATAAGTCGTAGATAAAATAAATAATACTTCCATAATTCTCTTAGCTAAATGATACTTTCATAATAAGTTATGCTTAATAACATATTTACTTACAAATCAATGAATGCATGCTATCTATTTTTGCTTTTAGTTTATTGTTTTGCCAATACATGTAGCAATGTAATTAAAATATGTCTCATATTCTAAAACATGGGGAAAAAATGGTTGCACCTTATAAAACAGAGGGAGTATGACCGATCAATTACTGAAACATATACCTAGTACCCCTCCATTCCAATTTAATCTATATATTTGGTTTTGACTGTAATACCAATACAACCATGCACAAGACTTAATGAACATTAAACTATATGCATGGCCGTTTCGTATTTTGCAGCTGGCCATTGTAATACCACTACAACCCTGCGTTTCTAACCGATGTCGATAAGATATTGAAGATCAATCGGCTGTATGCTAGACATAGATCCAAGTAATCAAACAGACAAGTGAGCTCAATAATTAAACTGTCAATTCACGGTTTTCACGACTCTTTCCTGATTTCGGCCTCTTTTGAATAACCATCAATCAACTCTTTTCTTGACCGAATCCAGCATAGAATGAACCGAATTTTGGTGTCAACACATGCCCCCAGTTTTGAAGTATGAGGACTTATGCTTCGAAATTCTCTCCTTCATTCTTCTAGGACTCTAAGATCTCTTCCCTTGTTTCCTGCAATTGGCTTTCATGAACCGATATCTTCTGCATCAGATGTGTTAAACTTTCAAATTCTAGGGAGGAAATTCTGTCTTTGATATGCGTTGATAATCCTTGGAAAGCCAGTTCTACTAGTTGTGCATCGTTCAACTTCAAACTATAGCATCAGCTTTAGACATTTCTAAATCTCTGAATATATTTTGATCCTGATTCATCTGATTACTGCTTAATCAATATCAAGTCTGTGAGCTTCATCTCTTGGATATTAGTAGAAAAGAATTTATGAAATTGTTTCTCTAGATCGGCACCACATCTGATAGAATTTGGTGGGAATGATCTAAACCAGATGAAAACCGATCCAGATAATGATAAAGGAAAAAGTATAACTCAAAGCTTCTTTAGCTGATGCTTCTCCACATTGAGCTAAAGATTAGCTTATATGATCCAGATAATGATAAAGGAAACTGTCTAACTCTCAAAGCTTCTTCAGCTAATGCTTCTCCACATTGAGCTAAAAATTGGCTTATATGATCCACAATTGATATGTTGTCTTGCCCTAAGAACTTAGAAAAAATCGGTACTTTATATCGGCGAGGTAATGGAACCCGATCAAACTAATCTGGATATAGTCATCGATACATAAAATTTTGACATAGATAAATTAAGAAGGACGCTCGTGCTTGGGCATGCGTGGGTTCGCCTTGCCTAAATGATTTGCCCTCTTTATGAGAGATGACGTAGCTAACCGTCATTTTGCGGGCCTGGCCTTTTTCACGCCGGACCCTATAAATTTGTTTTTTTACACCCTCATGCTCTATTAATATACAAGGCAAAACTTTTGCTTTCCTTTCAAAAAAAAAATAAAATTGGTTTGCATAGCCAGGGGAAAATTTACTGGTGTAATAGTAAATGCAGATCGTACCAACGGCTCTGACCTGTGTAAAAATCACTGGCCTTTACCATGTAAACCATCACCCGAAAAAAAGTGTAGCTAGAATATATACGGCCAGTACACCACAATGGGGCATGGCGTATCTGATTTTCTGCACGATTCATGGGAACGGGATGCAGCAAGAATGCAAGAATTTGTGCTGCACAAGCTATCGGACCTGAAGATCACCTCTAAGTGCTGATTGATTTTGTGTTTTCCCCCATAGAGCACGACGCACGGTGCGGTAGCCCATTCTTTGTGCTAGTGACCTAGTACTATGTGGCATATGCGTCTCGTCGGGTAAGCAAATTGACCATGCCATGCTGTGATCACCTCTGACATGGTGCGTGAACTGAGAAATATCGAACGGTCGGTGATAGATGTGGACAACAGACGGGTGTAAGATCGAGGGACAGGATGGCTGGTAAATCGAGGTTGCAAATTCAGGCCGATCGATTTGCCGGACGACTTCGATCGGTAATTTTTTTTCTCAAGATGATGATATCCGAGTTTAATTTAAGCGTATGCACCCCAGTAAACTAATGTTTGTAAATAGGTTATTACTCTAGTTTGTATTTCTAGTTGTAGGAACTTCATCCAAATTCTAGCCTATTAAGTCGCACACTCGCGCGATCATAACCTCTCCCTAAGGCCTAAGTAATGTGTTTAGTTCTACTTTATGGGGATATATCTATAAAATTGATATGCTTTATTTGTAGTTAGTAATATTACAAAAATTTACCTCTATGTATATACCTAATTTGTAAATGTGTTATTTGTAGTAATATTATAAATACGTGTTCTCAAATGTGTGACTTTTTTATCAGATGGTTCATTATTTTTTTTGTCTTTTATTTTTCTCAACTGGACTATTCATTTTCTGTCTATCTATTCTTCAGGTGTGAGATAATAGAATGAGCTAAAAAGCTCTGGAATAGCCTCTTCCATCTTACAGTCATTTTACAAATCCAATGGCTAATATTATGTAGATGATGTGGCTCATTATTCTTGTATTTTTTGGTTCACTTTTCAATAGGTAAGATTCTGCATGTAGAAAATATTGATGGATTGTATTCTGTTGTATATTGCACTGACCCTCATGGGGTATACATAGAGATACATGATAGATATCTTGGAGTACAAGACAAGTTAGGATAGATTTATCTCTAAATATTTTATCTCTATATCTAAATATTCTAATTTATCTCTATCTCTAACATCCCCCTCTGTCGTAACGGGAGCGAAGTGCACGATTGCGACTGGATTTGAAATCTGGTTTCACCATCTTCTATGCTTCCACCATCTTCTCTCTTCACCATCGTCGATTGCATCTCTGATGGATGATGATCCTCCACCAGTGCGGTTCCTGCGTCTTCTTCTGGCGTCGTCTCTTACTCTCCTCTATTCCCTCCCGCAGTCATAACAGGAGTGCCATAGACGAAGCGATAACACGTACGCTTTTGACTGGAGTTGTCGAGGATGACTTGCTGTAGACGTAGGTGATCTTGAAGTAGCTGTGGTCATGGCAGTCGATGTAGCCGTATATTGCCGAAGGCGAAAAAAAATCCACCATAATGAAGTAGCATCTTGCACCTTTTAGATGTCAGAGGATGCAATCTGGGACGTCTTGCAGATATCAGAGGACGTCTTTGTAGATGACGCGGTCGATCCCGTTGTTGTTGTCGCGGTTGTTGCCGTCATAGAGGACCGGTCGATCGTTGCCATCGTCGATGAAGCGTCTTGCAGATTGTATCTGTTAGAGGACGCAGTGATATCCATCCATGTGGTCAAAGCGCCGGTGGCGTGCTACCATGTTGATGATGACCGTTGGCAAAGTAGTCATCGATGACGATTAATTTTGTCGGTGTAGTCGTATAGTCGATGAAGAGAATTTGTCAGTGTAGTGGGTTGTCGTGCGTGTAGATGCGACCTGATGTTGATATATTTATGTCCTTGGAGTCGGCGGCGAGAGGCGCCGGCGTGGCCGGGAGCTGACGAGATTGATCTGTTACCACAGTAAAGGATTGCTTACATGTCCTTGAATCCCGTGCATATACGATGAAGATCGTAATCAACCTGATGGTTGTAGATGATGACGTCTTCAGTAGACTTTCACGGTTGCACTTCCTTGCGGTAGATGATCTCCATGCCACTGATCGTGACATACGTGTGATCAACAAATCACGCACACGCACGCGAGTCTTCCGCCGGAGAGCTTGTCGATCACGGCCGTTGAGGTGGTTTTTCTTCGGCACCCGAACTCCTCCATCTGATATGGTCTTCGACGTCGCTCGCCCATGGCAGATTAGAACGCTTGGCGAGATCCATCTGCTCCTCCGTATCACGACGAGGTGCATCTGCTCTGAGGGTTTTGTGGCTAAACTAATCGATCTAATTCTAGCAAAATATCAAATGTATGGCTAATTTTCATGGTAGCTAATTGATGCGGCGCCCCGAAAAGATCATCTCCCCGGGGCACGCGAGCGGAAGTCAGATGAACGGATCTAGCTCTATACGGATCTAGCTCTATAGGCTCTGATACCATGTAGAAAATATTAATGGATTGTATTCTGGTGTATATTGCACTGACCCTCATGGGGTATATATAGAGATACATGAGAGATATTGGAGTACAAGACAAGTTAGGATAGATTTATCTCTAAATATTTTATCTCTATCTCTAAATATTCTAATTTATATCTCTAACACTGCAGATATTGACGCTTCTCTGAAAAGCATTTTGGCAGGTGGCCAGAATGAGTTTCCGTAGGCCGGCAATTGAACGGCAACGCCTCCGAAGATCATCAACCCCTAGCCTAAGGCCCTAAGGCCCTGTTCGATTCTGCTTACTGCTTTGGATTATTTTTTACACGAGAAACGATGATGATTATTAGTGTATGATTAATTATGTTTTGATTATTATAAATATGAAAAATGGATCTATTTTATTTTTAAAAAAAACTTTTATATAATTTTTTTAAAAAAACAGACCGTTTGATTAGTTTAGGAAGTTCACGGTATATAATTTTTTAAAAAAAGGGTCAAGTCTTGGCAATGTTTCTCCCGATCCAGCCACCTGCCAGGGGACCGTTGCCGATTTCTTTTTCTACCACTAGTACGACCGGCATAAAAAAAATCTGTGGTAACTTGGTTAAAATACCCAGTTCATTTCTTCGGCGAAGCTGAGCCCAAGATGTTGCAATGACACGTATGACCAAGCGTTCTTGCACTTCTAGCTAGCAGCGAGGACGCACAATCCTGATGGATGTCCCAACTGGATTGGGCATGTTGTTGTTCAACTTTCGTGTTCCTTAATACGTACTCTTCCAGAGGTCACATTTTCTTCATGTTTCTTCACTCTTCACTCTCTCTTCCGCAAGCTAGCAGAGAAAAGCTCATCCATTTCGCCCCATTCTCTTTCTTCCTCCTTGCGGGCCGAGAAGGATTTGTCGTCGCCGCCATGTTTATGGTCGTTTCCTTCGCCGTCCAACCCTCGTTCCCTACTCTCCTATGCATGCCCTAACGCCCCTCAAATTTTTGTCGCATTTCACGCTGTAGATCTTCGGGAACGCGCCGATGAAGTAACTGCCATGGAGCACGCTCTGGCCGCTCCATCGCCGCCGTCGCCGGGCCGTCGGCCGTCACGCCGGTGTCTCCGGACATCTCCTGGCGCGAGACCGCGCCACCACGTTTGCCTCCTCCCCGCGAGCTCGCAGCCGTCGAAGCCGTCCCCTCTCGTGCGCCGACGGAGTAGATCGACGTCGCCGCCCCCTTTCCACCGTCCGCCGCCGTCGTCGGTCAAATCCGGCGACTCCGGTGAGCTCCATAACTAATTCGTGACAGAAAAATATGTATAATTAGAAAATCCATAACTAATTCATATGAGCTCCAAATTTGGTGAACCAAAATTTCTATGGATTCATAAAAATGTTATCTATAATGTTGTAAAATAAAAAATTGCTAACTTCTGTGCTGGATCTGACTGTTAAAATATAAATAGCTATTTGTATCCTTTTAATTGACTAGAACTTCTTAAACTGCATAATAAATTGTTGAAATCTGATGAAAATGTGAAACCAACTTTGTTAATCTTGTATTTTGATACTCTTAATTCTTGTGGAAAAGCTTTTTACAAAACTACCTCTGTTATTGCTCTAAGTACTTTACTAACCTTCCTATTAAACAAACTTGTAAAACTTATAATTAATTATTTACACCATATAATCCAGTGAGGTAAATTTTCTTAGAACCTGTGTGAAGTGTTTGTTCAACTAAAATTGGCCCCATGTATACAAATTTATTCTAAAACGCATGTTACTTATATTGTACTAAAGGAATACATAACTGCCATTATAAGACCTGAATGCTTGTTATTTTGATATCTCCCAAACCATAAGTGATACCTTGGTGATTCTTTCACCTAAATTTAGTTTAGGACTTTTAGAAACCCTCTGAAATTTTTTTGTATTTTATTGATCATTTTGCATGTGCATGTTTATTTGGCTCTTTTACATACATACATACATACATACATACATACATACATATATACACATACATACATATATATATACACATACATACATATACATACATATATATATATATAAACATATATATACATACATATATATATATATACACGGTAGCGCTACATGGCAAGCTGCGTACTACCAAATTGGTAGTACGCCACACAGTAGTCGTACTCCCCTCCCGCACACCTACAAATCGAGTTAAAATTTTACTCAAAAATGAGATGTGTGGGACTGGTCGGGTAGGTGCACCGATCGCGAGTAAAAATTTTACTCAAAACTAAGATGTGTGGGAGTGGTTGGTAGGTGCACTGATCGCGAGTAAAAATTTCACTCATAACTGAGATGTGCGGGATTGATGAATCATAATTAAAATTTTACTCAAATTTCTGGATGGTGGGAACCTGGGAGGGATAGAGGCATGCTACCAACCCTGTTAGCACGCAGCGTGCCATATAGTATAGCGCTCTCTCTATATATATAGTTAGTGCTTAGATAACGGTATTGGGTGATATGGTAGAGTTTTAATTGATGTATTTTCCCTAGTTATATAGCTGCCATGTACCTACTTTCTCCTGGTTGGGAATGGTTGGGATGTTTTATTCTTTGATGCTTAGCCATGCTTAGTGGTAATATAACTATATGAACGGACAGAGCTATTAATTTTGGTATATGGACAACTTGGGTTAATGGGTATAAAACTTGAGAACTTACAATAATGAAATATGATGGACTTGGATGGGTGGTAGGGCGGGGATGTTGGTTCCCCTGATGAAAGTAGTCCTGTCTGGGTCGTTATGGATCGAACATGTTAGCGTCTATTCAAACACCCTATGTACTTTACACATGTCATATTTGGGACCGGCTTGTCCTAGTACTAGTTTACTATGATCATTTATGCCACGTTGGAGAGACGTGAGGGCAGGTAGACCTTTGGAGGGCCTCGGGTGCCTATGTTGGCCGAGGGTGCCTCCCACGTGGCGCGCCCGTCTTGGTCACACCACGCACGCACGTGACTAAGTCGTTGGGAACCCCAACGTGGTATAAGTGGTTGGGATGGGGCTATGAAAGGACATGTGATTAGCCTGTATCACTTGGCGGACTGCACCTGTGTGGTGGGTAGCATTTTATTCTTGTTCATCTCATGTGGGTACAGTTGTACACCTCTGATCAGAGAATAATCTTTTCGAATAGCCGCGTCCTCGGTTATGGACATTGCTTGATGTGTTCCTTACTCATGTTAGCATCAAACTTGGGTTAATATGGATGTGTTTATGGTTGATGGTGATGGTGGTATGTTGTGCCATGTTGGTATGGACTTTGGTAGTCCACTGTTGGTTATGTGAGCGCCGTTTAGGCTCATGTACTTACTTAGGTTGCTCTAGGTTAAGGTAAACCTTGCATACTTCTCTTTCCCTTATGTATATATAATTTTGGGTAAGACTCGCGAGTACAATCTTGTACTTAACCCGGTTTCGATGCTTTCAGGGAAGGATTCGAGTGTTGAGCTTCGCTTTGTGTGTGGACATTGCTCTCTCGAGGGCGGCGAGGGCAGTGAGTAATCTCTCTTTTGTAGCTTGGCTCTTGCCCGGTTGGTTTGCCCTAGTGGGGTTTGGCGCCACCGGTTTTACTTTATGCTTATGTACCTTACTTGTGTCCTCCGCTGCTACTTTATGTGTTGTATGTCAGGACCTTGATCCCTATTATGTGTCTTATACCTTGTTGTACTTTACCCTTATTTATACATTTGTGATGATGTTCCAATTGCTTGCGATGAAAGTGCGAGGCTAATCGCATTCCTGGGGACTAGCTAAACATAAGTAACGAGTTTTGATAGCTTGAGATAATCGGGGATAGCGCTTTGGATCGAGTCACTGGGGTATACTTTTGGTCGCCGCCTTCATGTGGTTGATGGGCATATGACGTAGTAGACTGGCAAGCTCTCTTACGGTTATGTCTTGAGCTCACTACTCGGCATTTCGATTATTATAATAGAAGATTGTCAACCGCGATCATGGACACATTAAGGATGAATGGCTATTTATGCGTGTATGATCCCACTCCTTTAATATTATGTGGTGGTCGCGTTAGATACTGGATGTATAATACTCGGGGTGTCTACGTTCCCCCTCCTTGGCGCGGTTCCTGCGTGCATGTGCTGACACGGCACCCTCCTCCCCCGATCAACGTGCATTCCTGTTTCTTTTTTCTAATTTGTACACGACGCATGCACCCAATGAAGCCCACACACATGCAATTTTTAAGCTGATTTGAAAAATATAACGTTACTTTATAATTATATATTGTTACATCTAGATATATGATCACCAAAAAATTTATACATATATGTAAAAAATAATATGACATCTAAAGAAAAAAATTTACATGCAAATTGTATACATATTATCCGTATAAAAAAGTTTGGGTTGTATAAATTTTATGTGATGGGTTATATAAAGTTTATGGGTGCACGTGGTAAAAAAACAGATTAAAAAAACCATTAGGAAAAAATGCAGCGACCAGTCTTTTTTTTTTAGCCACAGCAAGGGTGTGTTTAGATTAACGAAAATTTTGGCAAAAAAATATCATGTGTTTAGTAACCAACGTGTGCTAATGACAGATTAATTAGGCTCAAAAGATTCATCTCGTAACGACATATTTGTTATGTAATTGGCAAAAAAAAATTTGAATCTAAACATGGCCTCGGTCACCGGATCAAAGCAAATCCCACGCTACTGTCCCCACCGCCATCTCTATGCATCACAAAATAAAATTTGTTCGGCATTTCTCCCAACACGAACACGGAAAAAGCCTGTTGCGACGTAGTATTTGAAGTAGTGAGAAATGGAAGAACGATAGAAAAAGAAAGTAATTTGAAATGAGAAAAAATGAATTCACTTTCAAATATCCAAATTGAATTTGTGTCTTTTTTTTTGAAAAGTTCAAAGAATTGAGAGCTATTTTTTAAGTAATTTTAGTTTTTCTTCCGGTTGCAACGCACATGCACTAATTTTTATTTTAATTTACATTGAAAGTTGACAAAATTTCAATTGATTAATCAAATCCATTGAAAATCAGAAAATTCAATTGAAATTCATTAAAAATTCTCTTAGAATCTAAGGGATGGAAGGGAGCTGAATGTCAGTATTAAAATCTCGTTGTAACGCACGGGCTATGCTAGTATAATACCAATAATAATACCTGTACAACTAATATAATTGGTTTGCTCTGTTGGTTAGAGAACGTTCCGAGTAACTGACATGCATTGAGCTGGGTTGAAGTCGCAGGCTCGCAGTCGCCATTGCGGATGTCCAAATGTGGAGATATATAGAGGGAGGTCAGAGACAGCAGCACAACACACGCATAGCGGAAACAAATTACTGGGCCAGACAGACAATAATGCTCAATCAATTTATAATCAATATTAAATTTTAATCAAATCATTTTTGTGATTCGCATTAAATCAGGACCCTAATGCTCATTGAAGTAGTATATACTATCAATGCATGCACCTAATAATCGTACAATCCGGCCCTGGCTCTGGTTTTCTGCGTCGCGAGTGTGCAGGACAACTTGCAGTCTTGCAACATACTCATCTCCAGCCAAAAATATTTGGCGTTGGTGCCACGAATAAACATGACCAGAGGGATTAGTCTACAATATACTTCACTTGCCATCAGGAGAACGGGTATACGTGATGATAGACATCAACGAACTCAGAATTCAAAGAGAACATCGTGAGAATGGGATGCGTCGAGAAAAGAGAATTCAAGTTGAAGGATGACACTGGTTAAAACCTCATCAGATGGGGCAATGCTACAGAAATATACTCGATCTTGCGCAACTCATCAGGTGGAATCTTCTTGCAAACAAGTAGAAATCTCCAGTCACATCGTGCGTCTTAATTGCAGTCTAGCTGTCTGCATGGTTTGTGACTTGTGACCATCTCCAGTCGGAGCTGGATTTCTTCGTGCTGCCAAACGAAACACGGTGCGGCGGTGCCAAACGTTGTTGGTTCAGGCGGACAGCTCCACCGCTTGTAGAAATCCATTTTTGCCTGCCGGACAATATGTTTATACTAGTAGTGCTTTATTGTCTGCTCAATTTCGTTGGCAAGCTAACGATAGGTACGTTAGCTGACCGAGGGGCCCTGCGGGACAAGATTGTTTTCTTGGGGCCATGACTATGAACATACAGTTATCAATATCTGCATGTGTTGGTTCCTTCTTTAGAGTTGCAACCGAATTATATAGAAGAAATTTACATTTTATGGGGATTAATATATATCGCCGCTTGTTTAATCTATTTTGATTTTTCTCATCATAATTCTATCCCTCGGTTGAAATTTAAAACGGTAATAATATGGGTATAAAATTTTACCTTCAAATTAATCCTATCTCAATCAGAGCTATAGTGTGGGCTGAGTGTCGGTTAGGGCAGGACATGGAACTATCCACAACCGCAATGTCTTGCCGACAACCTGACCAGCTCACTTCACCCACATGAAGTCACGAACCATCATATATTGTGATGGCTCAAACCTTTTCCATCCAAGTGCTTACCGTTCTTCACCTGCACTATAAATTTATTTTTGTTACTCTATACTGGTCGAAAGGGCCGGTCCTAGGCGAACTCATCGCGATGGGCCCTTTAAGCTATATATAATATATTATGATATATATAAACGCTAATTTTACATGCAAAACGTAAACAAATATATTAATATATTAAATTTAAGATGATTCTTTTGCTATGTTCCTATCCTATGGATACGAGCGCACTGCATAGATTATTATCAAAAGATTCGGTCACGAACTAATGATGTATTGATGTTGGGCCTGTTAGAGTGTTAGTGTTACCTGCCATTCACTGCCTGCCTTGTGTTGGACGCAGGCAACCAGGCACGCAGCGCCGTGCGGCCGCGCCTACGGCTAGGGTCTAGGGCACAGCAGCAGCTAGCACGCCTGGATGACTGCGTCTGTGTGCGTGTGTCTATAGCTAGGGCACAGCAGCTAGCCACGCCTGGACCGGACGACTGCGTGCGTGTGTCCGTGTGCCTACGGTTCCTCCGTTGCAAGGCCTTAGGGCCGGCACTGCTGGTCAAGAGAAGTGCACCGGTGGGTTATCATTACCTATCTTTATACCTGCGTGGAATGGAGCTCTCCTAGCGATTCTTGTGATTTTTGACTAGCGTGGACAGCTGCGCATGCCGACCCTTCACCGCCGCACACGGCTCTAGCTATTTTGCTAAAAAAAAAACCTTGTTTTAATTAAATATTTGTTATAGTCCCTGTCGGACGGTGATACATTCTACATTCTTACGTAAACAACCTCCAAAAACTAGAATATTGTATGCAAAGAAGTGAAAATCCGAAAATAGAATTGCACTCTTAGGCCCTCTTTGATTTATAGGAAATGCATAGAAAATTTGGAGAATTTTAATCCTATAGGAAAAATTCCTATGGAAGCCTTTGAAACGAAGGATTGAATCCTACCAATTCCTATGAAATTCCTAAGGAACGAGCAATCCTATAGAGATTTTGGAGGAATCCAAACAAGAGGTTTTACCTCATTTTCATCTTCCCATGCCTACAATTCCTGTGTTTTTTCTGTGTCTCAATCAAACAACTGTTTTAAAACTTTTCTGTGTTTTTGATTCCTATAGGAATTCAATAGGTAAGGCATCCAATTCCTGCGTTTTTCCTATTCTTATGTTTTTACAATCCTGCGTTTCAAAGGGGCCCTTCATAAAATATAGAATGGGATTTATAGCAAAACGTACATCTCTTACCCTACTCCACCCCCCAAACCCTAAGCCTCCACTTCCTCGTTCCCACCGCATGTCTCCTCTCTTGCTCACCCCCTATCTGGGGTTGGTGAGACGCCTCCCCTACTCGCAACAGCACCAGATTCTGTCCACATGCCGGCGCCATGCACATCCTCCTCTGTGTGTCGGTGCCTGCTCCTGTCATTGTGTCCGTTCGCCTCCCCACGCGGCGGTCATCCTCACTCAGGATCCTCTGCAACGACTCGCCCTCTAGAACCACGCAGCCCAGCCCATCAAACGTATACATACCACCCTACTTATCATCTTCGCTTCGTGTAAAAGGATAAACTCGTGAGTGGTATGGTTAGAGGAACAAGATCTTATATGTTGGCTCCACTCTTGCTAAATTAGTAACTGCCGGTGTTTTGGATCGGCAATAAAACTTCTAGGGCTACGCACGAACTCAAAAAGTAAGATGGCAACGGGAGACAAGATTTATACAAGTTCAGACCTTCACGATGAGAAGTAATATCCTACTTCCCGTCTTTGGTGGTTGTATCCCCTGGGTGTGTATTGTGTATATGAGAGTAGATGTGTTTCTCGATGCCCTCGGCCCCCCTTATATAGAGGTGGGAGGCCGAGCCATCTAAGGTAACCTAGCCCTAGGCGGCTTAGGGTTTCCTTATTCTGTTATAAGATTTTATCCGGCTGATTGCCATAGGATAGAAGGCAAGGCCTAGCCGGGTGTTTATCTCTTTACAAAGATAACCTCCGAGTCGGATACAACTCGGGGTATACCATATCTAATGCATGCCTTCAATCATATCTTCTTAGATTACGCCGTGGGAAAAAAGGCATTGATGAGCCAGGCTTCAATCCTTTCCATGTAACATGCTTCTAGAACACTTCCTCCATGTCGACCCACATTGATCCGAGTGGATACCCGGTACCCATATCCTCCACAATGGTACTAATCAATTGCACATAACACACATGGACCATAGATGTCTTATCCTTATTGGGCCATGATATTACATGCGCCCACCCTCAAAGGACCTGACGTCCCCGTCGATCCAACATACCTACACTTGGAAAATGACCATAAACATCCCCTTTTGGTCACGTCCATGTGTCCATACGACCCATGTGCCATGTCATATCTCCACAGGGTCCATGTGCCATGCGCAACATGTCCGCATACCTACGCTCACACGCGCTCGTAAAACCGCGAGGATCGGCTCTATCTCTAACCTATAGGAACAGAATTGGAAAGATACAAGCAATTTCCAGCAACAGAAAGTAAAGAAAACGAATCCTATTCTATCTCTAACAGTCTTGTAGTCTACCGCTTGGGGTAGAACACGCCCACGTGCATCATGAGCAAATGAGCAACGGATCAGGCTACCAACTGGAATCGGAATCCTGTCGATACGCAAAGCTCGTTCACTTGATTGCCTTTTGATACTTGGGTTCGTCTTCCAGGTGCTTCCCACTCATAAACCATCTCAGCAGGCACGCGTGTATATTGCAATGACGTCGTTGACGAGATGTCAGACTGAGATCTCACCCGGTGGACAGCTGTTTGTTCTCTCGTTTGGAGACCAAAGAAAGGTGAAGTTGGATCTCTCTTTAAGCTAGATTACGCGCAGTGCAAATCATCTGAAGCTAGTTATTCATATACAAACCAACCTATATGATATTCTGATGGTATCATTAGAGGTATATATGTGGAGTTATGGTGATGTGGTCTAGACATTAAAATGTTGTGTAAGGTCGATATTCAAAGCCCAGATGAAATGGGCTGGATTTAGAGAAACTGATTGAGTTGTTGGGCTCTTCAATCTTGATGTGTGGTTGATGCACATGACCCATATATTATTTCCAGCCCATGAATAGTTCCATATGCTTTGTGATCCAAATCCAAACTCATAGATTATGGAAGTACTTCTGTCACACGGAAACGTTTCCATCACTAGTATTGAGATGGTACCATATTTTATGGGTTCAACTTGTTTCTTAGGGCCTGTTTGTTTGAGCTGCAGCTTTTGGAGCTTTTCTAAAATCTGCTGCAGGTTTTTCGTTCTGAAAAGCCAATCATACTTTTAGAAGATGTGTTTTACTTTCTGAATTCAAAAAGCCATAAAAAGCTCATAAAACTAAGCTTTTTAGCTTCATGTATAAACTCAATTTTTCCGAGCTTCTAGCTTTCCAGAAGCTGCACGAAAAATTAGCTGTTTGTTTGAGATTCTGGCTTTTCACGCTGAGAAGCTGTCTAGAAGCTCAGACAAACAAGGCCTTAGTGCTTCTCAAGGACCTTCAAATTTCTTTTCTACAAATCATAATACTTGTTTTTTTATAAGGACCAACAAGACTATGCTATGATCCTGGAACATTTTATTATTCTTAAAAAGAGATTGCGCTTATCTGATTGTACTGTTGTTGGATGGGGCGGAGTCGGAGCTGTTTGGCCACGAGTGACAAGCTCAGCAACGATAACCCTCATCTATCGTCACTACATCAAGACGAGAGGATGGAAGTGGAGCAGAATTCAAGAGAGTTTTGGGCGAAAGCCCTGCCTAGTCATTGACCAAGACGGACGATATCGACGCGTGTGGGCGCCGAGGTGTCGTTATTTTGGCTCTCTCACCTTCAGGTGAAAACCTAGTCCGTTCAGGACGGGCGTCGGACAACATTGTTGATGTTGTTTTCCTTCTTGAATGCTTCGCTCGGAAGGTCTGGTCCTCAAGCAGTTTTGTTTAGGTGGTGGTTGTTCTACCTCTCTGCATAGAAGTCGAAGCTGCTTGCCTTTGCAATGCTCGGCAACAATGACTTTTGTGGGGCTGTGTAGTCCGGTCAATGTTTACCGTTTTTTCTTTTCTCAGTTTCTGTAAAGGTTTTTGTCGGTTTTCCTTTAATTAACCGTATATCTGTTAGATTTTTGGACCTGGTTTCCCTTATAAACTGGATCAATTCTATTTCTTCTATACATTCTAGCAGAAAATCTGTTGTCGTTACCTCAGAAAAAAAAGAGATTGCATACATTATACTTCTATTTTATGGTAGTATGTATAGATAGTTATGTGTCCAGTAAATAGCTAGTTTACAGACAGCAATACTTAGACAAAGTTGGAACTCCCAAAGTTGCTATATTTTAGAATGGATGGAGTAACCCTGGTTAACAGCCACATTTTGAACGAATTGCTCAAAATGGATACTCCTCGATAGAGAAAAATAGCATTTGAAAATAATTGTAAACTTGAAATGGCTAAACAATCCATGCCTTACTACAATTACGTGGAGCATGAACAATTTTCTTTTTTCGTCACCCCTTCTCACATGCCATCCATGTATATATATATATATATGTATATATATATATCCAGTACAACATAACTGCACAACATATCCACTACCGGAAAACGGTATTTTGCCGTGCGTGCATCCGTTTGCCGTGCGTCAAATGTCGGGCGCACGGCAAAAACCACCTTTGCCGTGCGCCAACAGTGCAACGCACGGCAAACACGCGGCGCACGGTAGAAGGGCACTTTGCCGTGCGCCAAATATAAAGCGCACGGCAAAATCAATCTTTGCCGTGCGCC
>CM002486.1:10955371-10974307 GCA_000325765.3 Leersia perrieri
TGCGCGCGATATATGGCGCACGGCAAAGGCTTGTTTGCCGTGCAGTTATATGCCATGCAGCCTTTGCCGTGCGCATAGGAAAAAACCGCACGGCAAAGGCTTTGCCGTGCGGATTTGGGGCTTTGCCGTGCGCTCCAGGCGCACGGCAGACACCCTGTTTCCCGTAGTGATCTCCAGTGACGGATGTGAAATTCACAGCTGGGTATTCATAGTTAAAAAATAAAAGTTTCACAAAAAAAAATTGAAAATATGCATTAAATTGTACAATATAATTTATCCAAAATTCATATTGTAAAAAGCTTGCAATTTTCTTTACGTGGAGTACAATATAATTCTTTACGTTGTGGTGTGCTACGTAAAGTTACTTATTCTATAAAATCACAGTAAACTGGGCCATCTATCTTTGTAAAAATGTCATGCAGTGAATTAGAATGTCATGGCTGTCCAGATCCTTAGGATTGTTAACGCTTCAGTGATTGAAATATAATGTTTTGATGGTGGAAAGGAAAAAAGTAAAGGGATTCAGATAGACAAAGACGCATAGGCAAGTTTGCCACGAGCTAGATTACCTCATGTTAGAAATCTTATTTTGCTGAGACATGATTTTACTTCACGACTTCAACATAGACATGCTTCGTATGGATTTTTCATAAATCTTGAATAGTCACATAAATGTTGCATTTGGGGGTTTGTAAAACCGTGGGTGGGCGGCACCAATGAAGCTCACCAACGATTGTACCTTGGGTTGTCGGCAGGAAGGAGCTCGACCACAGCCCCTGGTAACCATGACATCCTGAGATGATGTGACCAAGATGATGGTGTTGTGTCCAAGTACTCGAGTCACACTTAGTGCCACCATGCATAATACACAGTCTAGCTACCTGGATCGGGAAGATGGGCTCATATTCCCCATGCATCTCATTCCTAAAAAAAAATTCACACAAGAACACTGCCAATGCGGGCACAGTCTCATTGCGTCTACTGATGCAGCTGTTATCTCTTGGTCATTAAAAAAAAAATCATGCAAACCAGTCCATTCTTACCTCTAGATGAAAAAAAAAGTGAAAGTGGAGAGGGGATTTTCATCTATGGATGCCTGATAGAGTAGAATATATATAATAGTGTAACTGATCTTTTAACTTCTCAGTGGAGATATCTATACATCAATATATAGATGTGTCTGTAACTCATGGACATTGCCATTTTTTATGACGGCATATGGAGCTACGCTGTTATAGTTCAGTGTTGTAGTGTACATGTGCAAGCTGCAACTCTAAACAGGTAGAAATTAGTATTATCTATGCAGCACATGGAATGGGTTGGACGTGGGAGGAATAATTTGTACCCTATGGGGGGCATGGAAGGGTGCGGTTTCCAAACGGATCGAGCAGATTCCATTCCAGATTTCCAGTCTATATTCCTTCTACCAAAAAAATGGGTTGATTCTACACCTTCTACTACCAAACAAATAGATGGAACCATTTCATTCCAAAAAAGAGGAATGGGTTTAACCTATCCTTCTTCGTTCTCAAACCAAACACACACTTAGAGAGATAAATTTGACAATTATGTCCCCACGTCAGAAATATTCATTTACTCTTGACAGAAGTACGTCGGGAAAATACATGGCCGTCAGAAGTAATCCAGTTTCTGGTAGTGAAAGGCACAAGGAAAGTATCCCATGAGGTTTCATCTCATGTTAAAAATCCATTAAAATTCCTCTGAATTGAAGCAATCCACAGAAGCTCTAAAGGATTTTATGTGAGTTATTTCTTTGTTCCAAATTAAGCGGCACAAATGAAATTTTCTACCAGGTTCAAATCCTTAAAAAAACCTTCATTTTCCTTGCATTCTTCTGTGTTTGCACGTCGGTGCAAAGCTTAAGTTAGACAATGGGCTCGTCCGTTATCCCTGAAGCCCGCAAAACTCTTGTTGTGATTGCGCACAAGCCCAACCACAAACGAGCAGCCCAGCCCACCTATTGCCTATCTCCCGAATCTGCTGCTGTCGCTCTTACCTCAGCCACCGGAATATCCTACTCCCACTTCCCCTCCACTGCACATGCCTGCTTCGGTTCGATCTTGCTTGCGCATGGTAAGCGCATCGTGAGAAACCACTTATCCATAGTCCATGAACTAGCAATGGACGACACGATCTAGGCGCAAGTGTTTCGCCATACAAAGCCAGGCACAGCCAATGCCACAGCGCTTTAACACACACCCTGTGAAATTCTTGAAGAAAGATGTTCCCTATGCATCCTACTCTTAAAAACATCCATCTTATAGACACACTGTCGCATGCTTATAGCATCAATTGATGCAGCTCTCTCCTCTCAGTGAAAAGAAAAAACCACGCAACTATTCCCATTAATTCTTACTACGTGTCTCTACAGACAAAAGAAAAGGAAAGTGGAGAAGGGGTTCTAATCTAGCCTGTCTGCCTGATAGGGTCAGTATATACTCCCTCCTTTCACCAGTGTATGATTTTGGTTAACTTTTTATTAGCTAACAAACTTCAAATAAAGAAAAGCATACTATTAATTTGTCTCAGCCTCTCAGCGGCTAGCTATATACATCAGTATCTATCTATGTCTATATTAATTGGACACTTCCTAGTAACTCTCACATTTTTTTAAGGGAAACAGGGCTATCTTAATTAGCAACCATATCCTCTATCAGCAGATGTGATATGAGGTTACAAAGTTATCAATCCAAAACACAGAACTACTACTAGGCCAAAAATCGTTTTATTGGCAAGTGAAAAGGATTTTTGCGGGTGGGGGAGAGGAACGCCCGCTAGACATGGCCGGGAAAAATCACGGATTTTCCGGGCGCCCGGTCCCCGCCTGCAAAAAAAAAGAGATTTTTCCGAGCAGAAAATCCACCCGTCTGAAAAAAAAATTTTTAGGGCAGTAGAAAATAAAAAAATTGATTTTTTTTTTAAAAAAATCAGGCGGGGCTGCCATGCCGTCACCGTCATCACCGCTATCGCTACCATTGCAGCCGTTCGCCGTGTCGTCGCCACCATTGTCATCATGGCCCTGTGGCCGAATCCGGCCTCCCCAGGGTCGACGTGGTCAGATCCAGCCGCCGCCATCCTCCCCGTCGTCCCCAGTCGGCGCTGGATCTAGCCGCCCCGTGGTCACCGGCGCCAGAACCGTTCACGCGTTGCTCCGAACACCACCATCCTGCCGCCCGTAGCCGCACTGGATGTCACAGCCCGTCGCCACCCACCGCCGCCGCAGCCCATCACCGCCTACCTCCGCCACGGCCAGACGCCGCCGCCCTTGCCACCCGCCACCGGCGTCAATGAGCCCTAGCCGGCCGGGCGTCGTCTGGGTGTGAGAGAGAGATGAGAGAGACGGTGATAAACGCAGAGGATTTTGTCCTCACCGGCTAGCTAGCTCCTTTACATTTTGTATTTTTCTCTTTATTTTGGTGGCCGGGTTCCTATAAGCACCACCTGCAAAAATTACCCGTAAAAATAGAGCAATTTTTGCAGGCGGCGCACTAGGTGGACCTAGTGTTTTGTAGGCGGTGGAGTTATAGGCACCGGGCCCAACCCCATTTTTACAGGTGGCTCCGGTACCGTTCCGTCTGCATGCAAAAATATTCTGCCAACACCCACAAAAATACTATTTGGGGCCTAGTGTGTACTGTATGAATTCTAGCAAATGCACATACTATTATATTGGAGTTAACAAAAAAATCTGGCCGATTAGATTATATTTTTGTAACCGTAGCACGATCTACTCTTTGTTTAAGTTAGGGCCAAATTTTGAAGCCCATATGCACATACGTATCTTATCCTCTCACAAATGCCGATCAGACCTTCCAAATGAGAGAACAAATAGTACGGATCCTACCTTCCAGTCGAGAGATAACAGATATCTAGCACGCGAATATCTAGCACGCGAAGACGCGACGCATGACACCTCGCCACCGACGAGTTGCTCCAGTCACCATTAATCTCAACAAGCATTGACCCGGCTTATTTCATCCGACCGGGTCCAGGCGCTACACCTTCTTCCTGATTGGTGTGGCGATTTGGACTGCATGCGCATGCACTTTCATCCTTATCGGTAGTGATTGGAAAACCATCAGTGTTTCTCTCTATAAATCTATAATTTTCGCCTGCCTACGTGTAGATGAAAACACCTGCTGCTGTAGAGTTGTCAACATGCGCCCATTTTATATTGAATTTTCCATAAGGTCGTCAATGAATCACAAAAAAGTGGAAAAAATACATATATGTAATGTGCAAATACATATATAATTCTCTTTGAACTAACATATATATACACATTGTATTGTCCTCTATCATTGATCTAAATTAGGTGGATCGTATTATTATGGTATGTCATGCCAATACTTTATTTTAGGGAAAAACATACCGTTGATAATCCAGAGGACTCTAGTATTCCTTTTTCACTTTAGTCTATAAGTGATAATCTAAAGTACAAACCAAGTACAACTCACTGATTATTAATTCCTAATATTGGAATTATCGTGTCTAAAAATAGTAAACTACTCCACTACATGAGAACAAGCATATAGTGACAAGTTCTAAATTCCAGAAATCTTTGAATCAAAATATAATATTATTACTCCAAGCAAGGTCGAACTCAATTAGTTATGAATTTAGTTTGATGAAATCATGAAAAAAAGCAACAATGCGGACACCAATACAAAAGCAAATATACTTTTGATTTTTTGGGGACTTCATTCATTAAAGACGTAGTTTCTCCATTCTTCCTTTCTTTCTCTCAAACATAAGAGAAGGAAGGATATAGTGATCAAAAGTTTACAATGAAGACTCTAAACCAAGTACAACTTAACATATATGAATTATTCATTATGAAATTATAAAAATGTATATTTGAGACTCCAAACCGAGATCAATGTTACTTCTTAAATCCAAATTTCACAATTAAATTATGGAAGAAGCAAAATTAGACTCCAATGTGAGTAATATAAGTACTTATTAATTCCTAATTATTAAAATTATTAAATTAACGCAATAAGAAGTAAAAGAAGACGTGTTAGGATCAATTCTATATTATATTTTTGTAAGAAATAACTTGATTCCTGTAATTTTAAATAAGAAACATTGTTTTTAGAAATTTATAACATACTTTGTGTAAATTCAATGAAATTGTAATGACCAGCGTAGTCAATAGAATTAAGATTAAATAATGGCCAGTGCAATACACGGTTGGCGACTAGTATATATAATCCTGCATATAGATAGAGAGAAATTAATTAAGCTGTGTATGTAACTCATGAATGTGCCATTATTTATGACGACACATGAAGCTACGCTGCTACGGACTACGGTCCCTATATATCCAAGTGCAAGGGCGCCGCAACTCTGAACCGCTTGGCTCGCAGGGGCCAGGGTGGTGGCTGGAGCTTGGATCCTCTCTCCGGCCCTGTCCGTCGACTACAAGACAGCTCGTACCATATGATTTTGATCAGCCTCTATAGTCTATACCATATGATTTTAGCGTTAATTAGCGTACATTGTTATACTCATGGTTACTGCTACTCCCTCCGTACCAAAATACAACTGTCTGAATTCAAATTTGTCTTAAAATATAACTACCGCGTGTCGCATCTCTCCGACTTCAAGTTCACACAAGCCTTAGTTGTCCTCTATTGGCCGAGCCAAGCCTCTCCGCCTTGTCCGCTCCCTCAGCCACACCACCATGTGGATCCGGCACAGGTGGTGCAACTACATTGGGAGCAGCACTCTCTAACTACACGTTAGAATGATTTTTTGGACTTGATTCGTGGATTATGGATTTGCCTATATTGTGAATTTTGGGTATTCCTTTCTCCTTTGTTTTTCACGCCAAAAATTGATATCGCAGCCAGTGGATTTAACTTACTGCTTGCTGGGTAAACTTAACCCACCGCCTATGAAAATCAAATTTTTGCAGACGGTATACTTAACCCACATATGATTTTGAGGGGGGTGGTCGCCTACACAAACACGTTTTTGCCTTAAAAAAACGATTTTGTTGGCAGAGGGTTTTATTGTCCATAAATCTTGGGATACATAAACACACAAAAATAGGTCCAAAATTTGTTGTTTGATCGTTTAAAGGAAAAAAAAACGTAAAGGAAATTGACCACACAGGGAAAGACACAAGGCAACGTAAAGGAATTTGATCACACATGAACCAAAATATCATAGGATTTTGCAAGGGCCATTTCTTTGTTCGAAAGGAATTGTTCGTGTCAAACAGGAGCGCACGCAGAAAATTTTTCCACACGATTAAAATCCTTAAACAAAAAGTCCTGTTTCAAAAGGACTAGTACTTAACTAGCTCATGGGCTATTTATTTTGTGCCGTAGTCCTGGTGGCCCAGAAGAATACTGTGATTGTCTTTCGGGCACAAGCCCAACTGCAGAATATCCAATCCATCCCCTCCGTCGCCGCCGCCACCCGATCGATCCTCCCTTCCCCCTCCCCTCCGCCTGCGATGCGAATGGTGACGCCGCCGCTGCTGCGGGCCCCGCCCCGGGCTTGCCCCGCCGCCCCGCTCGACACGCGCCGTCGGCTCCGGCTGCCGGTGGCGGCATCCGCGGGAGTAGGAGGAGGTGGAGGAAGCCGGCCGGAGCTGCGGACGTGCAAGAACTGCAAGAAGCAGTACGACCCGGCGGCGAACCACCCGGCGGCATGCCGCTACCACACTGCCCACTTCGGAGGTCAGTCACAGTACACACCTAGTACTCGCCTATTCGTTCGTCCCTTGTGTTTGTTGTATTGAGGCAGCCAGTCTTGCAAGATGGCTGCTACCGCCGTTGCCCTTCGTTTGATCGGACAGTGATTTGTTCACGGGGTATATGGATTATGAGAATGTCAAATCTTGGTGGCTTCTTTGTTCAAATCTCGAAAATTTACTGTGGAATCACCTTGCCGAAGGGCTTGGAGCGGTTCATGCTTTTTGGTGTGTATTTGTATGTTTTTTTAGATAATGGATAATCTGGCTTTGACTTCAAAAGAAGCTACAACCACTTATTACAACCCAAAGTTCACACATAAGAGCAACAAAAAAAATCCAAAACTCTAGGCGCTAGCAATGACACTGAGACATTGGACTAAAAACATAGCCAGGCTAGATAATAACAACATTAAAAAGCAATCCTGTTGCTAAATCTCCAGCCGAACTTCACAAAGATTTGCATGACCGTAGATTCAAGACTTCGGCAAGCAAAAAAGATCAATTCTTTGGTCTCATCAAACTTTTGCAGTTGCGCCCAAAACCGGAACCAATATGTTGCCCTGAACAAAACCTACATATATGATTTAGATGAACATTTAACAATTTCAGTCTGCTTCAGCTGATGCACAGCCTTTTTAACATCACTGAGTTTTTTATAAGCTTATGTCAAGAAAAGGAAAAAAACATAAGCTAATTAGGGGTAGCATTCCCAGTTCAAATCCCTCTCACCTCACAATGCTAACCCGTATAAATAGTTGCCTGGACGATTCATCTGTCCTTGGCTTCCTTTGGGACAATTTAAGGTTAATTTAACAGCTGGTTCCATAACATATTTCTCAAATAACCTTCAAGCAAAAATGAATCCTAAGGATTTTAATTTGTACTCTAAAGTGCCTACGAAAATTATAAACTCCAAGGGGCTTTTATCATTTTGATTAGAGATGATTCTAACTGACTTGTTTGTATATCTAATGAGTTGCATTGTCTCTTGTGTTACTCCAGGAGAAACAAGGAGAAAATTTGAAAGCGTCTATTCTGGTGGGACCTTGGATACTCCCGATTCAGGCAAAGTGTTCCAGTATTGGCATTGTTGTGGATCGGAAGATCCTTTTGACGTTGGTTGTACTGCTTCCCCTCACTGTTCATACGATGACTGAATACATTCAGTATGCATTGTGATTCTACTATTCTTTCAGTTGAAGACTTTTGTACATATTGTCCTTATATGTGAAACTGAATAAAGTACATCTTTTCTGTCAAATATAGTCTGTTGCCTTGTTGGTACTTCGCTGCCTGCTGAGCTCTCGCTCATTTTAAGGTTGAATGTTCCCCTCTGCTTATGCATGAGTGCATTCATAGTTGTTTGATAGATTATATGATACATGGAGTTTTCTAAAAAAAACATTATGATACATGCAGTTAACAAACGCTATTCCCTGCTAGCAAACTAGGCTTTTTGAAGTATTGGTATACAGTGCATATCCATGTCTTACATGTTTCAAATAACAAATGGATTATTCTGTTTTCTGTGATTGAAGTAATTGATTTCAATATATGATTCGACAAATATAGATGCTCCTGATGAAATTTTCATTGTATCTTAAATGAGGACTCCGCAGTGGTACTTTAGTTGTTAACTAAGTAGGTGAGGTCCATTGCCATGCTACTGAATAAAAACAATATTGTGCGAGTGGCTTACATTTGTAGTATATTAGTACTTATCATCATTTTTCTCCATCCATGGGTGTGTGTTTCACATGATGGTTGCAAAACATATTTCAAATGCCATGCAATGGAGTCAAATGTGAGCAGCTGAGCATGCACTATATTTGGAAAGGTATGCATAATGATATATGAGTTCTGTCAACAAAATATTGGGCTGAACATCTCACAACCCATGATGTCAAGCACTCTATGCAGAAAATACAAAGGAGAACCATCTTGTCCGGCGTCAATGATAGCTGCTTTCTCTGTCCCAAAATACACAAATTCCTATCTATGAACCTGGACATGGGCTATGTTGTCCAGGTTTATAGCCAGGAATTCGTTTGGAGGGAGTAGTTAATTATCTATGTGCCTTCTTAATGATGTTTATTTGTCGATCCACCAGGTTCTTACTCTCTTGATTTTGGTACCATGAAGTAATGAACTATCTAGTATTCAGGTGCTTATTTGTGTGGTTTGCATGGCCACATCTTTGGTTGTTCCTTGCTCCATTCGTCCGCTTGTGGATGTGTTCCACTAATACATGGTGTGCCTGTGGCATCAATTCATTCGGCACCCTTTTTGCCATTTTCTCTTACCTGCAGATGACTGAACATACTGCTTGGTTTAACCAACTGAATCAGAAGTCATCTCTTTGGATGACCTGAAGGTTGCTCCGGCTAATGCAACTACGGTTTTATCCTTGTGTTCTTCAGCTTCCTGTTCTATGCTCCTTAACTCGGTGCTCTTTTAAATTATATGGTGAGTTTGAGAAGATGACACTAGGGCAGTTCTACCAGTCTCCACAGGATTGCTGGACAGCGCACTCCCTTATCAAGTAAGCTGGGAGCCTGTGTTCCAGTTATTTTGGAGTAACAACTTCAGCACAGGATTCTGTCCCCAGAACAAGGCCAACTCTTGTACTCCTACTACCTTAACTCCTTAAGGGGCCTATCATTGTCCTGCTTTCAGCTTCTGATGTCAATAGCTTTGACATGTCTTACTATGATTAATCCACATGTCTTGGCATGTTCTTTATCACATTGGTAGCTTTGCGTCAACATCTTTGGTAGTTCTGTGTCAACATATTTGATTCGTGTGTGAACAGGAGAGGAAAACTGAAGATTGGAGTAGAATGTTTGTTAACTTCAGCACCAGTCATATACACCAACATGGTTTATATGATTCATATACTTGCCTACATGTTAAATGTGCTTCATCCTCCAAGGCATTAGTGTTTCGGTGAGACATGTTAAATGAGCTGGTCTGGTATATGTTGGCATATTAGTGCTGTTCTCAGAATGCTTCCTTTATTGGCATCAATAACCTTAGAAATTGCACAATCAATTTTGTGTTACTCTCTAGCTTCAATGTTCTTTGAAAAAAAAACATACACGCACACATCATCTCACGACAGGAAAAGAAACGATGAATGTGCAAGTTCAGGCAAAGTATATTTGTAGAGGAACGAACCAGTACTCCCTACTGGCGGTATTATACTGCCAGTAGAAATTATATAAATCAATTATTTGAAATGACATATTAGTCATTTATTAATAAATGAATAGGGGTTTTCAATCTCTTTCATGAAACAGTAGAAGGCACCGGATCCGATCGACTTCATTCCATTAAAATGAACACGGTGGATCGTTCGGCCGCGATTCAGTGTTGGTGGCGACGGTGGAGGCGTATTGGGCGCGATTTCAGTGGGGGCATCACTCGGATGGAGATGCAAAATTACAGTTTTACTTCTCCATCAAACCCTCCAAATTTTTACTTAAAAAAAGTTTATAAATCTACTAGATCCATATTATTTTATACTGTCAGTAGGGAGCACTAGAGCGAAGCTCATATTTGTAAAGTGCACGTGCATCCTCGTGTATGTAGAAAAGATAGACCAACTAGAACTGCTCCGCTAGATTGTTAAGCAAATTTCATTTTTACATAGCATCTTTGTGTGCACGTGTAAGTTGAAAGTTTCATTCTTAAGGCGTATTAAAGCGTCATGCCTAAAAAGTGGGACGAAAGGAAGGCGGTGAACCGATCAATCAGAAGGTTAAGAACAAACAAAAGCAAATATGCATATTTGGTGGCTTAGACGTTTTATTAATAACAATAAGGTTATGCTTATGTATTGGAAGTACCTTACCATGTGCCTCTATAAAAGAAAAGTTGTCCTTATGTTCCTCCTCCCACCATGTGTGCATCCGTTTCTTCTCATGTTGCATGTAAGTATGTAACCACTGCAAAATCCAAATTTATCCTCAATCTTCACTCCCGGCCCATCCCCAATTTATGGGTCTGGCCTATTATTATAACGCAGGGGTAAGTTAGTACTTAGTAGTAGTGGAAAAAAATAGCACTAATCTGTGTTGTATGCCATTAATTTACTCTAATTTTATCACCATAATTTTTAAAAGGGTAAAAAAAATTGCCTCGTATATATTAAGAGAGGAGTGATCGGTTATCAGCATAATTTTGTTTGTCATCTCTGCAAGAGAACTATGATAAACACTTTCTGCCATTTGTCCCATTTATACTTTCTTAGTTCCACCCGACACCCCACTAGTGATCGCTGTGAAGTGGTCATAATACAGTTTATATTATAGCACAGATAGCTAGTGCATATTTTGGTGCTACATCATATGATTTCGGTGATGAAAAGACCAACTAAAAAACGACTTTGCTAGATATATCATGCTATAAGACTTGACCACGTAAGTATTGTCAACTGATGATAAAATGAGTTGAGAATCCACTATCTTATTTCAAAGCCCACCAAAGCAAATGTAAGCCTTCGAGAAGGTCAACTCATGTATTCTTCCCTATGAACAAACTAAAGCTGCACCTAGAGGAAATAGGTTGTCACATACTCATATATACTCCTTTCGTCTTAGGAAAAGACAATTTTTGTACACAAACCTCGACATAATACTATGTTTCTCTATATTCATGTATACGAGTGTCTACGTTGCTTGTAATTTTAGTTGTCACAAAAAAATTGAAAATTCTTTCTGAATTTTGTTCTAATAGCAACAGTTTTTTAATCTCCGCAGAGGCTCAAAGTTCCGTGCCACATTTTTATTATTCACTGAACTTAAGATAGCTGAATGTTCTTGCATCCTGAAATAGTGAACCCGACGCCGACGGCACAATGGGGACGGGGCTTAATGAGCTAGCCACCATGAAAGCAGCCAAAGCGAATCAGGGATCGATTTGAGCCGAATCACCGGCAAACTACTCTGCTAACCATGAGTGCATCGCACTCATGCCTACTAACTACTACCTGCTGCTAGCTGACCTTTTCTTTCCTCTTGCATTTGCAGATTATTGGTGGCTGTCGTAAGTGTGAACTGCCCCCAAAACGGCAGGAGCCTTTTCCGGTTCTTTCCTCCCTTTCGTTTTCACAACCATGCATCATCTGCACACTCACAAAGGCGTATAATTTATGCCTGCTTTTGCATGGATAGGTTCTCTACTGCGGCAGATTCCGTCAAGGTTAGGCAAAGGACACCAAACGTGGCTGAGTTGCAAATGTTAAGCAAAAGAGACCAAGACATGGCCTAATAGTGTGAATTTCTGCTTCGTATGGAAAACATTTATGTGTTTTTTTAGCCCCTGCAATGTAGTGTCGTGTATGACGGAATACGGATGTCAGGCAGAAAGGGAACCGTTAACGATAACTCTGATTATAAATGATTAAATAAAATTTGACGTTTATACCAATATATATAGAATTTAACTTTTTTAGGAGGTAAATACATATATACACACAAATTGACTATATTCCTACTATTCTTAAACAGGACGACCAACAGTAATCCACACATATTGAAGCATAAGTCTCAACAATCATAGTTATGCAACAAATTCTAGAAAGCAAATCCGACGGATTAGTAATGGTGCGGGTTGGATCTTGTAATCGTGACAATTATACGGCCGTTTGGACTTTGGATATAACTAGACGGTCAATTAATCGCTAATAGTGAAATTTTATGCATTCGGAAATGATTAGTGTAGTTCTTATCAACGATACGTGCCGAATTCCTAAATGGTGAGGGGATGTCTGTGAGGTTGAAAAACTGTAAGCAACACTTATGGGTGATTGTGCTGGCTTGTATAGTTTAGTCTCTTTGGGGGGTGAGAAATTATTGGGGTTTTGAGAATAAATTAGTGAAAACACCTTTGAGTTTGACATACAAAACTGTTTTCTGGATGCAGAAATGGAAGATCCTAAGCAAGTCAGAAGATCGAGAGGAGTTGGAGTGCTGGGCAGAAAGCTGTTGGCAAAAGTTCAGGAGTTGAAGTCGCCGGCGCGGCTTCCTGAAGACCTGAAGAAATTTAGGGCGACAACAAAAGAAGAAGCGGAATGGAAAGCTTAGGAGAAACAAATCTGAATTTGAGATTCTGATTGTGCTTGTTTGCTGGTAGCAATACCAGTAGTTATACCTTGAGTGTGTGTTGTGAACTTTTTTCTGTGTATTTTTAGTTGTAAAAGACCTCTGTATCTGAGCGTGCGTATTAACGGTGTCAAAGCCGGATCAGTAAATAATCTATTATCCAAAGACAAAAGATAAATTCGTATCCAATTCCTCATCGTATCTGTATATTATCGGCCACACCAGCCGTTTTCCACAAACACTTGTGGATGAACACACGTGTTGTGACCGTGACACATAGCTATCTCTCTATTTTATAGTCTGTGGCTATACATAACCCAGGGTTCAACTTACCGCGGAGCATCCCCATCACTCTCGTCAGTGGTAGCGCGGTTACAGCGCAGTAACCGTGGCTTGCCGAGATGAATTCAAATTTCAAAAATTTGAATTCAAATCGTGGTTTCGCTGAGGGAACCACGCGGTAACCGCGTGGTAACCGCGGTAGGATGATTTTTCGTTGGCAAAAGAGAGAAAAAAAATTAAAAAAATAAAAAATATGGTGTAGAGAGTGATATCAGTTGTCTATAATGTAAAAAGTGATATCAATTGTTTCTATTTTCTGAATGATGTGGCCCATATTGGCCCATAGAGAAGGTTTTTCTTTTATTCCCGAATTTATAATATTTACATGCTTTAATTTGTAGCAAACTTTATCAATTTATAAAATTTATTTATCATTATTGTTTATAAATCACGTACTATTTATGAGAATTTTTTTGAATTTTTCATTATTCTTATTGAAAATTTTGAATTCGACGAAATTCGGCCAAACCATACCACCGGTTCCCCTTACCGCTATCCAGCGGGAAGGTGCGGTTACCGCGGTAACCGCGCGGTTACCGGCGGTAAGTTCAACCCTGACATAACCTCGGTTATCAGGTCTAACAATATCTAGGTAAAAGAAGAGTGCATTTGTAGCACATCTTAATCCGATTGATGCTTGGGCTAAAAGTTAAATTTAAAACAATTTTAATGTTAATTTTTAAGATTTTATCATGGTTTAATTTTCACCATTGCCATTTAAACCACAAATAATACAAATATAATAGTTTTCCTTATAAATTATATTTTTTCTTCATTCTCCTTATAGCTTTTATCAACTGTAGCTCAAATATTAAAGGTATGGGAACCATTTCCAACACATATGCAACTATCATATTGCACCATATACGTATGTGTGTTTATAGGATGAGTGTGTGTGTTGTAAGTGTCTACGTTATACGGTGTAATTCCAAAAAAAAATCATACGAGACAAAATGTATTGCATCCACATCCAATTTCAAACTAGCACTCAAATGCCAATGTGACATCTTCCTGACAGGTCAGCTAAATTGCGTTTTCTGATGGAGGAACCTGTGGAAGCGTGGATCGCAATCTTTTGAAACGAAGTGGATCGCATTCTTACAGTGCTATTCTACCTCGCCTAGTCGGTACGGCATCAACAACAAGGCAACAACCTGCCATGGTCACACGAAAGAGTCAAATTTTTTAGTGATTGATATGCAACTTCTATGGCTTTGAGTTCATACAGTACAGTGACTTTTACACAATTTGTGTTCACACACTCTGGAGTGACTAGCACCCATAGAGGTTAAACTATATATATGCTTAGCGGGTGTTTAGTTTCCACCCAAAAACTTCACCCATCGCATCACACACATACATATAGTATTAAATATAGATAAATAAATAAATAATTACACAGATTGTGTGTGTTTTACGAGGCAAAATTTTTTAGCCTAATTAGTCCGTGATTAGATATGTTGTGCTACAGTAAACATGTGCTAATGATGGATTAATTAGTCTTAAAAAATTCGTCTCGCTGTTTACATGCGAGTTCTATAATTAACTTTTTTATTAGTATCCGAACACCCTTTCTGATATCGATGAAACATTCGAAGTGACATGCCAAAACTTTATACTCCTGATCTAAACACACCTTTAGTTCTAGAACAAATTTTCAACATTTTATTACATGTCGTTCTAGAACAACTTGCCACTGCACCAAACAATGTTATTGAACCGCCGTTTCACAAATACTCCCTTCATACAGTAATTTAAGCATCTTGGTGCTGTATATAATTATATCCTATTACTGCAAATCTAATAGAAATTTGTAGTAGTATATAGATGTGATACATCCACCCAGAATCCATATATATTTATGGACGAAGGGAGCGGTCTCTAAAATGAACAACCATCCATTACAACCGGGCCTAGTGTACATGTGAGTTCTCTTATGGACTGCCTATGCAGTACGAGTGTTTTCAAAATAGTCACGGAATTGCCGGGAAAAAAAACAGGATAGTAGCTGGAAAAAACGATCCTAGAGACTGTACCATCACAAATTAATGACAGTAAAGACCTGACATATATAGGATGGAGTGACTGAGGTGGTGTTTAGTTCCCAAAAATTTTGGATGCAGGTGTCACATTAAGAGTTTGACCAGATGTTAGGAGGGATTTTGGGACACGAATGAAAAAACTAATTTCACGGCTAGTCTGAAAACCGCGAGACGAATCTATTAAGCTGTCATTAACACATATGGGTTACTATATCACTTATGGCTAATCATGGTCTAATTAGACAAAAAGATTCGTCTCGCAATTTACATCCTAACTGTGTAATTAGTTTCTTTTTTATCTATATTTAATATTCTATTTATATGTCCAAAGATTCGATGTGATGTTTTTGGAAAAAATATTTTAGAAACTAAACGGGGTCTGAGCTAGTAGTTTCGTCGAGTTTGGAGGAGCATCTAATCTAATTACTGCAGTTGACCTGCAATCAATTAAAGCTATATATATATCTATCAGCTTGAGTCGTATAAATCAAGATGTGTGATGCAACTAATGCATGTTTTTCTATGATCGCTTCTACAAGTACATTAACACAGCTGAAAATCTTGAGCCGGGCGTTCAGACAGTGGAAGGTACTGACAACCGAGCTTTAAAATCCTTTGGCCTAAAAATTGTTCATCTCATAGAAAAGTAAAGTATGCTCCCTGTATGTGACCATATAGCAATACAGTTGTGCACGTAATTCTATCAGAATTTTTGGCTTTGTGTATATCCACATATAGCTATAGAGGCCAGATTTCTACCTATTATTAAAAAAACCTATAAGAATTAAATCATCGATTTTTCTTAGTGCACAACCGATTCCCACACTTTCGGTGCATTTGGAGCTTCCAACAATTTTCAAGCGTGTGTACATATGGCCTGACCGTCTGAGTGAACAAGTCCAGATTATACTAAAAAACGATTAATCTAATTGTGATTAGCCTGCCATCATTGCGGAAGTAGACGGTACGAACATGCCTGAATTTCGTAGGACAACACACACACGCATATAGAAATTGTGTGGCATGACAAGAATCGATCAGGTTCACACCAAGATCATCTTCAGATATGGCTTTTTTGTTTGTATATGCAATTCCTTGTTCTTTTTGTTTAGATTCCTGGATAACGGGTGCCAGTTTATATGCATCATTGATTTTTTATACATATCTTGGAAGAGTACATGCGCTTGCTTGACCTTACTTCGATTGAATATTTGCCAATAATTAATTATTCGCATGATTGAGTTTTTATACTTCGCTCACTGACGAGTCGTTCACACTGGAACAGGTCGGGCTAGCAAGCTGGTTATGGAGATCCAACAAAAGAAAGACTGAAAAGAGGCATATCTTTGTTGTCCTTTCCCTAAAGCCACTGGTTTGTCCCGAACTAAGCACAGTACAGATGCAATAATTAATAATGCAAACAGGAACAAGATGGAAATTCGGTTCAAACTCTTTGGCTCATTTTTATGGTTTTGTTACTTCGAGCTAGATTGAGTGATATTATCTTTAATTTAGTGTGATCGTTGCAAGTTGCACCTTACTAGTAAGTGGACCACATGACTCAAATATAAGCCGAACTATGCATTTGTGCAAAGTGAGTTGTAGCAATATGTTATCAGTCCGTGAAAAAGCAATGGTGATCACAGTCACTACCACAGCATACCATTTTAGTGTCAGTTGGTAACTGGTATTTGTGCCGGTTTTTTATCGACACTAGAAAAGTGGAACAAAAGAGCAGGTGATATCAGTGCTGGTCATTGAACCGGCACTGGTAAGCCTGTACGAGACAAAAAAAAAAGTCGGGTTTCTTCGAGCCAACCCCGGTATGGATCTAGAAATTGCTAGTGCCGGCCACCATCATGCCCGTTCACCAGATGCAGCCTCCACGCCTGCTCACCGTCGCCAGCCTTCTGCCGCGGATCCGTGCTCGCCTACACCGGCCGCCATCACCCATCGTGGATCCCCGCTCACCAACGCCCGCCCAACCGCAGATCGGTGCTCGCCGACACCGGCCGCCGTTGCCTGCCCGGCTGTGGATTCATGCTCGCCGATGACGGCCATCGTCGCCCTCTGTAGATCTGCGTTCATCGATGATGGCCCCGTCGCCCTCCGCGGATCCGCGCTCACCCGCCTGGCGGCCGCCGTCGCCTGCTCGCCCACCTATCGGCCGTCGTCGCTTGCTCACCCACCTATCCACCGCCACGGGGCGTGCAGACATCGGATCTGCCGCCCCGGGGCGCGCGTTGGGTCGGCAAGGGAGAGGAGGAGACGAAGGAGAGGCGAGAAGTGTCGGTGGGGAGTAGATAAGGTCGTGGGTGCGCGTGAGTGGATGAATAAGTGTGGTCGGCTCGACTCCAATCGTGTCTCTTCGGCTGCTCCCTATCAATATCGGTTTATATATTAAAAACCGGTATAAATAGTAACTCATTAGTGCTGGTTTTTACTATAAATCGGTACAAATATTATTATTAGTGCCGGTTTTTACGATTAACCGACACTGATGACCTTAATTATTTGTGTCGGTTTGTAATAAAAACCGATATACTGCTATTTGTATCGGTACATGATATAAACCGGCACAGATATATATCTGACACTCATTGTACCGGTTTAGTTATACTAGGTATATAAATGGGGTGGGTGGATCGGGTCTCCTATTTGTACCGGGTTTTAAATAACCAGCACAGATGTAGGGGCATAAATATATGTTTGTGTGGGAGTGAGTGTACTGTGTACCCTAAACATATCGATAAAGCAGTTGCTCTGAACCTAGGAAGTGGAGCGATCGGCAACCTGCGACACCGGCCACTTCCATAATATTGGTGGCCAACCATATGCATGACCCGCGCTGTTTGATGATAAGCCAGTAGCTAGCTGGCCATCTACAATGTGTTTAGTCTGAGCGCGATCTAAAAATGTCTATAAATCACCACTGATCGATCGAGTTCGTGTGTGCACGCCCGTGCGTGTGACTGCAAACAATTTTCATGTGACGATGCCCCACGGTAAAGTGGTACAGATCACCGTGATTATGAAAAGGGATCAGCAAAGATGATTGCCACCGCACGTCATGTACGTACACATAGCAGAACACGCAGAACGGGTTAATTTGCCACAGGACGGACGTACGACTAATATGCAGGCTTGATTGATCTAGGAGTATCTGTCCGGCACCACTTGTGCGTGTGACGTGCAGCCTACCAGTGCCAGCGGCTAGCAAACAAGTACCCAAGGAATACTGAGACCCGGGTGTTCACACAAGCCAGCTTATATGTCAGTATAAAACCAGTAAACTGAAAACTACACGTGCTAGCCAGGCATGCTTCCGGCATGCTAAGTAATAGTAGAAGTTGGATTATTCAAATTCATTATCGAAAATAAGTTCCCAAAACAAGCTTAATTTGTTGAAAAAACACACAGAACACGCCATCGTCGGGAAAACACGACCTGACAGAAAATAACACATTTAATTATGATATACTTATGAAATATGACCAGTCACATATGTGAAAAAAAATAACTCATTTATAATATGCCCACGAAATAGAACCAATCACAAATGATCGATAACATGTTAGAACCACGACCTATCACGGACAATAAAATATCTATGATAGGGGTAGTAGGACGAACCATACCTGGATGACAAACAGATGGGTCATTGTGATAGATGAGGTACTTATGACCCATCATGAACAAAGAAATACATATTTATATA